>JARHVA010002379.1:62500-245000 GCA_037957365.1 Torreya grandis | reverse complement strand
GACCTAAAAATGGTCATATGAGAAATTATAATTGACACTTATTGTGATCAGAAGTTATCAATGTATGCATACATTGATACACCCCAAATTCCATAATCCTTGTAAAATAACAACCAACTTCCCAATAGTACATTTTGTATGTGTTTACCTATAGTGAACTACCTTACTTCCCCTCTTTTGGTTTTAATTTTGTATGTGCATAGTGCATTGAATGTTTTCATTGCATTAGTAATATTTGTAAGAGGGACTAAAAAATGTCCAAATAATACTCTAATATAGGATTCATAATTTTGTTTAGGTTGTTTCATCTGGTATTAGAGTAGTTTTCTACTTTAGGGAACTCTGGGAATGAATATTTTTACTTTAAATAATTAAAATCTTCTAAGTTATCACTTGTGATTTATTAGGATGGTTAGAATGAGATCAAGCAAAGGAAAAATACATGTAAATATTTTGAATGTCAACCAAAATAAGAGTAGAGGTCAATAATGTGGAAGGGGTCATTGAGGTCACATCCCCATTCACAACCTAGATGAATTGCCTATGAATAATTTTGAAATCAATACTAAGGTACCCCATACTAAAATAGTCGATGCAATTCCAATCGATAAGCATGATTAAATCCTCATTAGAGTCTTGACATACCTTAATATTTTGTAACAAAAGATTGATAATTAGGAATAAATATTGAATAGTCTTGAGGAAATATCCTAAGAGGAAGTACCTAGACTAGAAATGGGATAAGTGCAGGGACCTATAATTCAAGAACTACCTTTGACCACTATCGACCCAATCATAAAATAGATTAAGAAGCTTCTATCACCTACCTTTTTGAGTAGAGAATCAGGTGATGTAGTTGATGCTTGGTTGGTACACATACAAAATTACTTCAATTTTCATATTATGGCTTCTAATGTGAAAGCTAGAGTTGTAGAATATCAACTAGTATGACCTAAAACATTATGGTGGAACCACCTTTTTCTATTGAAGGGTATCAACATTTAAGCCTATTTGATCTATTTTTTAGACTTATTTTTACAAGAGGTACCTGAATGAAAATTATAAGGAATAGAAAATAAATGAGTTTTAGCTCTTAAAACAAGAGAACATGTTTATTGTTAAATATTAGAACAAACTTTTAAACATGTTGCATCATGTGAACTATATGCATGATAAATAAATTAAGTTTACTAAATTCAAGATTGGGCTTAAGGAGATTCTAATTCATGATGTTAACATGAAAAATCTAAACATCTTGGTTGCAGCAATTGAATCATCCTATAGGGTTGAGGAAAAATAAAAGTCTCACCAAAAAGCAAGACAAGAATTAAAGTCAAACAAGAAGTAGTCTAAATCCAAAAACCTTTTTCTCATGAATAAAAAATTCAAAAAATCTTATCATAACCATAGTTTTTAGGAGGTAATACAAATTTTATCAAGTTTTCCAATCAAAATAGGAATTTCAAGTCCCATACATCTTCTAAAACTAGTTCTCACAGAAAATAACAACATCAAAACAACCCACATGGACCTACCATAGGTGCTAAAAATATTATAGTAGCATCTTCTAGACCAATTATGTTCTAATAATGTGGCAAAAATCACTATAAAAAGGACTATCCTAAACTAAAATCAAGCCAAATAATGAACCATAGTGTATATGTTGTTATTGATAATCACAATGCTAACTTATAAGCCATTCCAATTGAGACCTGAGTTAAAATTAATGGATTTATTTTGACTATCTTGATTGATTCTAGTGCAACAAATTATTTTATTTCTCCTTTTGATGCTAAATAATATGATAATAAACCTATCTTGATAAGAGAAGGTTGGGAAGATGAATTCGATATTGACAAGAAAGTAGATATTCTTGAGTGCTTGGAACAAGTAAAATTAAATCTTGGTGTTTTTAAGACCAAGGTAAATATTTTTCATGTCTTTAGGGTTTATGATCTCATTCTTGAGATAGATTGGATGCATGAACATCAAGCCACACTTGATTGTCTAGGTAAAAGAATGAAATGTGCCAATGACCTTAGCTAAATTTTAGAATTGTAAGGCATGCAAGGGTCTTCAAGACATAAAACACTTTTAGCCTTAAAACTGAAAATAGCTATTAGGAAGGGATACAAGCTCTATGAATTACAACTATAGGAAATATCCAATGAAAAAGAATTGAAGCATGCAAATTTTCCTATTTTAAGGGATTTTATGGATGTTTTTCCTAAAAATTTACCTGGGTTACCACCCAAGTGAGAATTTAACTACTCTATTGACATCATACTCAAAATTTCCCATACATCTAAGGCACCTTACCACATGAATATGGTTGGTCTACAAGAATTAAAGTTTAGCTGCAAGAACTTTTAGATAGCTAAAGTATATGGCCAAGTGTGTCTTCTATAGGTGCTCTAGTAGGCTTTGTGAATAATAATGATGGAAATTTAAGGATTTTCATTGATTAATACATGTTGAATAAGGTAACTATCAAAAATCACTATCCTTGCCTAGGATCAATGATTTGTTTAACCAAATGAAGTGTGTTACATTATTTTATAAGATTGACTTGAGGTTTGGTTACCATCAATTGTGAATTAAGGAAGATGGAATTCATAAAACTACATTTAGAACCTATTATGGACACTATGAGATTATAGCTCTACCTTTTGTCTTAACCAATGCACTTGTAACTTTCATGAACCTTATAAATAAAATATTTAGAGATTTAGTGAATAAGTTTATGTTAGTTTTTCTTGATGATATTTTGATATATTCCAAAGATGAGGTTGAACATTATAAACACCTCCATCTAGTATTGCAAAGACTAAGATAGCATAATATTTATGTAAAATTATCCAAATGTGCATTTTATGAATCTAAAATTCATTACTTAGGATAAATTATTTCTAAAGAAAGAATTATTGTTGACCCTACCAAGATAAAAGCTATCAGAGATTAGCCTATTCTTACCAATGTGCATGAAGTGTGAAGTTTCATGGGTTTGGATGGTTATTATTGGTGCTTTGTTGAAAATTTCTTTAGTATATCCTATCCCATCACTTTTTTACAGCATAAAAGAAAGAAGTTTGTATGGACTCCTTAGTGTGAGGAGTATTTTATTAAGTTTAAATGGATACTTATAATAGCTCCTATTTTGATCATACCCAACCCAAATGGTAACTTTGAAGTTTGGGATGATGCTTCCAAAAAAGTATATGGAGGTATCTTGACTCAAGATGGTAAGGTTATGGCTTATGAGTCATGAAAGTTGAAAGAACATGAAAATAACTATCATATGCATGATATAGATATTGATGCCATTATTCATGCACATAAATAATGGAAACATTTCCTACTGGGACAACCCTTCCAAGTAAAATATAATCATCTAAGCCTTGATTATTTTTTCTCTCAAGAAGATTTAAATACATGTTAGTGTATGTGGCTAGAATTGTTGAGCAATTTTGACATGAATATATCATATGTCAAAGGTAAGGAACACTATGTGGTTGATGCACTCAATAGAGACATGTACCTTTCTACCTTGTTAGTGTTACAAGGGAATATCAAAAGTATTATTTTGGAATAGTAGCTTGCTGATGTATTCTACCATGATATAAGAGCAAGTTTGGCTAACAATCTTTTAGCAAAAGGATTTTATAATTTTTTTTGTTGTAATAGATGGACTAATAAGGTATAAAGGTGAAATTCATGTCCTTAGGATGGTTAATTAATAAATTCCATACTTAATGAAGTGCATACAACACCTTATTATGTTCATCTAGGGGTTACAAAATGATACATGAGTTTAAAAAGCTCTATTTTTGGCCTAGAATAAATCATGATGTCACTAAATTTATATACAAATACTTAGAATGATAGTGGGTTAAGGATAAGAACTACCACCTAGGAGGGATATTGTACCCTCATGATATTCTAAAAGATAAGTGGGCTATAGTCTCACTTGATTTTATTGTAGGGCTATCAAAATCATGTAACAAACATGATACAATCCTAGTAGTGATTGATAAAGCAACTAAAGCTAGCCATTTTATTGTTGGGAATTAGCATATGATGCATCCATATTTTTATAATGCTTTGTGAATGGAGTATTAAGACTCCATGGTATACCTAAAGTGATGATATCAGATCAAGACAAATTATTTACTTCAAGGTTTTAGTGTACTTTAGCTATAAGCTTTGGAACAAATATGAATTTTAGTTCTTCATATCATCCAAAGATGGATGGGAAAATATAATGGCTCAACTAAGTGGTTGAAGATATGTTGTGCATGTATGTAATGGATCAATAGACAAAATGGGATGACTATCTTTATCTAGTCAAATCTACATATAATAATTCTTACCATTCAACTATTAAGATGGCTCCATTTAAATCCTTATATGGATGTAATTTTAGAACATCTATTGGTTGGGATAGATTATAAAATAGGGATATTAATGGACCTAATTTTCTATTAGAAAATGATAGGAAGTTGGAAATAATAAAGCTGATTTTAAAAATAGCTTCTAACAGGGAAAAGAGTTATAGAGATCTTAAGAGAACTCCACAAGAATTCGGTGTGGGGGACAATGTGTTTATGCATGTTAGACTACAGAAAAGTAATATTAGATTTGGAAAGGCTTCAAAGTTAGCACCATGTTTTGTCAGCCCTTTCAACATAGTGGAAAATATTAGCCCTATTTCTTATTGATTGACACTTCCTCCTTTTCTTATAAGGATTCAAGATATTTTTCATTTTGTATTATTAATAAAATATATATTTGATCCATCTCATGTCTTGGATTAGAATCATTTATAGGTCATGGAAGATTAAAATATCTAGTTGGAACCAGTGAGAATCTTATACCATCATAGCATTAAGCTACATAACATAGATATATAGTAGGTTTTGGTGTAATGAGACCCTATCAGTGAAAGGAGCCCTACTTGGGAAGATGCTCATATTTTCAGACAACATCATGCATGGATTTTTTATTAGGTCACTAGGATGAATCCATTCTAAGAGAAGGGGATGTTATGATATTATATTTTCATTATGTATTATATTGTCATGACATTAACATTATGTTTACTAGATTGTTTATTAACTATTGTTTAGCTAGATTAATTGTGGTACTTGTTTTAGTAGTGTTAGTTACATACTTAATTCTATGATTAATTATTTTATAGACTTATTATTATTATAAATTTGTATATGTACTCTCAAAACCAATGAATTCTGAGTATGTTGGCATGTCCAACAGGTATAGTTATTGTTTTATTTTCCTTTAAACACTTTATTTTGCTTTTTATATTTATCAGTTGTAGTCCTTATGTTGGTGATTACTTTTGTACCTTTCTAATATCATTATTAGTCATTAATTATTGTTATTATTCATTATATTCCATTAAATGTTTGTCAGTCATAGTCTTTTCATATGTACAGATCCATTATTTATTTCCTATAAGTCTTCAAATTTCTATTCTTCTCCATTAATCCTAATAACATATTCAATTTTGTACCTAAACCCACCTAAACCTAAAATGCCCCTTGGGAACCTTTCAACCTAGCACTATTATCTAAGGTGATGGTAGAATAATTTAATGACTAATTATAGTCATGTTTTGACCTAAGATTAATTTAATTTGATACTATATTGAGTTAGGTTGATAGTTTATGAGGGAAATACATTGACCTCATTTAATGAGGTAGGTGGCATTATGGTGAAGGTTTCAATATTAAACCATTTAGTTTATGTTTAATCATGTTTTATTAACATTAATCATTTTTTCTATTGGTGGTAGGTTGTTTAGTCACCAAGCTTTCTGGACTTGCCATTAATGGTGTGGTTGGCAAGGATTGCCATGGGATATGGAGGTGTTTTTCTCTCCTCTTGGAATTAAATGAAAAGTGATTGGAGGTATGGGGGAATGGCTAGAAAGAATAGGGAATGTGGAAAGTAATCAGAAGTGTTAAGAAGATGGAAATTTTGGGGAGTAAACAGTAAAATGGCTCAACTAGTTTTAATGGCAAGCTAGATGGTTTGGAAAACACACAATGACATTTGGAAAGTCTTATGGCTTCTCATTCTTTTGAGGTTCTAGAATCTTCTAAATTTTTTCAAGTATTTTGGGATTTTTGGTTTGTTTTTTTTAATGATGTTTGAATAATGATAAAAATTTAGAGGTTGTGCATGCAGTCAAAAGTCTTCAGACTTCTAAGTGCATACATAAACCCCTTGTGACTATATACTGATACAGTCATTTCATATAAACTTATAATAAATGTATATATAATAGATATATAATTTCTATTTTTAATCCTTATATATACATTCATTTTGTTATTTTATTGAATGGGTCATGGACTAAGTTTTCATGCATGAGAGGTTAGACATTATGTATTACCCACATGTTTAAAATATGATTCTATAATGGTTGAATGTTATAAAGGTTGGAAAGCTCATGTCTTTAGATATAATGACTATGTGATCATTTTTAATGTGTGTGTTTTATAGAGAGGCTTCTATGTGATTTTATTAGTTGTGTGTGTGTGTGTGTGTGTGTGTGTGTGTGTGTGTGTGTGTGTGTGTGTGTGTGTGTGTGTGTGTGTGTGTGTGTGTGTGTGTGTGTGTGTGTGTGTGTGTGTGTGTGTGTGTGTGTGTGTGTGTGTCTAAATTTGTCAATATTGATATTGTTCTCATGGGTATAATTGGAATCATGATCTTGATATCTATTATGGGTGATAATGTTTTGTTTAATCAACTATGTTAATGGAAATAACTATGTCTTCTTAAAAATGTTTATTGATGAATACATTCTTTGAGAAAAGATATGGGTCATGTTTAATTTCTTGAGTTTGTTTGGTTGATGTTCCATCTGGGTGAACCCACTTGTGTGTTTTATGAAGGTTGAATGATTTCATAGAATTTATTGTTAAATCTCTCAGTGATCTTACTTTCTGGTAACCCCACTCATTATTCAATTGGAACTTATGGATATATTAGATTTATGGACATTATTATCTTTGTTTTTCATTATATTGTTATTTGTTTCTCATTATACTATGTATATGACAAACCTATGTTATGTTTACATAGATGTGTTGGTATCTTGGTCATTATGGTTATATTTTTATGTTGTCTCAACCTGTTAAACATTGAACTTGATGTATCATTTAAATTGATCATTGTCATTTATAAACTTTGTTATTATAGCCTATGGTATTTCAACTATTGTGTAAGTTGTACCTTTGTTTTATGGGATTTTGGTCTATCTAGTTACAAACCATTATATTTTTGAGGTTTCTAGCCTTGTATTTTTTTTTTATCATAGATCATTTGGAAATTGATGGTGGAATTATCCTTATTAAGTTACTATGTCGTGGCCGATTGTGCTAAGGTTTTCCTTATCAAACTATTTAGGTGTTTAGTTATATATATATATATATATATATATATATATATATATACGATTTATGTGACTATGTTTCTTATTATGACTCGGTTTTTCATTTGGATTTTATGGGTTTCACTATAATCTTTCATCTCAAACTTGGAATAAGAAACATAGTCACATAAATCATACAACATATATATATATATATATATATATATATATATATATATATGTTGTATGATTTATATGACTATGTTTCTTATTATGACTTGGTTTTTCATTTGGATTTTATGGGTTTCACTATAATCTTTCATCTCAAACTTGGAATAAGAAACATAGTCACATAAATCATACAACATATATATATATATATATATATATGTTGTATGATTTATGTGACTATGTTTCTTATTATGACTGGGTTTTTCATTTGGACTTTATGGCTTTCACTATAATCTTTCATCTCAAACTTGGGTTTTGGATTAATTAGGTCTTGATTGTTTTGATCATGCTTATTATTATATGAGTTTAAGGATGTTTGTTTTATAATAATGACCATATTATTTTATTGACTGTGTCAAGCTTTAGGATTTCAATGTGTTATCTAATGATGTCTATGAGTCATAAATGATTATATTATTATTATATTTTGATTAATGCTCTTTGACCTAGTCATTCTTAATTCTTTTGGGTCATGTTTAGACCTATGATATATAGAGGCATGACTATTTGATTTCTTTTATGTTGAATTAATAATTATTAACTAAACTATATTATGGTTTTATCATTATTAAAATTGGTTTTATTTTAGGTTAAGTTACTTGTTTGGAATGTACGGATTTCATTCAAGGACTAGACCTAAATATTTAAAAGTATATATTGTGGGTTTGGGTGGTTAAGGTTGGTTGTGATGTTGGATGAGGACTCCAAGTAGGATAATTTTAAAAGATATATAATGGATTAGGATTAATCCATTTTATATCATTTGATGGCCTAAGTTAACCATCCCCACTCTTAATCTATACTTGGATAGTTTAATTATTCTCATCTTGCCTTGGAATGATTTTATTGTGTTACATGTGTAATTTTGTTTTATATGTATTTTGTTTAGAGATCAATGTGATCATAATTAATTTCATGTTTTTGATTACCATAACCACCATCTTACTAATGATTGGAGTGGTGAGTGCCACCAATGGTTGGGCTCATAGGGTTGGTTGGGTGGGTTCATCCTAATCAGCTTCAACTCCATGCTTCGATAACTTGATATGGAAGATGGTAACAAGTGTATTTATTAATTTGATTAAATTAGTGACATGTATAGATAACATCAATTATAGCTGTTGATTTGATAATTTTAATGATCTTGTTGGGTTCTAATGGATGTTATAAATATATTAAAATATGGAACATTGAAGAGATAAATTAATTCTTGGTTGAAACTATTATACAGCTACATTGTATTATTTAATTATTGAGCTAATAATTTATTCTTTATGATCATAAATATGTTGGAATTGATTAGGCCTACCACTAGTTTAACATAATAATCCTACATTGATTTAATAATTCATAAGTGGGACTTAGCTATGTAAATGAAATCAATTAATATATACTTATTCATTGTTATATTGATCCTTCATTGACTCTTATAAAATTGATTACATATTAGTTGATTAATTTAACATATATGTACATATTTAAAAATATGCATTTCCCTATTAAATATTGATGTCAATTGAATATTCACTTGGGATTACTTAGATGTTTTCACATTATATTTAATTTTGGAGATCTATTTTAAATAGAAGAAATAAATCAAATATGAATTACATTATTAAAGAAGTTAATATCTATTCTAGATTTCCACTTTAATGAAACATATATATTTGGATGCTTTACTTTGGTTCACTAATTTTGCATCTTGTTGAATTCAAAATTAATAATTTCTATTGGAATTTAGATAGAAGTGATGTAGTAACTTGCATTAGCTAAACTAGTGTTGGTTAGCTTGTTACTCTTGTTCATAATATATAGATGCATCTGGGACACTTAATGATTTTGGAAATGCATAAACTTGATAGCTAGATCATGATAAAAATAAAATAAATGCTTCCTTCTATCATGAACTTCAGACATATTTGGCTCTATGCAAGGTATGTATTCCATTTACAAATATATATTACATCTTAGTTTATGTATGTTAAATTTTGAAATTTGAGACTAATAAGTAAATGCTTTTACTATTTAGAAAAAAGAATTAATATTTAAACTAAGTCTTATGATTCAAAAATGAACATGTGCAATGTCTTACTTATATTATTTACTTGACTAGATGAATAAATTTATAAGGAAACCATAATGAAATAAAGAATGATAAATAAGTTATTATATCACTTCAATCCTTTTAATAAGACTTAAGTATCATTGTTTCCTTTCTTATTTAGTTGTATGCTTTTCCACTTTTCTCTATGGTTGAACTAGTTTATCTTGTTACCTTGGCTGCCCAAATAAAAAACTTTGTAAGAGTTCCTTAAGTGGAACCATTTATTTGGGTTCCACTCATCTTGAAACTCGAATGAAATTTATTTATTATGATGTTAAACTCCATGCTTGAGCTCTATTGTTTTATGCTTGTCTACTTGAATTTTAAATGAATTATTAACATACTAATGTCTTTAAAGTATTCATTTATGGAATATGGAATAAAGAGAATTCTTCCTTAAGTATTTATCTATTTGAACTTATCAATGGCTACATAAGTTATTCCTTTAAAAAAATAGTTCAGTTTTAATTACTTAAATATCTTGAACTCTTTCATTGTCGCATTGGATATGCCAACTTAAATAGTTGCATAGATTATAGAATGGAAATATTGAGTTACAACTACATAAATTACTATGAACATCCATGTTTTATAAATAGTGAAATGAAATTAAAGGTTGAAGGGTGTTATAACCTAACCGGTAACACTAAATAATCTCATACTTAATCTATTTTCTCTTATGCTTTAACATAATTAGCTACATGAATAAATAAAAATATATGAGTGTTGAATTGATTTTGTTTGTTGATTTTAAGTGCTTATTTTATTTATATACCATGTATCTTGATCTAAACCCATGATTAACCTAAAAAATAACTTAGGAACAACAAATTTATCCTTCTTCATTAAACCAATCCTTTAACTTAACCATCCTTGAATGGGACTGAAACCCACTAACGATAGTGATGTATTTAGCTAGGGTTAAGGACCTAGAAATGATCCTATGAGGAAGTATGAGTGTCACTTATGTAACTTAGGACTTATTAGTGTATAAATACACTAATACACTTCAAATTCCATAATCTTTCTAAAACAACAACCAACTTCCCCATAGTACCTTTTGTATGTGTTTGCCTCTAGTTAATTACCTCAGTTCCCCTCCTTCAATTCTAGTTGCATATGTACATAGTGTATTTAATGTTTTCATTTCATTATAAAGACTTTTAAGAGGGCCTAACACATGTACAAAGCATACTCTGATATATGATTCCAAAAATATTTTTTGGGTTGTATCAGTGTATGTTTTTAGACCCCTCATGACCAAATGATGGGAGAATAATTTTTGTGGATTATTTTTCAAGTCATATGAAACCCATGTTCTTATTTATGGCATGGGTAAGTGATATAATAAATAATTATGTGAAAGTTTTAATTTCCCATATGGATGTGTATAGAGAGTTAATGCTAGAGAAGAATTTTTAAAGAGGTTGGGTTGATTTAGCTATAATATCATGGAAATCCTTTCTTGGGTTTTTTTGTTTTCTCATTTCAAATTTGAGTGGGGAAGATATATAGGTAAAAAAGAGGAGCTTAGAGAATGTGGATGAAAGATAGTTTTTAATACTTGTAGGAAGTTTTCATTATGTAGATATAAGAGATGGAGCCAAGGTAAGCATCTTTGCCACCTATTTTATTTAAAACACATGGTTTTAAATAATTATCCTTCTCCCTTTTCTTATTTTAGAGTTTTCAAAATGTGTAATGTCATTTGTATTATGCTCTTTCTCTATTAATTTCCACATATTATGCCTATGGCCAATATGGTTATTTTATTTGCCATTTTGACTTGGAGATGAGACATCCTTCCTTTATTTATTTTTCATGGCCCTTTTTAGACTTAAAATGAAAAATTTATTTTCCAAAACAATTTTAAACTAGTTTTATAGTTTGTGTATTCATATGTAGGGTTTAGGTAAAAGAATAAAGTTACAATTCCTCATACAAAGATCCTAAGCATGGAGTTTGTGAAAGAGGAAACCATAATGTTTCCAAGGTACTCTCATGGAAAGGGAAAAGGGTTTTGTAAATGTAATGACTCCAAGATCTTCCTTCTCCCACCTCCATAGTGTGTAGAGTAGATACTCTCATCCAAATGAATTAGTGAGGATACTTGATACATTTATCTCATTTGTGGTTGTATTGAATGTGTACACTTATTATATTAAAATTTGAGTATTGGTGTATAGTGGTTTGTGATTTGGGTGAAATTGTAAGCCTTTTTTTACAAGAGAGCATAGTTGAGACACCTAGTTATCCCTAGTTTAGTGTGTTTCATGGATAGTAACCACCTACTTACATACCTATACCATTTGAATTGAACCTTTGGTGTCACCTATGTTTAGAGATCAGATTAATATGCTTGAAGGTGCCTAAGGAATCCACTTGATGATGAAAAATGGATTGGAATTGAGCCCCCCCACACCTTGACTTAGCCGTATGGGTATATTTTGTATCTTTTGGATTCTTGGAGCATGAAATAAACTATGACATGGATGTAATATTTTAGATTGGGATGTTTGAATCCTTATTAATATTTTAAATATAAATTAATATAATATAAATTATTATTAACAATTTGATAATTTAGGTTCAAATATATCCCTTTGATTTACTATAACTCAATGTCTTCTTTTAAACTCATTAAGAGTTTGGACGTTTCATTTGAGCATGTGGTTTCTCAAATCCAAATCTTGTTATTTGAGTGACATTTATAAACCTTGGGGTTGTGGGTCCTAATTTATTTTCTTATAGAGTGTTAGGATTATTTGAGATCCTAAAGGCCAATTAGAGCAAGTATTATTTTCATGGTTATGTAGTGACCATGCATCAACTTGCTCATTTCCACATGTCATTTAGACATGTGAGTTTTCTTTTATTATATATGCATCCCATACCATGAAGATGGATAAAATTGGATATGAATTTTTGGAGGATGGGCATTGTACATTATTTAAAAAATAGCCTATTTTGTGTGGTTGAAATCATGTGAGATTTGGGCATGAAATTTACACATATTTATGAAGGTTGGGTTAATTTCCTATTATAAATATTTTATTTTTTTATATTTATTTAGTTATTTCAGAAACTCACCTAATGAGAAGTGGCATAAATCTTACAATATTGGAGAAATCACCATGTGATGGGTTGTTTTCCTCTGAATTTGAGAGGGGTAACCCCATTGTATAATGGGTTTTTTAGGATTTTGATTACTTTTAAACTGAAAGTAATAAATAATAAAAATAGGAAAATGGAGAAATTAAGAAATGGAGGAAAATGAGAGTAATTAGAAGGGATAATGGGAAACCCACAACATTATAAAAACAAAAAACTTCCTAGATAAATTTTATTAGAGTGAGATGAGTTGAAATATTTTCCTAGCATGTGAATGAAAATATAGAGAAATGGGTACATCTATAGTAAGAATGGTTTCCATGGGTATAAAGTCATAAACCTAGCATATCTATAAACCTTAGTAGGCAATGACCTATAATAACCATAAATCTATCATTGCGTAAGCCACACTCAATGACAATATGATAGGGCTCCAAATCATACACGTGATATAAATTATGGCTCTCATTAGGCCTTAAGATGGATTAATGGTTATAATAATGATAACAAATGGGTGTATCAAGGATATAATAAGGATATTGAATGCATGGAACTGATTACCAAAGGTTAACCTATAACCAAGATAGTTTTAATGTAATAAACTAATAATAATGTAATTGGTGTAATGGTCAGCCAATGTATGATATATGTAACCTAAATGTTATAATGGTAAAATTACGTAACCCTATATCTATACCAACTTATTAATTATAAGGAAGAGCATAAGTAAGGGTAAACTACATATGACCACTATAAAAATAAGTAAAATAGATATATTTAATAAGTAAATAATTGAAAGAGAAGGGATATAGATACTTACCTTTTAGGTGACTTGTTGGTGCATCAATATCCCCCTTTAACTCAAGCCACACTTTTAAATAAATGTTGTAGGTTGAAGACCTCAAATGGAAAGAAGAAGAAGAAATAGATATCCTTAATTGGGGACTCCAAATATTAGGACACCTCCTTAACATGACCACTCCTCTTGAGATTCAAATACATTTAAGAAATACTAGAGATCCAATAATAATACCTTAACCTCTAACTCTTCCTTTCACTACTTAAGAGTGGAAATGAATAAAAAGGAAAAGTAAATGAGTACGTCATATGTTTTTAATAAGAACATGACACATATATACAAATCAAAACCCAAAATTAACCTTGAAATATATGTTAATTATATCACTTAGTTTAATATAGTCAAAAATGATGTCAGATAATAAAAATTGTATTGTCTAGGCTGATAAAGTTAGGAAGACAAATATTAGACTCAAGACTACATCAGTTAGGTTGATAAAATACATGAAAAGATAAGCATGAAACATATTGCATAAGCTTGGTTGATGAAGTAGGATCATGGGGTAGATATAAAAAATGGATAGAAAGTAGATAGAGAGGTAAGATGGAAAGAGACATAGAAGAGGTTAGATTAATAGTAATGAATATATGAAGAAATAATGATAAAACATCTCTCATAAAGTACCATAAGCTAATCCCACCCATTTCTTGGTGTAATCCTTATCACATGCACTCAGGGATATTGATACACCAACAAGTCGCTTTAATATAAACTATCATAAAAATAATAAAGTTGGAAAAAAATCAAGACTATACATATGCCCCAATAAAATCTCATCATGTGTCACAATAGTGTAGCGGAGGATGGTATGTTGGGAAAAATACATCCAACACAAAATAATAATTAAAAAAAAATGATAAAATAGATATTGATAAATGAATAAATAAAATTGACATATACATGCCTTAAATTAAATTTATACATAAATTATGCATGCAAATACCATAGTCTTGATTATGGTAGGTGTATAAAATACATTTAGAAACTTTTAATATATGGGGCTAAAGATAAATAAAAATAAATGCACACATACATAGGGTGGTTAATAAATGTATGTATATGAAAAACAATCAAAGGAATATTGCAAAAACAATAAAAATTGGAAAGTTGAGATTGATAACAATAAATTAAAACTAAAATATCTATGGAAGCATAAAATAATAAGAGAAAATTAGTGATACATTAAGATAGGGATACTATAGGACCTAAAAAACCCCAAAAATAGATAAAAAAGGCATGAAAATTAAAAATGGGACTAGATGGCCTAGAAATAATTGAATATCAAACTCAGGGTCCCAAACATAACTAAGAGAAATCCTATAAAGATAAGGAAATGACCAAGAAATCATCTTGTATCAACTCAAAGATGTAAGTTTTACTAAAAATGGAAAATTATAGAGCTATAAAAATGCTAACATGTCTATAAGAAATTAAGAATGGGAAATATAGAATATGGGAGAGATTTAGAAACAAACCTTCCTATTAAGGTGAAATATAGAGGAAGTAAAAATAGGGTGTCACCAAGGAAAATACATGGTATTTAATAGAAATAAAACACTAATTACACTAGAGAGATGAAAATTATTTCAACATCAATGGCCCTTTAGAACACTACCTAACAATCATAATCTTGGGATAACATTCAAAGCATAAATATCATCCCTTGAAGGTTAAATGCATGGAAATGAAAAGGATCATACCTCTTAACATGTTCACCACTTCTCAAGACCCCTTATAGAGTCATCAGTCTATTGTGAATATTGGGTAATTATGCGAGAAAGGAAGTGGCACCATAATTTAATATAGATAACAAATGACAAGCCTCTTACCACATTCTACTATCCTACCACACCCCAAAGGACATAGGTTCTATCATGAGGCCAACTATGGAGTTTGAGCTTTGACTAGAATAGGCATGTACTATTATATTATTAGTCTTAGTCTAAGCTCTAATTATGAATTAATGAATAATTTGTGTGTATATTTAATTATTAGTTATGCACATAATATTTTATTATTATTATTGTTGTTGTTGTTGTTGTTATTATTATTATTATTATTATTATTATTATTATTATTATTATTATTATTATTATGTGTGACACTCCTCACATCACAAATTTTTAAGGTTTTGTATGTTCTAGAGAGAAATGTCTTGATTTGACACATGTCACATGAATATTCTAGGAGTATAATTTTCTAATTTTCTCTCATACTCTCTCATATTCCTATTTATTGGCATCCATGTACTTGTGCACAATATAGTAAATATAAAACATCATTTTAAGAGAGCCATTTTTTCTTGTGCATTATAATCAATAACATCCTTTTCAATCCATTATCTTATTTGAGTGTTGTGTTTGTCTTCTAAGACATTTTTTTTGGTTTTGGTCTCTATCTTGATCCTAAATATATGTGTGTCTATGCTTACTCCTTAATGGTGTTAGAGCATAGGAGCACATATACAATAAAACACTGGTAGCTCTTCATCCACACTCTAAGTAATTTTTTTGTTAACCTTTTTAGCACCATAATTTCTTGATAAAGTCATTTTCAAGTTTTTTTCAAGCATTATATTTTTTATTCTCTACTTTGGAACAATCTACCCTTTCTTTATCTAACCATTTTTAGGCATACCATAACTTCATTTATAAAGGAATTTTAGTAAATTGGTGTTTGTGCTTTATTTTATTGATCTTTGTCCAAAATTTAGAATTTATAGTGTAATGATAGAATTTGTATTTATTCAACCTACATTATATTTATTATTAGTTTCATGAGCATTGGACTATTATTATAATTATTGCATTTTTTTAGTGTTATTTCAATCATCTTTTAGAATGTCCTTATTGTATTTGATGCACAATTGTGTTCTATCTAAAGCTTTCACAATTTATATATAGTTGTGTTTTATCTTATTATTGTGTGATTGTGGTTGTCAATACATGTTTATAGTAATTTTTATCTTGTGATAAATGTTATCCTATTAGTAACTTGTTATCTTAATTTTGATGTGATTGAAACAACTTGAAAGCTTTTTCTAAGACATATTTCTATCCAAATTCATATCATGTTCCTTATATGTAAAATGTTATAAGTGTTAGAAATTATTTGATAGATAACAAAGATTTTTTATTTTTATTTTATCACCACTTCATATTCTTTTTATATAGTATGTTTCTCATAATCGTAATAATATTTGGGTCTACTAACATTCACATCTATGTGCTACTATTTTTTGGCTAATATATATATATATATATATATATATATATATATATATATATATATATATATATATATATATATATATATATATATATATATATATATATATATATATATATGTCCTGGCCTACCAATTATTATGTCTAGTTATTTATATGAATTTTTTTAGGAATTTGTGAAGGATAAAACTATAAAATTAATTCAAGATCAAGAATATCAAGTTATCATTCTGCCACATCAATACAAAGTAGAATTCAATGCTTCATTCTTTCTCTTTGGTAATCTTGGACTTACTTAAGGTAGTAGATGGCTATGTATGAGAATATATAATTATATAAACAAATTTGAGGAATTACATATCATGTATAATAATTAATACATTTTATAGGTCTATCAATAACACAGATCCATTTACTCCCATTATGCATCAAGCTATGGATGAAGATAAGAACTAGAGGAAATGGTGCCAAAATAATTCTATAAAAAATAGATATGTCATATGCATGATGTTTTGAGATATTAGGGGTGAAAAAATACCTTTTTATATGTGTGTTTTATAATAAAAATACAAAACACCTTTCAAATCTAATTATATAAAAATTAATTGAGCTTAAACCTTGGAGTATACCCTTCTAAAAAGAAAAATCTAATTACCCTTTAGAAAAGGCTTTAAAAAATCCATAATTCAAATGGAATATTATCAATTATTACTAAGGTAGATTTTTAAAACCTTATTATAAGTCCTTTATTGTAACTATAGAAAAAAATATCATCAATCTTGAAGTGGGCATAAAAGACTTGTAAAGGCGAGGGGGGAGTGGGGGGGGAGGTGAAGGGTTGGCATATTTTTTTTGCATTTATTGGTGTGTTTATAATTAAAAAAACCTTTGGATGTATTTTATGTCATAATTTAAATCCTAAAGGCATCATTTTATAATTTTGAATATGCATTATTGGTTGTACCTACAATTTTTCAAAACTTGTTTTTATAGGAACTTCATAATGTCTACCTCCTCCATTATGGACATGTGGTTTTTTGAGCCAATCACAACTTTAAACTACCATGTGTAGAAACAAATATTTAGTATCTTATCCAATAAAAATTACTTTGGTGTATTTTGAATGAAACTATCCTAACTTTCATTTTTGAGAAGGACCTCTACCTATTTTTATGTAAACATGATGAGGCACTTGGATTTATCAACCTCAATACTTTTGATAAAATTATAATTTATATTAATTATTGCTAAAAGCCCCAAATAATCCTAGGAAAAGTTTAACACCCTCTTTTTTAAAGTGAAAAGTTAAAAATGTTGTATTTATATGCAAAATTTTCCTCTTTTTTATCCTATGATTTCCTCATTATGAAATAATTTCTTGCTAAATTCAGACATCTTAGGTCTCAATGCAACTAGTAAGGATAAGATTAATAAAGAGGCCATCTTTCTTATTTTTATAAATTTAAGATTCATTTTATCATCTTACCTCTACCTTTTAATCCACCATGGATTATTTGGGTGATGAGATTAAGTGTCCTTATTTTCAAGTTTTTGTGAGAAACTCACTAGGGAGTAGAATAAGCTTATAACTCTTGATGAAATTCTTTGCACATGTCACAAATTTTTTTCTATCACCTCAAAAATTAAAACCAAACATAATACAAAGGACACACCCTCCAAAACACATAAAGAGTCATCATATCAAGCCTCTTATTCTTCCAATCCATCTAAAAAGTCTAAACATGTCGAGTCCTCTAAGTCTTCTAAACCCCCTAAACCTAAACACCAGTGGAAACAAAATAATATTTATGGACCTTATTGATATTATGTTAGGATAATAATTATAAGCCTCATTTTAAAAATAAATTGGAAGAATTAACTACCATATTTAATAAATACAAACTATTTTTTCATGTTCCTTCTTCTTCAACTGACAATGGGAAAACACAAAATACACAAGCATTCAATGAATCAAAAAAACATTAGATTGTTGATTCAAGAGATTCACATAAATTCACACACTCTTGGGGGTTATTTATTCATTTTTAGATTGTAACATTTACTATATTTACGTTTGAAATTATTCTAGAGGTTATGTACCAGGGTCTAGTAATGTCTAGTTAAAGGATGGTAGTATTAGTGATGTTCTCTATGTTCAAAAAAATTCAGCCAATTTTTTTAGTATATCAAATTTGTCACTATGGAACTAAGAATATAGTGGATTTTAGTCCAAAAAAGTTTATAATATTATATTTATCTTATCCATAGGATATTTTTGCTATAGATTATGTAGATCAAGATTCAAACCTTTACACAATTAAGGGATTTGAACCATCCATTGGATATTATTTGATTTCTCATGACAACTCACTCAATAAATTATGAAATGAATTATTTGGTCACCTTATTTATAAATATATACATCAAATGAGACAACAATATTTGGTGATTGACCTTCCCAAGTTTTCATATATAAATATGGTTTGTCTTTATTACATGTTAGGTAAATAACATTGGGACCCATTTATAAAGGGAAAGACATATAAGGCTAAGTCACCTCTTGAGTTTATACATAGTGATCTCATTATCTTCCCAAACCTCTCATTTTTATTGATTCAATAGATTCACATCAATTCAAACACTCTTTAGAGATTATTTTTTTCACTTTTATATTATATCATTTCTAATTTTGAGGTGTGAAATTATACTATAGGTTATGTATGAGGATCCAATAATTTCTAGTTGAAGGATGGTGATATAAATTATGTAATCTATGTTTAAAAAAATCAACCAATTTTTTTAGTGTATCAAATTTGTCACTATGGAACTAAGAATATAGTGGAGTTTACTCCAAAAAAAGTTGTAATCTTAGAGTTATCTAATCCATATTATATTTTTTCTATAGGTTATGTATATCATGGTTCATATCTCTAAATAATATAGTGATTTGAACCATTCATTGGATATTATTTTATTACTCATTCCAACTCACTCAATAAATTATGACATGAATTATTTAGTCACCTTAATATTAAATATATACATTAAATGAGTACACAATATTTGGTGATTGGCCTTCCCAAGGTATTGTATATACATGGGGTTTATCTTGGTTGTATGCTAGATAAACAACATTGGGACCCATTTATAAAGGGCAAGACATATCAGGCTAAATCCCCTCTTGATATTGTACATAGTGATCTCATGATCTTCCCCATCCTCTCATTTTTAGGTTCCAAGTTTATTCGTACTTTTATTGATAATTATTCCAAGAAGACCTAGGTATACTTTATAAAGTATAAGAGTGAGGTACTTGAGTAATTTAAAGCCTCTAAGGCTTTTAGGGAGAAACAATAATCACTTCCTCTGAAGAAAATACTCATGAACAATGGGGGCTATGTCTCTAATGTATTCTAAGGCTTTTGCACTGTACATGATAGTTTTCACTAGGTCATAATTTTATATATTCCTCAAGATAATGGTGTTATAGTGAGGAATAATTTTAGTTTGAAGGAGATGAATAACTATAAGATTTATTCTAAGGACAAGAACCCTTAGTATTGGGATGAAGATATAAACTATGCTAGTTATATTTAGAACCATGTTCATCACAAGGAAGTGTAGAACTAGACTCCTGAAGAATCTTAGTTTAGGATTGATCATGATGTATTTTATTTTAATATTTTTTGGAGTAATTCATGGGAATTTGTTCTTGATAAAAAATTAAAAACTATGGATAATAATAATAATATACCTTTGTTACTTTTTGGGTGTTGTGATGATGCTAAGTAATATAAGCTACTTGAACCCATCTTTGATGATGTATATGTTGGATGGGATGTTAAATTTGATGAGATTTTTGCTCATATGGATCCCTCGTCACATTATTCTCCCACTATCATTCCTTGTCATTATTATACTCTTGAAGAATTATCTCTAGATAGTGTTGATAATGATAATGCACCACCATTTCCTCCACTAGATCATTAGCTTATACCCAAATGGGATAAGATTCATCTTGATATAATTGATACTTTAGTAGATGATACTTATGTTCCTCAATGTAATTGATGATAATCTAACACTACCTTATTTAGTAATGTCATTTTATACAATCCAATATTGTTTCTTAAATCATTAGGCAAACTAGAGTGGGATTATGCTATGGAGGAACATTAGTCACTTATAAATAACCACACTTGGGATCTTGTACCCATTCTTAAGGGAAGGAAAATTATTTGTTGTAAATGGGTGTACAATACTAAGTATGTAACATATGGTTTAGTAGACAAGTACATAGCTCACTTAGTTATAATTAGGTTTCATAGGTTTAAGGTATATATTTATCTAAGACCTTTGATCCTATTATAAAGGTTATTTCAATTAAAATTTTACCCTCCCTTGCTATAGTACACTAAAGTTCAGCCTATCATATGGACATGAAGATTGCCTTCTTACATGGTGATATACATGAGGAGATCTACAAGGAAAATGCTCTAGATTGTTAAAAGACTCTTCATTATTTTTAGGCTATGTCATTATATTTATGGTTTAGAACAAGCCCCATGTTCATGGTATGTTCAAATGGATTCTTTTTTTCTTGCCTTTGGTTCTTCTCAATGTAATTTCAAACCAAATGAATATATACAAAGACATAATGATCATATTATTATATTTGTATTGTATGTTTATGACCTAATTTTGACAAGTTAGACCCCATGATAAAGGATATTAATCTTAATTTGATGATGTATTTTGATATGATAAACTTATGAATTTTGAATTAATGTATTGGTATTTAAATTTATTTGTTAACTAACTGGATATCTTTTGGAAAATAGGAATATGACACAAACTTGCTTCATCAATTTTATCTGGTTGACTATAGGCCTACTCCATTTTATTCAGGTGTTGTACTCACTACTAATTATATGACTCCTACAATTTACCCCATATTATAAATGAAACTTGTAGATAATATTTTATATCTAATTAATACACACCTTGATATCACCTTCGGTGTCAACCTTGTCTCTCAATTATACCAAGAGCCACATGAGATTCATTGAAAGGAAGTTAATAATATCCTACACTACATTTATAGCACTACTCACTTTGGCATCCAATACACACCATAGGTAACTACTTAGATTGTTGGCTATATTGACTCAAATTGGGTAGGTGATGTTTATACCTACAAATACATACATATTTTTGTTTATACACTTTGTTTAGGACCATTTTCATGGGTATGTAATAATAATATTTTTATTTCATTATCATCTAATTAGGTCAAGTATCTTTTATATATCAAATATATTTAGGAGGCATGATGGCCTTGATAATTATTAGATGAATCTAGTTTTCAATAACATATCCCTATTACTCTTTGGTGTGATAACAAAAGTATCATTTCTATCTCTCATGATCTTATTAAACATCAATGAAATAAACATGTCAATATTCATATGCACTTAATTTTTCATTTTATACATGATGGATATATTTCTTTGGAGTTTGTGTTTACCACTAAATAGGTTGTAGAAATATTCATTAAGCCCTTGGATACTCCAAATTATCAATAGTTATGAGCACTACTTGGGGTGAATTTTTTTTTTTCATTTAGGGTGGGGGGGGACTTAAGATGAAGTCATTCCTTCCTTCTCCTTCTTATCTCTTTATTATTTCTATTTTTACATGGGTACCTAACATGGCCTAGTGTCTTGGACCCATAATAAATTCCTTCCTAATTATTTTCTTACAATGGGATATTAGATTATTAGTTTTAGGATAAGTTCTAATTAGTATAATTAATAAGTTGTGTGCATATTTAATTATTAGTTGTGCACATAATATTTAACTACTAGTTGTGTACATAATATTTAATTATTATTAGTGTGTGTGACACATCACAAATTTATAAGGTTATACATATTATATAGAGAGAGATTTCTTTATTTGACACATGTCACATTAATCTTCAAGGACTATAATTTTATATTTTTCTTTCCTGCTCTCTACTATACCTATATATTGGCATTCATGTACTTTTTCACAATATAGTGAATATAAACAATCATTGGGAGAGAGACATTTGTGTTTATTTATTATAATAAATAATATAATTTTCAATACCTTGTCTTATTTGAGTTTTGTGTTTAGATTCTAAGCTACATGTTCTACTTTTGGTCTCTAGACTGATCCTAAGGATTTGTGTGTTTGTGTTTACTCTTTCATGCACTAAGAATAATATCATGTCTTTTGATGTGATCTAAATTTTAAGATATATTTTTCCTTTTAACCTTGCGTATTTTTACTCTTTTGAATTTTTTACTTTCCTCCTCTATATGGATTCATAAAAACCAACAATGGGTGATAACGATGACTAATTAAAAAGATATTACACCTGGCTACTAAAGAGGGGAGCCTAGATATGAATATACCAAGATACCCCTAGAATTGAACCTTAGAAAAAGTGCAATATTAAAACCAACCTTGGTGATCACAAAAGGAGATGCAAAATAAGATCACAAAATTGAGCATAGAACTATTGGGTTACTCCAAACACAAAGAATGTATAAGGGAATATGTTAAAATGATAGTTAAGTTGAGACTAAATCATAAAAAAGGGTAAAATTTGGATGAGTACATGTAGATAGAATAATATATTTTTTCCATAAGATAATATAACTAATATTATTAAGAAAGCATAATGCTTGACCATTGATTTATCTTTATAAAAACACACCTAGCTAAGGTTGGAGAAAAAATAATATATGATAGAATTTTTTTAGGAGGGAATAGTTGTATTCCCTAATGTTTTACCATTAAACTCACAAAATAAAACTTTGAAGAGGCATGAACACAATAAATACATGAATCATAGAGAAGATATAGCTATGAAGTGTAGAAAAGATGTCAAAACACACAAAGGCGTAATAGGGAAACCAAAGGATAAAATTTTTAATAAATTATAAAGAATAATAAGATTAGAGGTGATTAAAATTTATGAGGAGGGTAAGTTCACAAAGTATGGGGACAAAAAAGGGCCTAGATGTGGACATTTTTCTCTTCAAAATTGAAAAATCTGAACTTGTGTAGATAATTTGAGATGGATACACTCAAAATTTGAGGATGGTATAAGAATATGAATTTTATAATTTTGAGTCTAGTTTCCAAAACCCTATTTAATAAAAAAATTGGTTAAGTATAACTAGGTCAAACATCTAAAATTTGAATTAAAACTCATGTTTGTTTTAGGAAAATAGAGTAGATAATTAGCCATGTGGACCCTCATTTTTTTAGCATAGTTTAATAATGTTAAAAAATATTTGGTGAAATTTTAGATAAGATCACAAAGTTTTTAACCTATTTTTTATAATTTTTTGATGAATAGATTTTTTATTAATTTTACAAGTAAATAGATCTTGAAAACTGATAAAAAATGGATAGTTGGTCATGCGGCCCCCCATAAATGCCTAAAAATATGAAAACTCATTTTTTTGAAAGCATGTAGAATTAGGCCTAGTTTATAACCATATAATTTATTTTGAATTTGGATAAACTAAAAATATATAAAAAAACATATATAGGCATGTATATTAGTGGCTTGTAGTGGCCTAAAAACCTATAATTATAAATCAACATGGATTGAAACCTTAAAATAGTCCAAAAAATATAAAAATCATATATTTGGAAAAAAGGAGAGTGCGATTGTCATCATGATAATTTTTTTATGAATTATCTCATTGAAATTCATAGTATATTTGGAAATGAAATTTCATTTCATTTCTCAAGACTCTGAGATTTGACTATGTGTTGATAGGTCTAAACCTTTAGCTTGAGAATCCAAGTCATTTTTTAGCCAAAAGGCTTGGTTTTTGAATTCAAACCACCATAATGTGTATGTTCTATAAAAATTGTATGCATAATTATGTGTACAAATTCAAATTTAAAAAATTCATCAGTTTGAAATTCAAAAAATAATAAAGCATGTACACTTAGTAGTGGTAATAATGTGTATACATTATTACCACTAATTCCAATAACATGTATGCCTTAGGGTTAGTGAAATCATGACTGGACAAAATGTAAAATGAGGATGGATGAGAAGGTTTGTGGTAGGAGGGGGTCATTTAATAAAATAAATGTTATAATTTATTTTTATTTTAGTAAATATAATAAACTAAGGCCACTCTATATTTGATAGAGTTTGTCTCACATCTGCATGGATTATGATGTGGAAGATAGTTTTTCAAAATATAATCTAGTCAATACTTAGGCATTTTCAGGGTTTCAATATTGAAATTAGGGATTTTAGGGCATAAATTTTACAATTGATGTCTTTTTTGTAAACATATTATCATTATTTTGGTTTTATGCCTTCTAGATTGGTTCTTGACATTTCTAAGAGTCCTAAGTTTGTCAAAATTGAAGCTTACAAACCACTCACTTTGAACTCAAGTTAAGGTGGTGTGATTTGGGTAGCATAAGTCACATTGATGACTTAAACATATCAAATAACCATTTTGTGCTAGTTTAACTTATTTATCATCCCTATCTCATCCCTAATCACTTCTTTCTCATCCCTCATAGTCCCTAATCACTCTCTTCTTATTCCTCATTATCCATAATCACTCCCTAATTTACCTTCACCATCCCTCATCATATATAATCACTCCCTCATTATCCTTAATCACTCCTTCATTGAACCTCATCATCCTTCCTCATCCATAATCAATCCATCATCCCTCACATCCTTAGTCACTCCTTCCTCATCCCTAATAATACCTAATAACTCCATACTCATTCCTCGTTATCCCTAATAACTCCCTCATTGAAACACACCATCCCTCATCATCCCTAATCAGTACATAATCATCCCTAATAACTCTCTCATTAATATTCACCATCACTAATCACTCATTAATAATATCTCATCATCTATAATCACTCCCCCTCATAATCCATAATCACTCACTTAGTGACCATCACCATCCCTCATAATGTCTAATCACTCATTCATCATCCCTAATCACTCCCCCATAGACCTTCACCATCCCTCATCATCTCTAATCAATCCCTTAGCATCAATCACTCCCTCATTAAACCTCACCATCCCTCATCATCTCTAATCAGTCTCTCATTATACCTAATCAGTCCCTCATTAAACCTCACCATACTTCATCATTCCTAATTATTTCTTCATCATCCCTTATTTATTTAGATGACTATCTCTAATTTTCTTAGAGTATAATTTAATTTTGTATCTCCTATATATTTTTTAAACTCAACCATCCCCATCTATCTAACCATGCCTATCTATCTAAACATGCCTACACCATAAATCCTAGTTGGTCCAACTTGAATGACATGGTAGGGTAGTAATCTGGTCTATCACCTATAATATTTTATAGGGGTAGTGATCTAGCCTATTAAATTTTTAATAAGAATTTCATCCCCATTAATCAATCACTTGGCCACATTCATGGGAAAAACATGTGGTCTTCTTTATCCTTGGGATAGTAAAGTCTAATCTAATATAAGGTGTTTTCTCTCTACCCTCCTCAACACCTCACCCTTCAGGTGGACTTACTTCTATTTTATATTTCACTTCACCCTTTGGGAAACCATTTTAATGTAACATTATTAGGCCAAATTTATAGATCTATAGTCATAATATATACTGAATATGTACATGACTCTATGGGTAACATGATTCTATGGGATGGGTAAAAATATTCATTATAAGGGTGATTATAGGATGGGTAACATGAGTAACATTACTATATACATTTAACATCACTATATAATATGAGAAACATGTGTAATTAGATATGATATATATAAATTATTATATATTATATATATGTGACAACAATGTAGGGCTCAATGTTTGACTTTTTTTCTTTTATTGGTCAATTCTATGCATCCCCTCCTCTAATGTTTGGGTTAATTCTCAATTGAGTTATTTGAACCCAAATATAGGCACAAGTTATATAGTGTACGGAGGGGTCATTATCAATGTGTTGACTATGACTATAAATATATATAATAGCTAATTAGGTCACCTATCCCTATCCATAGTGGGGGGGGGGGGGTGTTAGAGGTTATAAAGGAGGCAAGGCCTTTCTTCTATATATGGTAGTTGGGGCCTCTTCCTTAAGCCCAAATGGCCAAGAGTACAATGTTTTTTTATCTCCCCTACATACGATAGACTAACCTATCCTATGGTTTTATCCCTAGGTCCCTCCCTTTCTTTCAAATATCTATATCAATTCTCCCCTTGACCTCTAGAGGTTATCTCTATTTATTTAGGATATGAGCCTCCCAGATAGATAAATATCTTTTTCTATCTATATAATTATACACTATACATATAGACATATATCCATTGGGGGGATAAACTAGAGTGCCTAAATTAAATTCCTCTAGGTAGAGGGGTTCAATACACTCCATCCTATGCCTTCATTCTTGATCTATTTCTCTTTAAGTAGGTGCACTCTAGAGGGACCATATATAAATATGGGATCCTTATGGGGAAGAAGACAATATATGTAATTCATGGGTAGTGAATATGATTACATTAAAATATAGGGTTATTCTAAAGGCCATTTTTTTATTCTAATCATGTTTTGTTATGAATAGTGGCTATATAATTTGTCATATATTGATATATCTCACAATGAGGTCATTCTAAGTGATTAATGGGATTCTAGATAGATGGGTGGTTGATGTTAGCCTATATATTATCAATCTAGGGGTGAAGGGAAAAATGAAAGGTGAGAGTGTTTAGAGAGATAAGGGGTTAAAAATAGGTAGATATATATAGGGGCTAGTATGTTATGGATTGAGGGTGGTATCTATATATTATATTTATATCTATATTTATACCCCTCCTATCGGGTGTGTCATAAATCCATCAACTTAAATATGTTATGTTATGTTTGATTTTTATTAGAATGAGTAAGCTATATCCCATGTCCATGTCAATTATTTCATGACCAATGATATTTTTTACTAAGAAGAAACAAACCAAACTAGGTGAAAGGTCTTACAAGGATAGTTTTCTATCTCTAATTTTGTTTCAATGAAAACAAGTATATTGATAGAGATAACTATCTTATATATAAAACTATATAACTTAGATATTATAAATTGGTCCCTCTATCTAGATGGTATTTTAATCCTACTGATTAATTGGAATAAACATGTGGTCCCTATATATAGATGGGGATCCCTATGTATGGTTGATTGGGACCTCTCCCTTTATCTATATAAGGAACCCACTAATAGAGAGGGATTTATCAGATTTATTGGTCCATATATCCATATTGGATTGAACATATATATATATATATATATATATATTCCTTTGTATTTGGCTAGCTATTCTCAATTAGAATATTGAGTTCTCATTTGAGATAGGACTAGTTATGAGCATTTAAGACTGATTGAACATATAGATAGTCCCTCAATTTTTATTAGCTATTATTGATTAGTTCCTCTCCCTCCCCTTTCCTTTCCATTAATTCAATTTATATAAATGGGGATGGGGATGGTGATGGGGATCCTACCAATTAATATTGATAAATATTGACCCAACTAGATATGAGGCTATATATAAGCAACCAAGCCTACCAATTGATCAAGATAGATATAAATATATATGTGTGATTGGGATTAAGAGAAATAGACAAGTTATTATTTATTTAGATTGACTTTCTATGAGGCTATATATAGTCTAAAACAAAATATGACTCAAAACTTAATTTCTCATTCTATCTATTATGAAGTAAGCTTCCCGTATGAACATTAGAATTTAAGTAGGTAGTGAAATAATATATGAAAGATATAGATTGGGAATCAATCTTCCCTTAATAACTAATAATATATTATATAAAGGAAAATTAGGTATAAAAACAAAAAATATATATATTTGGAAGGAATCTTCCGTTGCCTTATTAGGTAGGGCATAGTGAAGTAGGTAGGGTAAGAACAATGCTATCTATCAAAAATTAATATTCCCTTGATATTCATGCCTTAATATATAAGAAAATAAAATATAAATACCAAGAAGGCAAACTTCCATTAATAATTGTTCCTTACTCTCTTTATATCCATTGATAAGGAAATATTCATTTGATATGTTATTAGGTGAAGCAAATTTAGATATCAAAAAGGCAATATTCCCTTACCCTACTCCTTGGTATATATGAATTAGGTAGGGAAAGATTCCATTACCTTAATAGGTAAGGAAAATTTTATATTAGGGTAGGCCCTTTAAAATGTTTCCCCTATATATCTATGGTAGGGCCCCCATTCCTGTATTATCTTTTGATATACTATTTTAGGGACAGGGAATACTCAGAGTGTATAAATAATTGAGTTCGGTCTTTATATCCCACTAGGCCATACCCAAATCTAAGTGGTCCCTATTTGATATGGTCCCTAAGTTGATGTAGAAGAATATTTGGTATTGAATAATATTGTATCACAAAAAATTGAGTGCATTCTTATTTTTATTGTTTTCTTCTTTGTATTGATTTTAGTGTGCTTCATTAGGGTAAGTTACTTTCTCAATGTCCATGTTGGCCATTTTACTTATGGTTTGTTCATGTTTATGCTTCAAAATTTATCTTTAAACATTAATTCAAGCACAATTATGTTTGTCTTGGAGTTTTAATCTAAAAACTCCACCTTTTATGTTGGTTGGTTTGTTCTTTGGTGATACATTTTGACTTGTACCTTTTTTATTCAGATTTAATTGATCAATTCAGCCTTGATGAAACATTTTGTTCACTTCCTCTGTTATTCAATTCCTATTTCCCAGATTGGAACTTCAAATTTTCTTTATGGAGTTGTGTCTTTCACATAATACATGATGCTATTTAGCAAATGAAAACTTGCATGGGTCTAAAGATGCCTTTTATCAGCTAATTGATAGTGGTAATTAAAGTGGTTAATCCTACATAAGTCTTATAATCTCTTTTTTTATCTCCTTTAGTGATTGGATTTATTCCTTCAGTGGAGTACCTTGATGACTCAAGTAAAAAGTGATTATATAATATATGGGACTAAACACCCACATAATTTTGTGTTCAAAGATAAGTCTTCAATAATTTATTGATCAAAGATTAATCATACTAATCCTTGAACATTCTAAGTTGTTACACACATTTTCATATAGTAAGGTAAGCCACTATTGGGTCATGACGAATCAACATGTTATTTGATTATGTTGTTTGAAGTTTGGAATCCCACATACATCTTATATACCTACATTTTTTTTCACAATGATAAATAATTTATGTAAATCCCAATGGATTCATGAGCAAAATAAATGTTTTGATGAAGTGTTATGCATTATCTAAAATCGACTAGGTCTCATGCTTTCTCAAATTCCTCTTACTACCTAAATGAAAAATGATAGGTTTACATTGTGTCATTTGTCATGCGGTTTTGGAAAATGCATGTGATGATATTGAAGCATTGTAAGAAGACAAAGGGATGGGAGGAAAATTTCATCAGATTCCCATTATAATCCTTATAAGTAATTAGACATTTCATTAAAGAGGTTGGATATAAATATATAATAAAATTATAGAATTATATGATATTTTAATTGTATTCATCTAGGAGGTCAGTTAGACTACAATTAAAAAGGTAGAGGTACCCTTCTATAACATACTAGAAAATCTCCTGAGGTTGCTTTGTATGGAATTGTACTTTCTTCTTTAGGCCATGTTCTAATTAGCCCTCCTTGTGTGCAAAATGCCTTGTCCAAAGTAAAGTACGGAATTTATAGTCAAAATAAGCATCATTCCAGATACCCATTACCATATTATAGGTTAATCAATCATTTTTTAGTGCACTTATTTGGATAAATCTACTTTTCCTATATTGGCCTATGCTCTTTCCTTCACATACACCTAGGATCTACGTGGTAATTGACTTTTTCCGTACTTATCCATACTGTAGCACCTTCAGACCACTTCAAAAAAATTTATAACACCTTCATGGTTCATATGTTCATATTGCAAAGTTTCAATAGGTTTCAATCATTAAAACTCATTTTGAGGGCTAGAAGCTAATTCAGAATTTTCCCTTGGACAGTCACAGGCCGAGAGCTAATTAATTTTGCTGGGAGTGTTTTAGATAGTTTCAAGGGTTATAATAACTTTGATATGGTATTTATTGATTCCATACACCTTCTCTAATCCTCATCCAAGTCATATCGACCCTCTGTACCTTCCAATGCTTAACATTTCAGTTGTCTTTGACTGTATTTTCATGACAGTCAACAGGGTTCATGCTTGTCTTCTTGTTACAATGATCAATAGGCTTATCAAGAGGATATAAAATCCTGTCAACATATAAATGATCTCCCCCTTTCACTTACTCATGTCAAAGATGACCTTATCAATCCTATTACCTTACAAAACATGCAAATCTCCTAACTTTTCCTACATACTGTCACCTACAGGCCTGAATTCTAACAGTTGGAGTTTTGAGATATCAAAGGGATTTCTAAGCCTGTTTCTTCTTCATTTAGGTTTCTAATTGCCTTATAGACCTATCTCCATACCATTATGAACTTCATGCAACCATTTTCATGTGGGGTTTTCTTTGGGCAGTGGGCTGTAGTTTAGATGCCTGAATACCTTGTTTAGGCCTGTTTGGGCTTTTTATAGCATTCAAAGTTCTTAAGATCCTTTGTTCACATAAATACTAGTTTAAACTTATCCTCAACATTCCAGATAACCAATATTTCTTAATATGCTATGAAGAACCATCCTTCACACACACATTCCCATACATACATACATACATACATATACATATATATATATATATATATATATATATATATATATATATATATATATATATATATATATATATATATATATATATATATATATATATATATATAAGCCTGTTTACAAAATTCATAAATGGAACAAATACATTCATTCTTTCTTTCATAGATCAATTGGAAGACTTACATTTCAATATCAGAATCCATGGCTTTCAAAACCTTGCTTGCTCCTTCACACATTCTCTTGTCTTTAATCAAATTTGCTCCTTCTCTTTGACCTTATCATCTCTTGAGTGAGGTGCTCCCTCACTAATTCTCTTCTCTATTCTTCATTCTTTCTTTTTCCTTTGAATGAGAGGACTTTTCCTCTCTATCCTTCTTCTCTTCTACGCCCCTCTCATCCTCTCTTCTCTTCTCATCCTCTCTCCTCTCTCATTACTGAATTCTCTCTCTCTTTTTTTTGTCTTTTCAAGAATCTCTCCTCTAACTTCTACGCCCCAAATTGGGCTTAAGGCAAAACAAAAAATTGTTTTTAAGTTTTAACAAGATACTAAGGTTGAAAATAGTTTCAACCATTTCCCCCTGATTCCCTCAATAGCCTAACCATCACTTTTTACCTTTTCACTTTCACTTTTTGATAATTACATTTTACTTTCAAGGTGAAATTTTGAAATCTCACAATTTGGAGGGAAAACCAAAATTTGAATTTTCACACTAGAATTTGAACTATTGTAGATGCTCCTGCATCATACTCTCCCTCTAGAAAAGATTTAAACCTTAGTTCAAATGTCATGCTTCCTCCATACAACAATCTTCACTATTTGCCTAGATCTCAAGGTCTTGTTACCAATACCAATGCTTGTCTTTGTCTTTGATTGTCTTTGTCCTTCATCTTGCTGTTCTTCCTCTTCTAGTATGTTCTTCTCCTCATCTCTTTCTCAGCTGCCATCTCTCACTTCCATGCTTTTTCATCTTCATACATATCTTCTAGATCTTCTTGTTGTTCTTCTTGGTTCATGAGCTTCTCCAATGACTCATGTATGTCATTTACTTCAGCAACCTTCATACCTACATACAAAACATTCAAAGCCACCTTAGTAGAAAACATTTGAGGCCATGAAGCCTCTTGGCTATCTTCACATTCTTGTTCCTTGATCAACACTGTCCTTGCCTCTTCACTCTTCTGCTCTCTTCTTGTTTCACTTTTCTCAATGCTATCTTCACCATGGCTTGTACCTTCCTTCATCTCTCTTGAATTACCAAACAGCTCCTCCAACATCCTCAATTCTTCCTTTAGTGAGATCTCATCTATCTCACCATTCACTTCATCAAACTTGGGCTGATCACTTACAAGGATTACTTGCCCTTTACCTTTTATCTCTTCTTTTCTTAGCTTGTCTTCACATAAACCAACTTCTTCATCAACATCAATATACTTATCAACTACAATTGCAGTATTCTTACCTTCTGTCTCCTTGCTTTCTTCAATCTCTGCTTGAAGCCATCTTGTTTGTTCTTTAGTTTCCATGAGGCATTGCCTTGCTGCATATTCTTCCCTTTCTTCATCATTCCTCCATTTGGAATTCTCTCCTTGCTGCATATTAGTCCTTACAGCCACTTTCCATCTTTCATTTCTCATGAAAGGATCATTAAATAATTCAAACACATCATCATAAACCAATTGTTTACCTTTTAACTCTTTGGTATACCTCTCAAGCATCTTGTCTTCATGGAATTCTTCTTCCATACTCACCATCTCTCCTTCATTCTCTTGGCTGCTGGAATCACCTTCAATCCTCTTCCATTGACTTCTTGGTGTTGCTATCTCAATACTCACATCTTTTCTCTTTGCCTTCTTAGGCACCCATACTTGTTTCTCCTTCTTACCATTTCTGTTCTCAAGCCATGTAGGCATCTTGCATCCTTGCTCTTGTACCAGCACCTCCTCTTCCTTGGGAGTTTGCTTCATCCACCATTTAGGCATCACATATCCATGGTTAATTGGAAACTTCACCTTTCTCTTTGCTTCTCTAACATGCATATCAACAATTTCATGCTTATAAGACAAATCAATTTTTGAACTCACCTTTACCTCCTTAATGGGCTACTCCATTAATTCTTTGACTTGCATGACTTCTTGATTATTTGTGCTTTCTTCTTTCTTTATGCTTGGCTGCTCTCTTTATTCTTCTTGGCCTTCAATGGCATCATGGAATTCAGCTTCATCTTCCATCTCTTCTCTTGCTTGTGTGGAATCATCAATACCTTTCTTATGCATTAACCAATGCATCTCTTCTTCTTTATCAACAACAACAAACTTACTTCTCTTTATTGTACATTCACTTGTGCATTTGGTGTCTTCTCTTGCACCAATCTCTTCACTTTCCAAGGTCCTTCTCTTGATCTTCATAAGGCTACTCATACCTGCAATTACCCACTCAAAGACAATATTAGAAATAAAAACAAGAGACCACAAGGTCCCTATGAGTGCTACCTTACCAACACTCTCATCTTTTCAAGTGCTCTTCTGGGCACTTCCTCTTTTCTTTCTTCTCTCTTATTCTCCTCAATGAGAACTTTCTTCTCCACCTGTCTCTCTTGTTGCTCACTTGGCAACCTACTCATCCTCTTGCCTCTATGGGATTCTCTCTTCATGACAATCTTCTTTTGCCTTCTTCTCCTTTTCACTAGGAGATCTATTGGCCACTTCAATCTCTTCCTCATTGGCCATACCCATGCTTGCTTATCCATCTGTATCCAAAACTCATATTCATCTTTAATCTTAGCTAACTCTCTCTTCAAATTAGCAATTTCTTTATCAATTACAAAACTATCCATACCTTTGATGCTTGCTTTCTTCTTGGTGCCCTCATGTACCTTGCTGCTCAGCAGTGCCTTCAACAATACTTCCATCTCTGAGATCTTTACCCAAGTATTTTCCACCTTGGTCTCTTGATCCCTTGTCTCACCCAAGCCTTTTATCTTGGACTGGTCTTTTGACAATCTCTTTGATCTCACCTAGGCCTTTTGCATCCTAGTCTTTTGATCCCCTTCTCAATCCTGCAGCAACTCGTGATACAACACTGCATCAAACTACAAATCATAAATCCAAGCTTACCTTGCTTTGGATCTTCCTCTTGAGCATTCACTTTGCCCTCTTAATTCTAGAGCTTCTTTAAGCTTCAGACTCCATCCTTTACCTCACCTAAGTCTATTTCACCTTAGTCTTTTGGCAAATTATCCAAGCTTCTTCTTGGATCTTCACTAAGCCTTCCTTGGCTTCTTCTCTTCTTAAGACTTAATGGCTTGGCTGCCTTGAACCTGAAACTCCTTCACTTGATTGCTTCTCAACATAATAAACTCAAATCAAATAGCAAATATTATTCATACCTTTTCTCCCCAGGGTCTTCTAGTGCTTTGTCCATGCTGATCCTCTTGCCAAATCCTGTAATAACTCATTAGAAATCATAACCAACAACAAGTTACCAATTCCAAAGAGATTCAAGCTCTGATACCAAATGATGAAACACTGATCCTTACACAGCTCTGAAACCATTAACAAACTAATACAGACCTATTTAGATCATTCATTCCTTGTAGCCCTGTTATCCTTGTTTATTGGCCATAAATTTTTATAGGTTAGGTCAATCACGAAAGTAAAACCATTTATGGATACCCATTAAACCATTATATAACATAATGGAAAATATCTTGAGGTTGATTCGTATGGAATTGTACTTTCTTCTTTAGGCCATGTTCTAATTAGCCCTCCTTGTGTGTAAAATTCCTTCTCCAAAGTGATGTACATACTTTCTAAGAAAAAAAAGCATCATTCCAGATACCCATTATCATCTTATATGTGAATCAATCATTTTTTAGTGCACTTCTTTGGAGAAATCTACTTTTCCTATATTGGCCTATGTTCTTTCCTTCACATACAACTAGGATCTACTTGGCAATTGACTTTTTCTGTACTTATCCATACTATAGCACCTTCAGACCAATTCAAACAGTTTTATAACACCTTCATGGTTCATATTTCAAAGTTTCAAGAGGTTTCAATCATTAAAACTCATTTTGAGGGCTAGAAGCTAATTCAGGATTTTCCCTTGGACAGTCACAGGCCGAGAGCTAATTAATTTTTCTGGGAGTGTTTTAGCATGTTTCAAGGGTTAAAACAAATTTTATATGGTATGTTTTACTACACTACACCTTTCCCAATCATCCTCCCATTCATAACAACCTTCTGTACCTTCCAATGCTTAACATTTCAGTTGTCTTTGACTGTATTTTCATGACAGTCAACAGGGTTCATGCTTGTCTTCTTGTTAAAATGATAAATAGGCTTATCAAGAGGATATACAATCCTATCAAAATCTAAATGATCTCCCCCTTTCACTTACTCATGTAAAATATGACCTTATCAATCCTATTACCTTACAAAACATGCAAATCTCTTAACTTTTCCTGCATATTGTCACCTAGAGGCCTGAATTCTAACAGTTGGAGTTTTGAGATATCAAAGGGATTTCTAAGCCTGTTTCTTCTTCATTTAGGTTTCTAATTTCATTACAGACCTGTCTCCATACCATTATGAACTTCATGCAACCATTTTCACGTGGGGTTTTCTTTGGGCAGTGGGCTGTAGTTTAGATGCATGAATACCTTGTTTAGGCTTGTTTGGGTTTTTTTATAGCATTCAAAGTTCTTAATATCCTTTGTTCACATAAATACTAGTTTAAAATTATCCTCAACATGCCAAATAACCAATCTTTCTTAATATTCTATGAATAACGATCCTTCACACACACATTCCCATACATACATACATACATACATACATCTACATATATATATATATATATGTATATATATATATATATACACACATATATATATATGTATATATACATATACATATATATATATATATGTATATATATATATATATATGTATATATATATATATGTATATATATATATATATGTATATGTATATGTATATATATATATATATATATATATATAAGCCTGTTTACAGAATTCATAAATGGAACAAATACATTCATTCATTCTTTCATAGATCAATTAGAAGACTTACATTTCAATATCAAAATCCATGGCTTTCAAAACCTTTCTTGCTCCTTCACACATTCTCTTGTCTTTAATCAAATTTGCTCCTTCTCTTTGACCTTGTCATCTCTTGACTGAGGTTTTCTCTCACTAATTCTCTTCTCTATTCTTCATTCTTTCTTCTTCCTTTGAATGAGAGGACTTTTCCTCTCTGTCCTTCTTCTCTTCTACGCCCCTCTCATCCTCTCTTCTCTTCTCATCCTCTCTCCTTCTCTCTCATTACTGAATTCTCTCTTTTTTTTGTCTTTTCAAGAATCTCTCCTCTAACTTCTATGCCCCAAATTGGGCTTAAGGCAAAACAAAATATTGTTTTTAAGTTTTAACAATATTCTAAGGTTGAAAATAGTTTCAACCATTTCCCCCTGATTCCCTCAACAGCCTAACCATCACTTTTTACCTTTTCACTTTCACTTTTTGATAATTACATTTTACTTTCAAGGTGAAATTTTGAAATCTCACAATTTGGAGGGAAAACCAAAATTTGAATTTTCACACTAGAATTTGAACTATTGTAGATGCTCCTGCATCAAATAATAAAAATAGTATAATTTATTAAATATAAATTATATTGTATTAATTCAAGTATTTTGATCTTTATTATGTGAACCTCAAATATTTGGTGAAATTAATGTATGTATATTTGTGTTATTAAACCCTTATGACATGGGATTCAATGTCAAGCCTTAAATGGTCTCCCCCTCCTCATGTGTGTGCAAAGAGGGATGAGGATGGAGTGAGGAGGGATGAGGATGGAGTGAGTAGGGATGATGAGGGAGTCATTATGGATGATGTAGGATAGTGAGGGTCAATGAAGGAATGATGAGGGATAATGATAAAATGATTAGAAATGATGAGATATGGTGAGAGTCAATGAGGGAGTGATTATGGATGAGGAGGGATAAGGAGGTAATGATTAAGGATGATGGGAGATGATGAGGTAGTGATTAACAATGATGAGGGATGGTGATGGTTAATGAGGGAGTAAATAGGGATAATTATGGACTAATTATAGATGATGATAGATAGTGAGGGTCAATGAGGGAGTGATTAGGGATGATGATGGATGAGTAGGGAGTAATTAGGGATGATGAGTGATGATGAATCAATGATTAGTGATGATGAGGGATGGTGAGAGTTAATTAATGAGTGATTAAGGATGATGGAGTGATTATAGATGATGAGTGATGGTGAGGTTCAATGAGGGAATGATTAGGGACAATAATGTATGAGGAGAGAGTGATGATGGGTGATGAGGGATGTGGAGGAAGTGATTATGGATGATGGATGGATGATGATAAAGTAAAATTAACACAAAGTATTCATTTGATGTGTGTAGGTCATCAATGTGACCTATGATGCTCTAATCACACCACTTTGGCCTGAGTTCAAAGTGAGTGGTTTGTAAACTTCAATTTTGACAAACCTAGGACTCATAGAAATGCCTATAAATAATCTAGATGTTAAAAAAAACTAAAAAATGATTATATGTTTACCCAAAATGGACATAAATTGTAAAAGTTATGCCATGGAGTCCCTAGGTTCAATACTAAGATCTTGAAAATGCCTAATTTATAACCAAGTTGGATTTTGAAAAACTATCTACCACATTATAAGGTGTTTTATTGTGAGATCAATTATATCAAATATATATTAACCCTAATTTCTTATATTTACTAAAAAAATTTAAAATATAAGGAATATAGAAGTAACATTTATTTTAGTAAACAAAAATACCTTCACTTTATTTTACCTCCTTTCGCTTCATTTGTGCAATGTCATAGGAACATGTATGTGTTATAACATAACACATACACATTCCTTATACATAGCATAAAATATCCACATACCACTTATAGTTTATTTTTTTATCTATTTCAATATAACCTACATGTGTTATTTACTCATAAAAAGTATGTGTTATGTATTTATAAAATCTGTGTTATGTATTCATAACATGTATACATTATGTCTATAACATGTGCATGTTATGGATCATAAATCCAAGCCTTAATTTTAATAATTCATATATTTTATGGCCAAAATGCATATGTGTTATAATTATAACACTATGCATTAGGGTAAATGTCCATGAAACCATCCCCCAACTCCATGCACTTACCCAAGAGATCTTAGTTGTCTCCCCAAGTCCTACCATGTGTAGATAATAAAACTGAATATTTATATCATCTCAGTCTTCTACATTTGATAAATATCAATCAAGGATATACCCTTTAGTTCTAAACCTCCCTACTACCAAAAGGCTCACATTCACCATATGAATATGTTTAAATTATTATCTCTTATTTTGCTCCATATCATTCTAATGACCTAAGTTTCCTGAATTACACAGAAAGCTTAAAACTTTATAAATATCCTTTACTATTAGTTTTAGATCAATACTTATTTTTTAGTCCTCTAAACACTTCTAGCAACAAAGGGACACTACTACTGACATTAGTGTTTATATCTTTATTTAGTGTCTATCTTTTAGAAGTCATCCAAATTGAAAAATTTCATAAACCTATGTGTTGGTCTATTTATCTTATCAAATCTTACCATGATATATTTTCAAAATGCGTGGTATAAATATGAGTCTATGTCTATTTATTAGTCATCTAGGAAATAACAAGCAATCACATAGTAAATATTAATCAATCAAATATAAAACCAAGATATTTTACCCTTTTCATCCCTATTTTCATATTAACCATAAGATAAGTCATATTAAAGGTTTGAAACATTTAAATAACAAGCCATGAGTGATATTTAACAAATTATAAGCTATATCACTACATGCATCTTCATATAATATATTTCAGCCTTGTTAACACACATTCCCACACACAGGGGAGAACTACATAAGTTTGAGGCCCCCCATAAAGTATTGTCTATGTAGGTAGCACCCATTTACAAATGGTTATTTGGAGCCTCTAAACACTATGAGCCCACTAACCCATTTTTAGAAAACTCATTCTAAGGGTGAAGATATAGGGTTTGATTAACTAGAAAAGAGTGACATTGTGTATCCTAGATCTAAGTACATCAGTAAAAAGTGATAAAAAAAACTTGTAATAGTGAAGTTGGTCATATATATATTCAATCATTATTCTATACTAGACACTTGTGTCATAGTTAGACACTAGCATTGATGGTAGTCTCCAAATCTGATGGTAATGTTTAGGGACACAAAATTTCAATTTTTAGTATTTGACAACTAATCCAAAATATTGATCTTACATACATTTCACGTGATTTTAGTCCATATCTACTTACATAGTAAACCAACTAAGTATAATTTCTCTTTGACATTACATTCATCTGAACATCTTTCAAATTTAGTACTTTCCATATTTATCATATCTCATTATTATAATTTAGAATATTCATTTATCTAAGTTTGAAATTAGTTAGCTAGATATATATTATTATATCATCCTTGTACCTAAACTACTAACATATCTTGAACCCTATCCCACTACATTTAAATTTAGGGTTAAACATTAGGTGAGATTGACCTTTGATCTCCAAACCCTAAATTTACCTAGGGTTTCATGATTTATTATTTTTCCTAAATTATGATTTCAACATATTCAACATTTAAAAATCATAATTTTTTATCTTAAAATCATGTTTAATATTGATACATCTACTATTTATTTTATGACATAATATATGATGGTATTACTTGCTTATTATTCCCCATACATTGTTAAACTAAGTAAAGATGTAATCAAGTGGAATAAATAAATTATTCAATATAAAAAGAGTTTTTCTTAAAAATATAAGAAAAAAACCTCTTTTTAAATATTCTTATTTTAAGGATGTGGAAATTATGAAACAATTTCCTCCAATGCCTAAATTGGTAATCAAATCTAAGTGATATGATTTTGTTAAGCATTCTAGTAAAACACATATCAATATCTCAATTTTGGACCTTGTGAAACAATTAATTATTTATAAAGATATATTATATGAATCATTGTGAAAAACTAGGAACAAAGTGAGAGGAAGAGGATGTTTCTCAATCAAAAGTCTTCAAGGAACTTAAGGAACTAACTTACAAAATCAAGACTAATACTTAATTTTGTCTCTCTGTATTCCATCATTGTCTTGAGTTACTAGGACTTTCTACTATTTTTTTGTTGCTTATAATCCATTCTTTTTATTTTTCCTTATTATGATAGGCCACTTGTTATATCAGGTTTGTAGACATATCCTATTTAGTATAGTATAGGGTCAAGTCTCTTATTAAAACCCACTTTTACCAATATTAAAACATTGGATTATTTTTTGGATATTATGCAAGATCTAATATAAAATGAAAACCCCATTACCTTTGATCATATATATTTACCCTCAAAGGATATTATTGATCAATAATTGCATTTATCAATACAAATTAATATTTATAAAGGAAACCAAAGGGAATGCATGAAACAAGTTTCATCGACATACAATGTTGCAAGCCACTCCAATGATGTTTTTGAAAAAAATATTTTTTTGTTTGTTATATAATTCATCTCAATGCAAGGGAAATGTTTTGATTAAATTAAATATAAAAACATTTCCAAGTATTGTGAATCCACCATATATTTCCTCTATGTTTAAATCTATCAAATAGACCAAACATAAGGTTTCCCTTGAAAATAAGGATTTACCACACCAAAGACACCAATGAACATTTATTTCCTTTATCTATTCAAATATATATTCATTTAAACATGAATTCATAGGTTAAAAATAAAACCATAACATCGGTCAATATAATGTCACATCAATCTAATTGGCTCATTTTGTCCAATAAACTAAAGAGAAAATTTACATGAATACTCCAATATCTATATTCTTTAATTTATAAGCTTATAGGGTGTCTCCTCATATCTCTCCATCTTCCTATTGATGTTGATATGATTTTACCTATAATAAAAGGATATGATGCTAATGCATATTATGAGTATCACTAAATCCATGGGAATTCTATGAATATTTGTTATACCTTGAAATATAAGATCCAAGATATTATTGATACCTAAATTTACTTTTGATGATACTCAAAAGGATTCAGGTTCACAACCTAGTGATCACTAAAATCAAAAAAATATTTAACAATCCTTTACAAAATAACTATACAAAAGATACAATAGTGAAAATAACATATAATGAATATCATCAACCATATTATGGGAACCCATTAGAGGGAACTATTAACACACTTAAATTCACTATACCTCATATGGCTCAGAGACCTTAATGACAGTGAAATAGTGGATGATGACTCAAACATTCATTATTTATTTATTTGAGAATACTTTGACCATTAGCCTATACATAATGATATGATTTATAATGGTTCTAGTGAGAACATCTATACCATGAAATTAATCATACATTTGGAATATACACATGATGATTTATACCCTTCAACCAAAACTGTCAAAGTGTTTGATGAGACATCACAACATGTTATTAGGGAAATTGATTTAACTTTACAAGTTGGTCCAACACATATGGTTACCACATTTTTAGTTATACCATATACAACATTATTTGATATGTTATTATGATGACCTTGGATACATAAATTCCATGTAGTACCTTTCATAGTGTATGGGAGTGGTAAATACATTCATACTAGTAGGGTAGTCATAGTTTCCATAATTCCATTTGAACATCCACTTTAACAAGAGAAGTTTATTTTGAGATAGCTAATTATCAATCATACTAAGTTAAATCCTTTGAGAAAGGGTAAGCTATATAAAATCCCCTTTCCTAAGTGGGCCATAATTGAGAGATATTTGTACTAAATATATATAGTGGATTCCATATAATCTTCATATACTCCTACATAACATACTTAGTTATATAGAGAAACTAAACATGTTTGAATTAATAATCCAAATAAATCACAAAGCACTCAATGATGGTTTCCATTAAACCTTATTACTTTCATTATCTCTTCACAACCAAAAATTCATATTACACACACAAAATAGCATAAATTATCTAGATCCAGATATGGCACCTATGCATGATCCTTATAAATACCACTAATTTGATATACCATATTATGAGTTTGGATATACTTATGAACATCCATTTAATGGGATCATAGGCTATAATTTTATTTTAAAATATTCCAAAAATACAAAAACAACATTCCAAAAATATTAAAAAATATAAATTCAATAAAATACAAAAACATTTCAAACATATAAAAATATTAAACATTCCCATGTTTATTATCTCCTTGGCATCTATGTTATATTTATTAATGTTAGTATATATAGTATCATTTAATTTTTATACAAACATATTCTTCATGTATCTTTGAGTGTGATACATGCATACCCAAACACATGAAGTATGCAATTAAAAATGTTGGATCTCTCCTCTACCTGCATCATATAGTACAATGGGGGAATCTAATTCTTTGATCATAATTGATACATATTACATATCCTTTATGATAATTTCTAAAATATCATGTTTAAGATTACATATTAAAACTTACATATGTCTATATCCATGCTCATATTTTTCACATTGTACTTCATATGCTATGTTAAATAATGTTTTTATTAACACATACATGTAGGGACTAATATGATATGATTATCATGGTTAATTATGATTCATATATTTTCACTTCCTTGAGTGTATTTCATTGATTTTATAAAATTTGAATATGTTCCTTTCTTGTTGTTCCCTGTACCATTATATGTTGATTGGATATATGAATATGTCATTAATTTTGATTTTATGGAATTTGAATATGCCCATTGTATGAGGTATCCTTGGACCATTTTTTTCGTTGCATTAAGTGCTCTTATGTGTCTTTTATTACTTTTTAATCTTGTGTTATTACTCTTTATACATTTCCATGATCTATATCATGCATCTAAGGACTTGATTTGATCACATATTCTAAGATTCATTCACACACACACACACACACACACACACACACACACACACACACACACACACACACACACACACACACACACACACACACACACACACACACACACACACACACACACACACACACACACACACACACGTTATCCCTATATTTTACATGATTCATACACAAAATATAAATCTATATTATCCTTTTGAGGTAAGTTACCTACTAGATTATATTTCCCTCACTTCAAAATGGGTACATATTAGTGAGGGCATGTCATAGAAGAATGACTTTCACATTTTCATATTTTCCAAATTTCAATGGGGGAATGCCATAAAAAACATGACCTCCTCACTTATACACTTACTCATTATCTCCATATTTTAGTTTTTTCATGTCATAAATACATGACCTCTACACTTGCACAATCTGTAGTTCAATTTCATGATTCAAATATACACTTGGGTTAGAATCCTATAAATTTCACTAATTTTGTATAGATTTGATTTTTTTAAATATATGTGACACATATAATAGATATAATACATATTATAAGTTAATATTCCATGATATTTCACCAAAAAAATAAAAAAATTCAATTTGTATTACTACTAAGATGCATCGATTACACCAAGATGTATTATTATTGAGCCTTTTCTAATGTAACAATTGGTTACTTAGTAGGTTGAAGTGATTAAATAATTAAATATTAAAATATTTAGAGTTTGGATTGATTAAATCATACAATCTGACTATATTTATAGGATTAGTTAATTAAATCACTCACGCTCACCATATTATACATATTCACATTTGAGTTATGCGATTAAGATATAATGATGTCAATGGTCATGTCATATCTCATCCTTACACTATATTGGGGGAATAATACATTCATATATCCCTCTTAAAATCTCTAGGGTTTAAGTTTGAACATTTTCTATCTCTAATTACTTATAAGGAAGTATATTTACGAAGTCAAATCATCAAAAAGCAACATGGTTGCATCGACACCATGTGTAATCCTTACTTAATCTCTTTATTTTTAAACATTTTAGTTATTTAAAATTTTAGAATATATGAATTAATTCACACTATAACATGTTCTTGGTTATATGTCATACACTAGTATAGAAGCCAAAGTGGGCTCAATCAAAGGCAAGGTGTGTTGCACACACCCAAGTACACATTGTTTCCTTTAAACTAGTAATTTCATCATTATGAATTACTATATTAAAGTGGTGGGATGTAGATAATAAAAATGAATATTTATATAATTTCAATCTTGTATATTTTATAAATATAAATCAAGGTTCTACCCTTTAGTTTTATACCTCCTTGCTACTAAAAGGTTCACATTCACCATCTCACTATGCCTAAATGATTATCTCTTAGTCTGATCCATATCATTTTAATGATAAATATGTATTACACTACAAAAAACTTTAAAACATAATAAACATCCTTCACTATAAATTTTAGATCAATTCCTATTTTCTATCCCTCTAGACACTATCAGCCACTAAGGGACATTATCATTGATAGTAGTGTCTAGATCCTTATATAGTGTCTATTGAAAAAAATCATCTAAATTACAAATGTTTTGAAATATATGGGTTGGAATATTATTATTATCATACCTTACCATGAGATATTTTCAAAAGGTGTGGTATAAATACAAGGCTAAGCCTTCCCATTCTTCATCTAAAATCTACCAAGAAAACATCTACTAAAGCTTAATAAATCAAGCACACATCCAAGTTATTCTACCATATTCATACATATTTTCATATCAAGCATAGGATCAGTCATATTATAGGTTTGAAGCATTAAAAGATCAGTCCATGATTTAAATTATTCAAATTACAAGTTAGATCACTGCATGCATCTTAATATAGTGTAATTATCCCTTCTTCACACACATTCTCACACATAATGGAGAAATACATAAGTCTAAGGCCATACTTGGACTATTATATATGTATAATCACCTATTTAAATATGGGTCTTTAGGGTCAACTTGACACCATGAGCCCACTAATCTATTTTTAACAAACTCATTATAAGGGTGAACAAGGGTGAAGAGTTAGGGTTTGATCAATTAACAAATAGTGATAGCACATATCCTATATTTGATTACATCAACAAAATGATGACATAAAACTTAAAATAATGGAGTTGGTTATGCAGTAATCCAATCATAATCTATACTGGACACCTTCATCATAATTAGACATTAACATTGACACTAGTGTATACATCTAATGGTAGTATCTATGGCCACAAAATTATAATTTATATAATTTGATGACTGATCTAGCATAATGATTGTACATACTTTGAACCTATGTCTAGTCTAGATACACTTAAACATAGTAAACCTAGTTAAGTATAATTTCTCTTTGGTATTGTAGTCAATTGAACATATTTCAAATTTGGTACTTTATATATTTAACAAACCTTGTTATTATAATTTAGGATAGTCATTTATCTAATTTTTAAATTAATTTACCTAATATAGATTAGTTTATCATCCTTGTTCTTGAACTATTTATATATTATTAATACTATCCAACTACATTTAAATTTAGGGTTAAACACCATGCAACTCACAAACTAAAAAAAATGTGTAAAAATGAAAAGAGACATTGAAAAATAATATGTACTATGGATATTTTGGATAGATCCTAAGATTTATGTAAAATAAGGCCAAGTTGTAAAAAAAGGTTAGAAGAAATATTTTTAATAAAATGCTAGCGTGATATAATAGAATCTAACTATGTGAAATAAAAGAGACTAGTAAACATATAACATGGTTGGTTCTTTGAAAATTTAAAAAAATTATATTTTTTTTATGATTATCTAATATGTAGGTAGAGAAAGTATCATAATATGCCCTAAAGGTTAATTTTATGTAAGGATGGAATTTATAAAATGCCACAAAGGCTAAATTCAAAAAAGGTTGGGCATCATAATATGCCCCAAGGTATGAAGTGAGATGAGGAGAGGCATCACAAGATGTCCCAAAATATGATGTAGAGTGAGGTTGTGTAGGATCATGCTTGATAACAACCTTAATATTTACATATAGATAACCTTTATTGTCAAATTATGTGTAAATCTATATTACAATAGGATTTTTAAGAGCTAAAACAATTTTTGGATATTTGGGATGTGGTTTGAAAAGTTTTTATATGGTATCATCTAAGTTAATAGAGTTTGGTGTGGTAGAACTAAATGTAACTATATCAATTTCGATGATTTAATTGGTTTTTACATAAATATTTTTTAAAATTATATTGACACTATTTTATGTCATGGCTAATGAAATTATTTGTACATGAATCATATTTATAACTTTATAAACACATTTTAATACATGGCTGACATATTTTTTTTTAAGAGGAGGAAAACTTAGAACTATATCAACACATTTTAGTGCATAACTAATACTTTTTTTAAGAGGAGGTAAATTTATAACTATATAAACACATTTTGAGGAATAGACAATACATTTTTTTGAGAGAGGAAGATGATTTAGAAATATATCGACATATTCTAGGTCATGAATGTAGTTTTTTGTAATAGGAGGCTGAATTAGAATTGAAACAACACATTTTGGTTTGTGCATGATGCATTTGTTTATAACTAGTTATAATTAGATGGAATCAAGATGGTTGATATATTTGGATTGAGTTGAGTTTAATAAAATTATATCATCATGTAAATAAAGTTTTAAATAAGTTATTATGAAAATTTATATGATTTAAAATATGTTGAAACTAAAAATTAGACTTCAATGCTAGGCATGTGAATTAAGTGATACTATCCTAAGGGTAGGTTAGGGTGGGTAAAATCTGGTAAAATCATTCCCATTATTGTATGAGTTAAAGTGTGGATTTCTAAAAATGGGAAGATCATGGTAGAGATCTTCGACCAAGGGAAATGGTATAATGGATGTTGGTTGAGAAAAATCACACCATGAGGAGTTGACATCAATGGTGGAAATAAAATATAGATATGTGTAAAAATAGGGAAGACCCTATATGGAGGATTTGTCCATGCTATAAATGGGAAGGTCCTCCATGAGAGTTTCAAGGTTTCCTTCTAGAGTAATGATGTAAGTGATATTATGATCTACATCAGTGACATGTAAAAGTATATCATAGATTGAAACTCCAGGGGATTAAATGATAAAATAATGATGTAAAATGATTTATTTAGTAAAATAAATTGAAACATGAAGACAATCCAGCTAGAAATTGGATAGGATTAAGATCAAGTTTACTAGAATGTATTATGATGGTGAAGCCAAAGTGAAGACAATAATAATAATAAAATGGAAAAGTGAATAAAATTTAACTAGAAGTGGGATAGGATTCATATTAGGTTCACTAGAATGTATATGAGGGATAGGAAAGTTAATAAAAATCATCTTTTTTATGTATAGACTAGGATAAAAACAAGGTCATAACAATATAACATGTTTATTTGGATTATCATGTAATAAACTTGAATATTCATAGACCTAGATGAGGATAATCCAAAATTAGTGCCAAGAGAATAAGGTTCCAAATAATTCACTTATGATACAAAGTATTACTCTCACTAGGCCTCAAGATGGATAATGGTAAAAAATGAGTGTATCAAAGATATAATAAGGATAAACAATTCACATCTAATATATATAAAAAATACCATGTTATTCAACATAAATGTGTTAATGGAAAGCCAAAGGAACCCTATAGTTATACTATGCTATTCAATACAAAGAGGAAAATAAATAAGGATAAATAATGCACACCCTATGTATATAGACAAACACACACACACACACACACACACACACATATGAAAGAGAATAAGGATAAAGATACTTATCTTTAGGGTGGCTCATTAGCATATAAATCTCCCACTTTGGATCAAATGGCACTTTGTAAGAGATGTTGTAGGTTCAATACCTAAAAATGGCAAGAATAAGACCTATATATACTTAGTTGGGGACTCTAAATACTATGAAACTATATGCACTTAAATTTTGCATGGTACAACATTTCATGACAAGTCTAATGATGATACAAATATATCTACCAAAATATGCTCAAATTTTATTCTCTCTCATTTTGATTACTTTAAAACCATTTATTAGAGTTTACATTTGTCTAATTCTTCATGTTTTAATGTTTTCTATGTCTAATTTAAAAAAATATATCACGATGACAAAATACCTATGGTTGAATCATAACCACCACAATGGTTTTACCGTTATATATGGTGGTTCTATTATCCAAGGCATAAATTTTTCCAACTGTTATAAAATTTTTAGTTGAGCCACCTACATACACTAGAGGTTCCATCATAGTATGCACATTTTTAAAATTAGCATTTGAGACTTCAATTTTCACATGTTTTACATGATTCTAGATGTGTTTATTTATTGTTTTACTTTGTGTTCACCTTCAAGATTGTTCAGATAACTCTTACTCCTATTATTATCAAGTTAACTTGACTAAGATACCAATCAAGATTACATTAAATCCCTTATGCAACCTCCTTTATTCATTACAAGTATCTCACTTTTCTTAGGTTTTCAGATCTAAAATTTATACTGAAGATAAAATCATTTTGTTTTTATAAAGCCTTAGCTTGATATTTTTTTTGGATAATATTTTCCTTAAACTAAAATTATATTCATGTCAATTTACATAAGTTTGAAGAAGGGAATTCACTAAATTTGCAACTAGTTATTTATTGTGTGTGAATCATTCCTACCATAGTCCAACTGCTTTCTTATTTAAAATTTTGCCTTTCTTGATTTTATTCTTTTTACATCCTTTTTTTAAATATTTCTAATGTCCAATATTTATTGAATGAACTACCTATTTGAGGATCATGTACTCACATTGATTACATCTTCACCTTTGCTTGATATCACCACTGATCAGGGTGGACGATTTAATTTCAATTTTTTTTAATTTATTAGAATATATTAGATTACTTAATAATTTATTATATAGATTAATATTTATAAAACATCAAAATAAAATAAAATAAATCATTCTCCTCTCTTTCTTTTTGCATTAAAAAAATGTTTTGATTCTTTAGTTGTGTTTGCATATCAAATATTCAAATAAAAATAGTTTTGAATTTAATTTAGGGTATATTAGGTGAATATTTCCTATAAATAAAACCACAAAAAACCATTAAATTTTTAATTTTATTTCAACATTTTTTCATAAAATAAGCACATATGCTTACCCAAAAGCTATAAAAATCAAAATTTGCACACTAGATCTAGCTTTTCTCTTTTTCATGTTAAATAAAATTATGTAAATCATAAAAATCATAATTATAAGAATTTATTTATTTGATAATATAATAATTTTATCTTCATATAATCATCAAAAATCCCAAAATTTCACATTATAGCTTGCATGTTAGACTACATTACAAGAAAAATTAGAAATTGCATAGCATAAAACAAATTATAGTTTTTTATTTTAGATCTTCATATGTATGTTTAAAAAACTCAATTGAATTATATATTTCAAAACATTTAAATCAAAATAAAATGAAAAAACATCTCATTTAGTGCATGTAGGAAAGACTTTGTAACTAAACTACAAAAAGTCAAAATCAGCACTTGCATCATTCATCTAGAATTCAATTTTTATCACTTCCATTCCTAAAAATATTTAAAAGAATAAAAATAAAACCATATTAATTTATTTTAATTTAAAATATTAATTTAATTATTAAAAAATCTCTATTTTTATCAAGTAGTATAGTTTGCTTTCCTTTGCAAAACACTACCAAAAACACCAAAAATAGAATCAAACAAAGCCTTGTCAAAACACGTATAAGACTAAACCTTGATTTAAATCATTGAAATCAACATGTATAATTTTAAAAATAATAGTAATAATTAGAATCTATATTATTTTAATAAAGTTTTATTTCCCTTTGGAGGATGCTTCTAAAGTGACCATACCTTCACAGAGTAGGTATCTTCCCTAGAGTTAGATCTCCCGTTTACACCAATAACATCTAAAGTGAAATTAATGCTAATCTTAGAATTTAAGTATTTTATTATAACCCCATTACACATATTATCATTATCCAATTTGAATTTTTTTATGAGCAATCATGTTTATATTAACCCCCAATAATTATACCCCCTCATATACTATCCCATTAGTTTAACGACCTCCAAGTCTGAATATTTCCCTCTTCTATTTCTTCTTCCCTAGGACTATCCTCAACATATTTCTTTAGCTTAGAAGATGACATTGAATTGACATAGTCAGCTTAATAGTTTCAACCAATTAGATAAGGTTATTTATCCTAATTGTGCCTAGATCCCCATACCTAGTATTTACCAAGAAATTTAATATCTTTTCCTCACTCATTTTGAGGGTTCTTTGGATTTCAATTCTTCTCAATCCACTACTCTCAATGAGAAACATGATGTAGAAGAGATATTATAGTATCAACACAAGTAACCCTTACCACCTATCATCCAAAACCCCATCCTTACACCTCAAACTAATCACATAAACCCATAATCCCATCATCTTATCATCTTTTCTAAAATTTTATAGGACAAACCTCAAAAAAAATTGTGCACAAAGGTTAGCATGTCAATTTCCTTAGGTACATAAATTGGTTAACTTGATGTGAAAGGTTTTACCATTTTGCATTATATTTTTCATTTCTTTTATTTAATTTACCTTCTATCCTCGCATATATTTATTCTATGGGTATTTATATAGCCACACCACATCACCTCCAATATGTCTAAACATGAATTTGAGAGATCCTTTGACATATAGAACTATAGGAGAAGCCACCAAATTTATGATGAGGCCTCCTTATTTAGTTTGAATAAAAAAAATTGCAATAAAAATGAGGAGAGTAAATTTATAAACTCTTTATTGTTATATTCATAAACTTGGTCTAAGGTAGTGATTTAAAAAGTGTGGTGTTGATGTAGGTTTTGAAATGCATCCAATAATTAGGAAAAGTGATTGTTAATCACTAGACTCTCCTAAAAGGAGGGATATCCCATGAAGAAAATACCTACCCAAGGTCTAAGTATACTGAGTCTTGGTATGTTAGTCTTCACTTAGTTATATTATGTGAACTATTCCATGTTAGGGGTATGTTTTAATGATTTGAATCAAAAGAATTGACTCTAACTAAAGTATTCAATGGTTTTCAGGCTTTGAAGATTTAATTACTTTTAAAAGTTGACTTCTCTCATGAATTTAGCATGTCCAATAATGTAATAATGCAACAACAATGATAAAATTGTGAGATAGATTGATAAATGAAACCAAGATAGATATTTGAATTTAGATTGATATATTCATAGATTAAACAGATTATAAATCAAAATAAAATATTATAGTTAGAGGTAAAAAGGATTTTTATAAACACAAGTGAACTCTAAGCTATATGACTAGATAAATCCCCATTTAAATCTATCTCCAATTGATCTAGATGTGGCACAAATCCAACTAAAGATGGTGTAATAATATGGGAGATAGAATGACTAAAATAAATAAGGGAATCACTACCATAAAAAAGCACAGAGAATGACCACTTAGACTTGAAAATATTCTAGTTATCTAAATATTCCTTTTTATTAAAAATAATAAGAACTCATACAATCATCAAATACTTAGAAAACAACTATGTAACTAAAATATAACATAAGAAAGGGAAGAAATTATCTGAAGAAAGTAAAAAAACATCTAGTTATATGTATCTCCTTTCATAATCCACACAAAGCCAACCTTTATTATGGTATAGGTTAGGGAAGTATGAAATGTAAATTAAAATTAAAATTTGAATTCATCCACTCATGGGGCAGTTGTATAAATATAAATGTGGTATGCCCATTTGAGATCTATTAGGGGATAATACCACTCTTATACATCATGAAAATATAAGGGACCATGCTAGAAAAAAATAATAATAGTCCATTCTCATCCTCTTAATAATTTTTATGGCTAGATAGACCATCAAATTCAAGTGAGTGATTTACTGATTATGAAACCAATGTATCATTTACTCTAACTAGCCATTATCGCATGCCTTATTATAGATCCTCTATTACTTAGTTGATGTTTTAAGTTCATGTTAAATATTCATTCTAGGGTAAAGAGAGATTTCATCACGTATCACTATCTTGCTTACCTAATGCCCTAACATACTACTCTCTTTTCAAAGACCACTATGGGGATGAAGAGTAGTGGGATTACATAACGTGGTTCCCTCTCACTCACCCACTCCTTGAGATCTAGCATCATCATTAGGATTACAATAAAATATCTAGGAGATAGGGCAAGTGGAATTATGCCATATGGCATCATCCCACTCACTCACTCACTTGCAAGCTTCACATTCTATATGAACATTTTTGGGATAATGGAGTAATGGGATCATGTCAGGTGGTATCAACCTAATAAACTACTAGACCAATACATCAATAACATCATAACCCTACTAAGAATCCTTAAATAAAATTTACTAAGTTTTTTAAAGTAGTGGAAAGGTATTATGCATATATAGGAAAATTTTGTGAAATTGACTAAATGTTCAAAGTCTTACTTACATGGGGTAGAGTTATCAGGACCACCATGTGAATGAAACATAACTATAGAGTTGTTGAAACTCTTAATCAACTATATTTATCTTGAAGATCCAAGTCTTTAGCATTTTTTTCATAATCTGTGTAAAATTCACCCTCATGCATAACATCTGATGTACTTAATGACATTCTCCCAATGAGAAAAGACTTGAACAATTATTGAGAATCATAATAAATTTTATTCATAGAGATTTATATTGAATAACTAAGTATTCATCAATTTTATTTTGAACTTGTGTAAAATTATCCCTCATGCATAACATATGATGCAATTCATGACATTTTCCCAAAGATAAAAGACTTGAAAAATTCTTGTGAGTCATCAAAACTTTTATTCAGAATAAAAGTTTTGATTACCTACCCTCTTTCTAATGACCTATAGGCATAATATGTGAATGAATAATTAGTAACTCAATTTAAAAATAAATAGATAACTCATTTAAATTAAAATGGTTAAAGCAAAATCCAAAAAATGATTAAGTTCCAAAAATATGTTTCAAATGAGCCCAGGCCATCAGGAATTGTGGGAAGTCACCAAATGGCATAAAAAACACTCTACGTATTTACAAGAAAATATTAAATAAATTATCATTATAAATATTCAATTTAAAATCTAATGACCAAGTAAATTTAAATGGGATCACCAAAGTAAAATCCAAAAATTAACCAAGTATATAAAATGAAAACTACATAGCAACTTAGTCACTTGCTCGATTCATAAGCCAAAATGAGAAATGACTAAGTAAAAATATAAATCATTAGAATTATTTAGTGATTTTGAATCAAAAGGAAGCAAAATGGACCAAATTTCTTAGAAAAATAAGTAATAAAACTATGAAAAATTAGATAGTTTGCATAAACCTTAGGTGAAATAGTCTAAAAGGGAACTATAAAATGTATTTCAAAACACAAGCAAACTAAGATGTATCAGACTTATGAAAATTTACTTATTGAAATTAAATCATCCCAATATGTGAAATTTCATGTCAAGTGTTTTATAATGTAGATTCAATTTTGTATGCTTGGTTAAAATAATGAAACAAACTCAAATTTAAATCTTCACATCTAGTATAATAGGCATCCCCAAAAAATTTGATTTAAACTAATAACCACATTAAACTCCTTAAGTTATAAGACCAAACTCCATAGAAAAAAAGAGGGTCCCCATTTCCATAACTAAAAATTGGACATGTTATGTAAGCAACAACAAATGGTGACTCTTATCGATAAATACTCCTAAGTATTTTAAGAATCTAGAGTCTATGATTTCAAAAGGAGAAAAATCATTAGATATAAGCAATTACTTAGAACAAACTATAATTTAAAATAACTAAATTCTATGAAAATAAGTGACACACTAAGCCAAAATCCTACACAAAACCATCCAATTATGTGATCAACTGATTTATTCATTTTCTTTACATTCACATGTAGTAATTTATATTTCATAGATTCATAATTGTTGAAGGAAAATGATTTTACAATTTAACTTGGGGGAAAATGGTTTGGGCATTACTCTACTACTAGCTATAAATTTATATTCCTGATAGTGATACCTATGGTCCCTTTGAAAGGCCTTACTCCACTACAAACTAGGGCAAAAATCCTATGGTGGAGGCTACCGATATCACCCTTTAAAGGAGAATATTAGATTTTACATCTTATCTCAATTATTCTAAAAAGAGATTTTTCAACTCATCCGTAGAGGGTTGAGGACCAAGCCAAGGGTAGAAGGAAATCATCAAGTTCATTATTGATTAATTCAAAATAGAATTTATCTAATGTTACATTTTTATTTTGATATTTCTTTAAGTGATTTAAATGTTTTCAAACAATAAAATAGCTATTCTAAATTCACAATATCTATAATGAATCATTGACCTTCCAAATTCAAGAAATGAACCAAGTGACAAAAATATTTTACACTAGTTATTTAATTAAAATTTTGATTAGGTTATTTGAGTACCATCTATGTTACTCTTGTAAGAACATTTCATTTCATTTATTTTATCAACAATGGCATCACAAGATAAAAATATTTCGGACAAACCCAACACCAAAAACATAAAAAACCAAAAGCAAAACCAAGCCAACAAACAAAAGACATGAAATAGAAATATAAAACATAAGATAATTTATTTATAGGGGATTCTAAGCCACTCAAGCCTAAAATTAATGCTTGATTAATTTTACATTGATAGGAAATGGGACATCCTCACCAGTATGATACCTTAGGTATAATGTATTATCACCCATAATTTTAGAAACTTGGTAGGGACTAAGGCATAATGCATCAAATTTTTCATGTTGTCCCTTTTATTCATGAGTCTTATATCATAGGAGTACCAGATCAGAGATATGAAAGGTATTCACTTAGTCCCTTTTTTCAAAATAGCATTTGACTATATCTTGATGTCTACTAAAAGGTATTAAGGTTGCATCTCTTTTTTATTCTAACTACATGAAGTTAAAGAGGTGGTTTTTTATTAGATCATCTCTTGTTAAGTACTATTTGGTGAACAACAAGGTAGGAATATTCAAATTTTTCAAGAAGATTGGATCTTCGCCATATACTAGATGATAGGGGGAGGTCCCTAAGGTAGACTTTATCCTTGTTCTATATGACCATAGAGTAAATTTAAGCATGTTATGTTATTCCCTTGGGTTTTTTCCCAACATATTATTAATTACATCTAATAAATTCCTATTCATGGACTCAACAAACCCATTACCTTATGGATAATGATTTAAAGAAAACTTAAGAGTTACCTAGTGATAATAAGCCAATTTAAGGAATTATGAGTAAAAGGCAACACCATTGTCGCATACCATCATGGTGGTCATACCAAACCTTTTGGTAATGTGTTCCTATAAGAATTGAATTACTACATTAATAGTGCAATTATAGAATGGTTGAGATTCATTCTAATGAGTGTAGTAATCCATTATTTGATTGATGAATTTATGGCCAATAGAGGAATTGGTGTTTATGGATCCCATGAAGTCTAATCCTCACTTATAAAAGTGTCAAGCTTTGATGACCAATAATAGTGGCATAGCTGGGGTGCATTCACAAGATGGAATAACTTCGTAGGTGTGGCAATTCCTCACTTACAGATGAACATATTTAAAAAGACATGGACAATAGTAATATATTCATAATATTTGGTGAGTGGTAGAATTAACTAAACCATGTATAGTTCTATATTTCCCATGGATATATCTGAGTATTATAGTCATTTCCACTTTGTTTAGGTATCTCAAATATGTGCCTTCATGGTTTCTCTTATAGAGTACACTAACTTTGATCATGAAGTGGATGATCCTTAGTCATATTGATCTATGTTGCATGGAATTTAGGTACCTCAGACACTCATTATTTAGAAAATATTTGACTATGTACATGTACCAATAATCATCTATTATATTATGTACCAAATATTGTTGCCAAACAATTAGGGATCTATCTTGATAATGGTTTTATAGATTCCTTGCCCCTAAATAATATTAATTAACTAAAGATATTTATAAAAATCTTGGATTATGTTCATCCATTTACCATGCCTCTCATCTAATTCAGCCTTCATAGTTGGATCATGTACCATAATAAACACCTTGCTGCATAAAATATAATGTCTAAACTTTTTGATGGCCTTGATCAAAGTTAAGGCCTATTTATCAAGTGTGTAATATCTGAGTTCAACATTCCTCAATGAGTTGATCATTATATACACTATCCTTTCATATCTCATCTCCTTATTCTAAGTTAACATAGTATCTATAGAGTGTTCTAATATAAATTAGTACATTTAGAATGGATGTGTGTATTCTGGGCTAATGAGTATAGGTGTGTTAGCTATGACAATCTTAATTTGGTCAAAGGCCACCTTTAATTCAATATTCTAATTCATATTGGCATCCTTATTTAGCATGTTATTAATCAATTTTATTATCATAGCAAAACTTGAGATTAACTTTCTTATGAAGTTTATCTTATCGAAGAAACTCTTCAACTCTTTCTTAGTGTTAGGATGTGGTATCTTCAAGAACATATATACTCTATCAAGATCTATATAAATTCCATTGTAGAGATAATGTGGCCCAAAAATTTCCTTGAGTCACTCTAAATATACATTTATTATGATTTAATGAAATCCCATTGTCCTTACATCTCTACAACACTTTCCTCGGGTCCTTTATATGATCTAATCTCCTTCTTGAGAAGATAGTAAGATCAACCATATACATAGCTATTCAATTGTACATTAAGTATTTGAATGTAATATCCATATCAGTCTAAAAGTTGGTGTCTACATTAATCAAGCCAAAAGTCATTATTTTGTATGCATAGGTGCTCTACTTAGTAGTGAAAGTTGTCTTGACTCTATCTTCATAATCAACCACCACTTGATATTATCTTCAAAACCCATCAAGGAAGGAAATCATTTGGTTATTATTTACAATCTCTATCACTTCATCCAATTAAGGAAAGGGGTAGGTATCCTTTTCAAAATCTTTGTTTAGGTCAATAAAATCAACACACAATTTGATCTCCCCATTCTTTTTCACATGGGTACTAGGTTTGCTACCCATGTAGAATCACTCAATGGGAAGATGATCCTTGATTCCAATAATTTATGAACTTATTTAAAAACCAAGGGCTCTAGTATAAAATTTATATTCCTTTATCTTTACCTAAATTTCTTGTCTTTACGATTGAGGGGAATAGTGTATGTCAAAATGGAAGTGTTAAATCACTTGAGATATTTATAACTCCATGCAATCACATCCTTTTATTATTTGAGACTTTGTGAAAAATATTATTTCTATTATAAGGTATAAGTGGTACCTAAAATCACGTTCTTAACTTCATTTTCACCACCTAGGTTTCATTAATCATATTACATACCTTTGATAGAGGTGGACTCCTCATTATCCTGATAGTCCATATTGAATAATCATTCAAGTGATATCATTCCTTTGGGTATGATATTTGTATTTAGGTTCATCATTTCATCCTTGTCTAATTTTAAATCTTCCTAACCATCCTATCAATGTTTTGATCTACAAACACTTCGTAATTGGTGATGAATTATAGTATATGATGGTCAACATTTAAAATTGGGAGATTATTAATGTTATCTAGGATTAAAGGGATAGAAATTATCTCTAGTGAGAACCTTATAACTCTTGAATGTGAAACATGTTCCAATGTACTTGTAGTAGTGACCAATACATCCACTCTATAATTCTTATATCTAGGCAATGCTTTAATGCCAAAGGCATCAAATTCTTTGATCAATTTCTAGATTCTATTGTGATACCTATATAAACATTTGTCATTGCAATAATATTGGATTCTCACCTATCTAACTACCAATTAAAATTCACCAAATACTTTGATATTCTTTACTTTATTTCCAAGGGTGAACAGTCTCAAGACCATGGACTGATGATTTATATTCTACCACGTTATTAGTGTAAGTGAACTGAATACAATAAGTCATTGAATAATACTTCCATCTTGGATTAATTAATTCAACCCTAACACCACATCCATTGTTATAATTTGAACCTTTAAATTTTAAGGTCCACAAGTTTGGTACTACTACTTGCACTAGCTTATTAGGTAAGGGCATCATTGATATAACATTCACCTCTTATAGAACAGTTGACTTTATACTATCATCCCTGATTGTCTTATTGCTTTGATTCATTTTTAAAGAAAATAAACATTCTTTGCTTGTACTTGACTTGTCATGCCTCAGGTTATCATATGTGAAGTTGATAACAAAGAAGGATACTAACTTAGGAACTTTTCCAAAGTTTTATTCATCAAATAGATCTAAATCATCCACCTCATCCACCTATAGGGTATAATACACAATAAACATTTGATAGAGATGGAATGATGCATTATTTCCTCTTTGTTTATAAAATATAGTCCCATTTCATATTCCTTGTAGAGGATCTCATTTGTTTTATTATATTTAGTGATCACATGAACCACCTTGGGTTCTCTTACTATCCTAATTTTATTTATAAACCCATACCAAGCTATCCATATGTGGCTAGAATTAGTATCCACATAGCTATTCAAAGTCCTTGACTAATCTCGACTTAGTAGCATGACATAAGCATCTAGGATATCCACCACCTGGATATCGATGAATTATTAAATCTTCATATCATAGACCAACTGCATGTGGATATTATTCAATTCTTGCACTACCTTCACCTTGGTTTTATCCAATTGGAAAACATTTTTATTTGAATTCATAGGTGTTAGGCCCAATTATTGGAAAATGACATAAGGCATAACATTTCCTAAGGAACTTGAATCAATCAAATATTTATGTAAGTTTTTGAAAAATATCTTGAATGCTAAGTGAAAGGAGTTTAAACCTTCTCCTTATAGAGAGAAACATGTGCACAATAAATTTTAGGAGATTATTTCCCTTTACTACCAGATAACTCTTAAAATTAATTCTCTTTGCTTATAAATTTAAAGAAACTCATACGTAGTTATATTGGCTTTAGTTTTCTTAAGATTTTTGACCAATCATAACTAAATTTGGTCTTCTCTTATTGCTTATTATTTGGAGTATATGTGGTAGGAATTTTTTGTGGATAATAAGTTGGAGGTCCTTTAGGTGGAGGAGGATTATTCCCTAGATTCACACCAAGTGAAACTTGAGTGTTATTTAGGGAAGTAGAGGTGGTTAACAAGTTGGATAATGTAATCTTTAGTTGGTAATTTTTCCCTATATAAAACTATCTAAAATCAAGGATCACTTTTAGGTTATCCCCATACTCATTCTTATATTCAAAGGTAAATTCATAAGTGTCTAACACAAAGGTTGTGTCTTGGTTCCCCCTTTCCTAGTCTAGTTATCACTAGGAGTAGGCATGATTTCCATGTTATCCACCTCCTTTTGGAATATGTTTAAAGTAAATATGAATATGATGTAGTTGGTTTTTACATGGTATGTAGTATTATGAAACCTCCACCAAGTATTTAAGGCTAGGTATATGAAATTCACATAATGGAAGCAATGTATTTATGATTTCCACCATCAAGGGGACTAAGAACATTCCCATTATTAGGCTAGGAATTTCATTGCCTATTGGGCCTTTGAAAATTGAAATTCCTACCCGAAGACTAGTTATTATAATTCTAACTAGAATTTTGAGGCCCTTGTCTACATAGGTTGGTCACATCATTAGATATCTTATAAAATAACTATTTCAAATTGCTCATTTATGAATCTATGCTAACACTAGGTTGGTTTGGTGATTGAGGATATAGGCTAGTTGTAGGTGCATGGGGGTGAGTGTTACTAGATTAGAATTAGGGTTTAATTAAGATGGAAGGTTATCTTGGGTGGTTTTATATGTAATGTCTCTAGTAGTGGTTGGTGTATTAGTAATGTTATTATAAACCATTGGGATCAACTATTGGTTATTTGTCTAGGAACTACATGATTAGGAGGCACATAAGGTAGACCATGAGGTTGATAGTTCATTGGAGTCAGATTGTAAAATATATTAGGGATCACATATAGGGCTCTTATAATAAGATTAATCAATGGAGTATTTTATTTCAAGGCTTGTTTAATCATTGTTATTTGGTTATACGGACCTTGATAACCCAATGAAGCTAAAGGGCCAAATCCATAGACTTGTGGCATCATTTATTACTTGACGTTGATAAATTCATTATAGGATAAAGATAATAATGATAAGGCTATTTGGGTCCTTCTAAAGAACATAAAGGTCAATGAATCTAGAGCTCTAAGGTAGGTCTATATGGTAACTACTTTGACCTGGGGGTAAAGGTCCAATAAACATTGGTACAAATTATGGAACTAAGCATTTAACATACTCATGGGCTCATTTTATCCCTTTTGGTATCTAAAAATTGATTATATGTGATAATGGGGTCAATGGGAACACTAAAATGGTTTACAAACATGAATTCTAACTCATCCTAGTTAGTAATGAACATAGAGGTTAATCTAAGAAACAAAACATATGATACTTCACCTAAGGAGTAGAGAACAAATATATAAGAAACATCTTCATGTTGGACTTGGATTATAATTATACTACCTTTAAAGGCTTTAATATGTTCCTCTATAGTTTTGACACCTCCCATTATGAACTTGGGATATAACTTGTTTATATTTTTTGGAAAATCATGAGATATGCCTTGGGTAGCCATAATATGAAATCCTCCTTATCAAAGCTAGGCCATGTTATCCATTGATAAATGTTGGGGGATAAAGAATAAATTAACAAAAGGAATATAAATAATGATCATAGAATTACCAACTAACTAGATGGGCTCAACTTTCCCTTTCCCTTTGTTAACTCTTAGTTTTTGTATTTTATAGTTAAGGAGTTCCAAGAGATCTACATTATCCCTAGAAATTTTTTATTAGGTGTTAATTTTTATACCCTATAGCTTAAGATAATATTTAACTTAGTGGTATATATGGGTTCTCAAATTTCCTAACTCAATTTTTTAATTAATGAATTCAAATCATGGTTTATGCCCTCCTTGTAGTGCTACAACATGTTGATGTGGGTTTTTACATGTAGCCAATAATTATTCAAAGGGGTTGTTAATACTTAACCTCTCCTAAAAGGAGGAAGATCCCACAAATAAAATACCTCCCAAATGTCTAAATGTACTAGGTCGGTATGCTAGTCTTCACTTTGCTGGATGATACAAACTATTCCATGTTAGGGTCCTATTTTAATGATTTGAATCAAGAGAATTATCCCTAGCTAAAGTTTTAATTTATTTTTAGTCTTCCATTATTTAATTCTTTTGATAATAAAAATTATCTAATGAATTTATCATGTCCAAATATGTAACAATGTAACAACAATGATAAACTTCTTAGATAAAATGATATAAGTAACCAAGATGGAGTGTTGAATTCAGATTGTTATATCCCTAGATTAAACTAATTATAAATAAAAATAAAAAGATTAGAGTTACAGAGGTAAAAATTATTGTTATAAACACAAGTGAACTATGATATATTTGACTAAATAAATCCCCATTTAAACCTATCTAATTTTGAGCCAAACTTAGCACAAACCCAACTAAAGATGGTGAAAGAATCTAGGAGAGAGAATGATTATAAGAAAGAAGGGAATCACTACCATAAAAATACATAGAGAATGGCCACTTAGACTTGATATTATTCTAATTATCTAAATATTCCTTTTGATTAACAATACTAAGAACTCATACAATCATCAAATACTCAAAAAATAACTATGTTACTACAAGATAAAATGAATAAAGGAATAAATTATCCTAGGAAATCAAAAAATGTCTAGTTCTATCTATTTACTTTTACAATCCACATAGAGCCATCCTTTATTATGGCATAATATTTGGTCTTATATAGGCATGTAGGCTATAGGATTTCAAAATGTAAATTAAAATTTAAATTTAAATTCACCCACTCATGGGGTAGTTACAAAAATAATCAAATGGCATTCCCACTTGAGTCCATTGGGGATGAATCCCACTCTATTGCATCATGAAAATAGTAGGGACCATGCTAGACCAAATTATAAATGAATACTTAGGATTCAATGTAGTTGATATCACATTGGGATAGGCATCCACCATATCCTATGTAGTTAGAACCACACCTCTTTAAGGCATATATTGTATCCTTTATGTTTCATGATTAATTATAATGTATAGGGAATGATAATGATTACCATATCATTCATTATTTAGGTAGACTATGATTTGATTATGCAAATAAAAATATATGTGTAGTCCTTTTTCAGCATCTTGATGGTTTTGATGACTAGATAGGCTATCAAATTCAAGCTATGTTGATAAATGGTGGCATAATTGTTGAGTGATAGTTGTAGTGCTAGGAATCAACACAACCATTGGGTAGATACTATTTACATTTAGGAGCATAGATTTTGAATGGTAGGGCCATCATTCAACTCCTATGTGGTCATTTGAAAACTTGGCCTCTATTTGATAATTAAATTTCCGTTCAACATCTACTATCATGAAACTTAAAAAATATCTGGTGATACCATCCCCCATTTTATGTGTGGTAATTATTAGTTCATGGATGCTAGTTACCCATAAATATAATTGGGACACTTCATTTTACACTCTTGAACCTTGAATTTTCCACTATGACCTCCTAAATCCCTAATTCTTAGTAAAGCAAATCACCTCCTAGACATGACCTATGCCATAATGGATTCCCTAAGCTCATCTATGTCAAAAATAATGTATAGAAACCTCATGTGCTCATAGATATTATAAATTTTAAAATAAGAAGATGTGTACATGGACTAGATCAGAAAGTGCAATTTGGAGGGGCTTGTCAACATGCCCTAGTATGACACAGACACCACTTTACTCATTTATTTACTTAGGAACTATGACTGTGATAAGTCCATGTTCAAAATGAAACTAAAATCATGGTTTTTATTATTTGGGGTTATCCCAAAATACATCCATTGCTTAACAGGGCTCCCCTTCACAAATGTTGACCGTATGATCACCCATGCATCTCTGATAGATTGAGATAAGAAGTATTTGAAGTCTCACTTTGACCTATCAATTGAGGGTTCATAATAATTTGTTGATTTTATTTATTTCATGTACATATTGTCTTAAAATTTATACATTTACTAAAAATTATTAATAGTGTACCATTTATGATCATCAATTGAAAGTTAAATTCTCTCTCAGCTATTATATTTAATTTTCATATAGGTGGGAATAATCACAAATCTAGTAGGGTCCTCCCTATACAATCTATTAACAACTCTTTTTTTCTATCCATGATATAATAATTTCAATCTATAAATATATTGTATGGAAGAGCATCAACCATAGTGATCTAGGATATGGTGTACATCCTGCATACTTTGAATGGCCAAAAATTTGATTGGGGTTCATATCTGTCTAACAAAATTATCAATGATTTAAATTTTTATCTTAACATTGATAATTATAATTTTACATGTACCAATTATATTATTTATCTATATAATGATTAATTTCATGTGTTATAAATGGACAACATAAATATTACAACTACTATTCAAGAAAAAATATAGCTCACCTCTCTTTCAACAGTAGAACAAGAGGTAAATGTGTACTGTATTTTATGTTATATGTTTGATTATTTAAAATTTATTTAATTTTCACTATTTTATAGAAGTAATTTTATCCTCACATAAAATAATTCTGTAACTAGTTTGAAGAATGTAAGTAGCAGTATGAATTTGACAATCCCCTAAGGCCTCTAGAGAATCAGATAAGGCTATTGAATCATCTTCTCTTCCATTGACTAGATAGAAAAGAATGTCAATTTATATTATGCCTCCAAGACCTACACCCAATCCCATTGAGCATAAACAAACTCATACCTTCTCTCATACTACCAATAATACCATTATCTTGTTTATATTATTTACAATTTCAATATGCATTGTAGATGTTGTGTTTGATTAGCTTCATGTTATTTTTAGTGTCATTTGAATCTTCCCCCCAATATTCCTAAATTCCTCCTCCAAGTATTCAATTGAAATCGTTATCTTCAAGGCATCCTCAACAAGGTATGAATCCATAATTATATGTTTTTGCAATATAATTATGAAATATTAATGTTATTCTCATTTAGTATTTATCTTATTTGTTTTTCACTTTACAAACATCCCTTTTCAAAGACAACATTTTCTACCACCACCACCAACCTTCCAAGTTGTTATTACTATGGTCAAACATTTTTGATTTATAATTCCAATTAGTGGCACTATCCATTTGATAATGTTGGAGTCTTATAACATCTATCTTGGTAGTATGCCCATATAACATATAGATCTTGATGATGAGTTTATGGGGATGGAGAGTGGAGATCAATATAATTTTTTCAATCCCCATGATATTATTTAGGGATAATAGCCAAAGGAACCATAGGCTAATTCCAAATAACTACCAAGACCTAGCTCTCTATGGTCTAGTTCTCCCTCTCCCCAACCTGATCCTAAGATTCCTAAGACTGATGATGAGCTTACCAATTTTTTGTTAGATAATTTATTGGTGGATAATACAAAAACCTATGTAAAATAAATTATTCATAGTTAAATTGATTTTTTGGGTAAATGGAAGGTAGGGGATAAATTTTTGATATGATAAATAAATGCTCAGTTTCACAATCGCTCCCAACACAAACAATTATAAAAATTGGTTGAAAATCAACCAAAATAAATTTATGTTTTGTTAAATCAAGTTTTTATGGAACAAAAACTATTAGTAATGATCAAAATGATAAATTTTTAGTTATAATGTTGAATAGGATTGAGAATTTAAATGTAGAGACACATGTAAAAGATAAAAGCCTTGTGGTTATTACTGATGCAAAAAAGGGGAAAGTTGTGATAAGTTATAGTCATTATAAATTGTTTGCCATTTTTATTAAATTGTTGTAATTTTTTATCTAATTAATATTCATCATTTCATAGTATTCAAAATATGATAATTTTAAAAAATAAGTAAATGTACTCAAAGTGCACCTCCAAACAACACAAAAATGTTTAAATGTAGCTATTTTCTTGCAATAAAAACTTGTGTTTAATAAACAAAACAATACATTGAAAAAATCATCAAGGAACATGTATTGGATCTATAAATTTTGTATATCCCTCATTTATTTTTACATAAGATGTAGCAAAGGATGAAAAGACAAATCTTAAAAACATTAATACTGCAACTAAGGATCTTCTCCATTTAGGAATCCTAAATATGATACAAGACATAGAGAGGAAGTGCCTTATACAATAGTAAAGAAAACAAGAACTTAACATGATATTAAAAAATAATAAATCAATGTTATTTTTAATATTTATTTATAGAGGAAATATTGTAATATTCTAAGACAATCAGTTTTAAACTCAATATATATTGTATTTAAGGATTTCAGAAGACGTATTGAGTTCTTACTTGTTATATGGCTTGTATTTTATCATGTGTTAGATATTATCTTGAAAATTAATGTTTTATGAAATTAATTTATATAAATTGTATGTATGATACATGTTTTTAAAATGTGAGTGTTGATTTTCAATTGGATTTGTAGTAAAAAAAATTATGATTGGGTTTTTGGGAAAACAAATTAATTTGATTGAAATGAAAATGCATAATTATTAAAGATATTAATGGACCAGAAATCCATCTACATTTATTATCATTACACTAATGTCATGCATACTATTGGTAAATAAATTAGTTAAGCCATTCATAAACAACATAATTGAGCATATGAAAAACTATTCAATACAAGATTACTTACTACATAATTAATTTATGAAATAAAAAGAGAAATATTGTTGAATAAACAATTTTAATTTATCAAAACTAAATTTAATTCAAGTTTATTTTAAATAAATACAAAGTAAAACTTAGGTAGCTGGAATAACCCTTTTTCCACACATGTTTCATCATTGACATTTGTATGTAATGTCTTAGTGGAATTTTTAATATCTTCTTTGGTAGCTATATTAGTGACTCCTCTTATTTTAGTAAGATAACTCCAAATTTAAATCTCTTTCATATGGAAAATCATTTGCTACATAACTCGAAACATATAACCTTAAACATGTATCAATATTTTTATCCAATCTGTTATGAAGTTTGTATTTGACAAAAGATAATGCACTAAATACCCTTTCATCTTCCATCAACCCTAAAATAATTTTTTGGAACAATTCATATAATATAAAATATTTGATAATTGTTTCTTGTAGAATACTATTGAGATACAATTTCTTCCATAGCCTTGTAATAACACCTATTTCTATCAGTTCATTTAAGGACCAATATTTTTCAACCATTGTAATTTCAAAATGCATTGATTATTTTTTAGTAATTCATTTTTAAAATAACCTCAAATTCACCTCCATTAATTTATATAGACTTAATAAAATGATTAATTAGATTACCCATGTCTTTGATAAATAAATTGCTTGTTATTTCTTCACCCTGTAGAATATTCCAAAATATAGGATTCACCACTCCCATGGCTTCAAGAAACTAATCCCTTTGGAATCAATCTCAAATTTCAGTAGATAAGGTTTTCAAATGCTTCTCAATTTCATTCATGTCTAATCTATGACATTATCATATTGAACACGTGATACATGTAATTTTTCAATTTCTACTCCAACCACATTAGTTTGTCTTTGGAAAGTGTGTAGTGGTATCTCCTTTCCATTAAAAACAATACAAATATGATCATTAATATTGAATTTCAAATAGTTTTTAAGGTCCTTAATATTTATTTAAATTTACCAACTATTAAATATTTTTCTCTTAAAACTTTCATTTGAGTAGTATAATATATCAATAGATTGACAAACCTATTTCCTAAGCTGTATGAAGTCAATAATATATGGATCTCTCTTGTGCATGTTTTGTCAAAAAATGTATTTCTTTCAACATGGGTAGAATAACACAATGTTAGGAAGGTTATGAAATATGTCAAATTGTACAATAAATCTTTTTACTTGTAAACATCCATCTTATATTTAAGCATAAAACTTGTCATTAATGCATATTCACAAAATATTCTACATGCATGATCATCTATGAAAATCTATCTTGTATCAACATATTTTTATTATTTTACCATCAGTCACTCCAATCAAAAATTTAAAAAACTCTAAAAACATTTTTAGATTGCTTAATATGTACACATGCAAGTCATGTATAAGCTCCTCCACTTTTGCAACATTTTTAAAGGTGCTAACAATTTTGTAAGAAAGATTAATTTTGTGTGCCATATAGTGTATTTTAGTCATATATGGGGTAAATATAATTTTCAGGTGATCACATAGACTAGTTTTGTTCCCCTACATTACTGATTTATCATTTTCACCAACACACATTGACTTGGTACCTATATCATAATAATTCATCCTAGAAATATCTATCAAATTAGAAATAACCAATTTGTGAAGGTTCTCAGCATTACACTTTTCTTTCATTTTAATTATACATAATAGGTGAGGTCACCTTGAATGGTTATCAAATGTATAAACATGCATACAAACCCATGATGTGTTGTCAATTATTATTGTCTCATCAATGAACAATGAGATAAACTATATTGCTTTTAATTTTTCTTTCAAATCTTCCTTTGCAATCATTGTGAGGCATTTTGCCATCTCCCAAGAATTACTATCCAACCAATGTGATTGAGAAATGTTATGTAATTTAATATTATTAAATAAAATATTGTAATATAAAAAAATAGATATTGGTTTGTCTCTTTTTTGAATGTGATATAAAGTGGAAAACTATGTATTTTTGCCAAGTATATTAAACTAAGAAACTTTTTTGAATTGAGATGTAATTATTCATCCTTTCTCAATGAGGTGTCATTGGTTTTTTTGATGATTTTCATACTCTATTGCATAAAAATGATGTATGCATTTGAATTTTTTTTATCTCATTATTCTTTCGATTTGTCCATCTTTGCCTTTTACTGACTCATATATTTTTCCACAATGTTTCTCAATTATGTCCAACTTGAGTTGCATTTTTTGGTCCTTTCCAAGTTTCAAATTTCATATCATAAATTTTTATTATGTTGGTGTTTTATTATTATTTTAATAATATATAGGTTCAATTAATGGGTATATATCTACCCAATAAAAATTAATTGACCTTTTAATTGTCTATATACTTCTCTTCTTTCACATAATTTGTTTTATGATTTTTTTAATTAAAGATTATGTTGGCTGAGTATAAATCTCATCTAGTGGTATTGGATACTCATCATATAGACATGTGATTATTTCCTCCAATGTCCTTTTATTTGAATTCAGTGATGGCATTTCGTACCCAAGGACATATTCCAATGGAGGCATATCTTCAAAAGGGTTATTAGTGGCTTATGTTTGCAAAATGTGTATAGATCTTGTAATTATTACTAAAAATATATTGTTAATAAAAAATTATAAATAATTAACAATAAAATAAATCATATAATATTTATTACCTCTATTTTGAATTTCATACCCATGGATGTCTTCTAGTGGAGGCATATATTTGATACTATTATCATTGGGTTTTGCATGGAAAATGGGTATAAACTAATTATTAATACAAGTTGTAATAAAAAAGTAAATAAAATAATATTTAGTATCTCTATATGGAATTTTATACCCAGTAAGTCTTCCCATGTAGGCATTGTTGTCTCCAAATCTTGTACCTTGGAAGAGAGTGTTTAGTCCTCTCCCAAATTTGGGCAATGTTGGAACATTTCCAAGCCTATGGGTATGCTTATAGAGGAAATGGACCTCTATATTGAAAGGGATATATCCTTGTATATGTATCTACAAGACAAACTCTACTAAAATAGCTTGTTTAAAAGGGAAAGAGTTTGAAAATTGTGGGAAAGGAAATCTATTTTAAGGATGGTGATACACCAAGGTTTTCTTCCACATGAAAATCATATACTAGTGCATAATATAACAAAATGTAAAGACCCTCTTTTAATTTATAGAGATTTTAACATGAATATTTTAATATAAAGGTGAGATGCTTGAAAGAACAGTAGGAAAATAAACTAAAACGTAGATTACACATTCAAGAATAGTTAAACACTTAAAATAGTTCCATACACTTAAACATACTTTAAATGACCTATTAGATCAATAAATTTTTCTCAAGTGTTAAGGATAGAGGATATAAGGATTGAAAATCATTACATGCTATCACTGCACATCATTTTTACACTTAGGAAAATGTTTAAAACTTTTTTAAAAAGGACTGTACTAGTGCTCAAAGGCAAAATATAACATCAATCTAGCAGGGTTTTGCCATAATCTATGTGGGTGTATTTAACATTAGCCAAGGGGATATATATATATATATATATAGAAGGAAGAGAGAGATAAAAAAATTATGCTCCAAGGAGAGGAATCTATTTGTTCCCTGTTAATGTCTTCAGCTATAACTATTTTTAGAAAGGATGTTTGTTTAGGCCATTTGATTGATCTATGTCATTATGAGTTATTACATATCTAGCCTGCTCTCTCAAATTTGTGCTAATATAAAAAGGATATTCTTGGTTGAGTCATGGCATCAAAATGGTTGCACACTTGTTGCAGATTTGTCATGTTGCATTATGTTTGGCTTTGTCCTTCTTCTCTAATTGGTTATCATGAAATGGCATAGATCTTGGTCTATCAATGGTGATGTGAGCTCTCTCACCATTAGCCTTGAAGAGGCCTTACTAATAATTCATGTGCACAATAATTGATCTTTTCATTGGCCATCTAGAATGACTCAGATCATGATCTAATCAATGATTTTTCTTATTTCAACATAAATGGCTAGTCCATTATTCTGATTTTGACATCCCTTAGCCCATCACTTCATCAACATAATTCCTTTGGGAATATTTCTTTCAGACTTTTTGTAAGCTCTATTCACATAGGCACCTTCCATCAGACATTTCTCCTAAAGGAATTCTTTCAAACTTTTTGTTTTCCACTTTTATTTGATTATTTCCTTTGGGTGTCCTTCTTTGGCAATTTTTCATGGGCATTTTTATCGAAGGAATTCTTTTGGACAAATTGTTCGAAGGAATTCTTTTGGGATTTCTATCCATCTTTTATCTTGATCATGCCTTTAGGCTTTTATCCCAAATAAATTCCCTGTAGACATTTTTTTTGAAGGGAATGATCCTTTGGCTTTGAAAGTGGCCCTTCAAAAAAATTTCAAATGTCACTTTTAGATGGAAGTGACCCCTCAAAATTTTTATGAAGGGCACTTGGAAGAAAAAGTGTCCCTTTGAAAAATCCTGAAGGGCACTTTTAGAAGGAAGTGACCCTTCAAAAATTTTCCAAAGGGCACTTGGAAGAAAAAATGTCCCTTCAAAAAATCTCAAAGGGCACTTTTGAAGGAAAGTGTCTCTTTGATATTTTTCAAAGGGCACATGGAGGAAGAAGAGTCCCTTTAGAAAATATCAAAGGGAAATTTTGAAGGAAAGTGTCCCTTCAAACTTTTTTAAAGGGCACTTGGAGGAAGAAGAGTCCCCTCAAAAAATCTCAAAGGGAAATTTTGAAGGAAAGTGTCCCTTCATACTTTTTCAAAGGGAACTTGGAGGAAGAAGAGTCCCTTTGAAAAATCCTAAATTGCACTTTTGAAGGAAAGTGTCCCCTCAAAAAATTTTGAAGGCCATTTTAGGAAGAATAGTCCCTTCAAAAAATCTTGAAGGGCACTTTTGAAGGAAAGTGTCCCTTTAGACTTTTTCTAAGGGCACTTTGAAGAAAAAGTATCCCTTCAAACTTTTTTGAAGGGCACTTTGAAGACAAAAGTGTCCCTTTGGAAAATCTTGAAGGGCACTTTAAAGATAAAAGTGTCCCTTCAAAAATTTTTGAAGGGAACTTTAAAGACAAAAGTGTCCCATAAAAAAATTGAAGAGCTTTTTGAAGAGAAAGGGGGAGGAATAAAAGATGAAATAATTCAAGCTTGAGGAGAGATAATGAAGGTTTATTTAAAAGGTTGAACAAAAGCTTAAAAAGAGAGAAATACTTGTGCAATTTTTTGGAGGGAAAAAATGGATAAAAATATTGCACTTAGCCAATTTCTAAGGGTACAAAAATTGGTTAACATTCTTGGTTGTTCCCATGGGAGGCATGCATGCTATGCCTAAGACTAGTCACCTTAATCCTTCTATTGGTAATGGAGTCATGCATAAGGCACTTAAAATAACTAAACAAGCTTTGGCTCAAAAACACACTAGTTAGGTTGATTCACACACACAAGGCAGAGACACACACTAAATAAAAGGAAGGAAAACACACTTGTGCTACAAAACACTTATGGAACAAAAAAATGAATAAAAGGAAATACACACATCTAAACTAGTATTTACAAAAGGATGAGCAAGAGCTAATATCAGGATTTCAAGTGTATCCCATTCATAGAGATAGGAAACTCTTCACTATTCATTTTAGATAGCTAAAATGGGTTGCCTTACTTAAACTTTCTGATGATGTAAGGGCCACTTCACATGGTGTCAAACATTATATGCTTACATGGTTTTGCTTTGTCTTCATCACATTTCAAAACCAAGTCACCCTCCTTGAACACTCTTACACTTGTCCTTTTATCAAAATATCTCTTCATGAGCACTTGATGGTGTTCCATGGCCTTGTGGGTATCATCCCTTACCTCTTGTAGTAGCGTTAGTTCTATCAACCTAACTTCCATTGGAGTGTTTTCAAGTAATTCTAGCTGATGTGCAAGTTCTAGGGTAGGGATTTCTTGGGATATGGACAACCTAGCTTCTCTCCCATAAATAATTACAAAGGGAGAGTTTCCAATTGATTTCTTAGGAGTAATTCTATATGACCATAAAGCTATCTTCAACTTGATATGCTAGGCTCTTTGATTATTATCCAAATATCTCTTGATGATCTTGATGGGGTTCTTATTGGTAGACTCAGCCAATCCATTACCTTGAGGGTAATAATTGGATGAGGTACTCAAATTAACCCCATTCATATCTACCCAGTCAAAAGTTTTGTAACTTATGAAAGCAAGTGCAATATCAAAAATGATGATGTGAGGAACTCCAAACCTTGTTATAATGCTATCATAGAACTCCAATATAGCATTTTCATTTGCCTCTTTTAGTGCAATAGCTTCTACCCACCTTGTAAAGTAGTCAATATCCATTTGTGTCTAGCACTTGATGGAGGGTTGATCATGCCAATGAAATTGAGATCCCATTGTATCAAAGTCTGGTCCACTTAGAAAGGTTTTAATGAAAGGGTTATAAGTTTCTATTTGCCTATAAAAAAGGCACATTGAGGATAATTTCTAACCCACAAGTAATAGTCCTTAAAAAGACTAGGCCAATAGTAACCAGCCCTCATTATCTTTGTAGCTATCATCTTAGGAGAGAAATGACCTCCATCTGCACTATTATGGAATTTATCTAGTAGCATGTTAAATTGATCATTATTAACACATCTTAGTATCACACTATTCATGTCCTTTCTAAAAATAACACCATCCACAAGATATTAAGGAATGGTCTAAAGTCTAAAATATCTCATTTGAGACTTTTTAAAGCTATTGGAACACTCACCATTTTAAAGAAAACCAATGATGTCTTGTGTCTAACTTTGAGCTTACATTTGATCAGTTGGTTGGGGTTGAACTTGGTTGACCAAGGCTTCCTCTTTTGTCTCTTGAAAATATAAAGATAAATTCTCTCATAATAATCTTCCTCTTACTAAGCTTATCACTTTAGTATCCACATCATACTCCATCACCTTTGTAATCCATCCAACTCTCTTTTCATTGAGGTCCTTGCTTAGGAGAAACTCCTTGGTGCTAGGATGAGAAACCATGACATGTATCTTATTGTTGGAAACCATGTTTCTAAATTTTTTAAACCATATAATCACTGTTAGAGCCTACTTCTCAATAAAATAATACATGACCTCATAATCATCCAATCCTTGGATGAAAAATGCAATTGGCTATTCAACCTCTTCATCATTATTTTCTATAAGCATAGCTGAGATTATATCAAGGTTAGAAAAGGTATAGAGTATGAAATCCTTGGAAAATTTTGGGTTTAAGAGAGTTGGAGATTCTACAATTGCTTACTTGATTGCCTCAAAACTACTTTTACCTTCCTTTGTCCAAGTAAAAGCTTGGTTCTTATTGAGCATGGTTGTGATAGGCTTTACCACAGTTGCAAAGCCTAAAATAAACCTTCTTAACAAGTTTATTTTCCATAATAAGACCTACATCCCTTTCTTATGTTGAGGTAAGGATAAGCCTAGAATAGCCTCAATCCTCTCAGGGTTAATAGACAAGCCTTCTTTTGAAATAATATGACCCAAAAGCTTACCTTCATGGATATCAAAGATACACTTCTTTGGATTAATGGATATTCCATACTCGCTACATTTATCAAACACCTACCTTAAATGTTCCATGTGATTAGCAACATCCTTTGAAAAAATGGTTATATAATCAAGATACACTAGTAGAAACTTATTAATCAAACCTTTAAAAGCCATGTCTATTGCCCTTTGAAACATGGCTCCAACATTTGATAAGCCAAAAGGCATATTTTTATAGGTAAAGGTTGCCCATTTCATAATTAAGGCTATCTTGAACTGATCTTCTTCATTAACCAATTTCTGATTGTAGCTTGAATAATCCTCAAGAAGTGAGAAACGTTGAGAACCTTGAATAACTTGCAGAATTTGCTCTATGGAAGGTAGTGGATAATGATCCTTAAGAGCTACTCTATTAAGATTTCAAAAATTCACACAAATCTTAATTTATCCTTTATTATTTTGGATAGGTACAAGATTATCCACCCAAGTCTAGTGCTTGATAGGAAAGATAATCCTAGACTCAATCAGTTTGGTCATCTCCTTCTTCATCAGTTCTTCTATCTTGGGATTGATAAGACATTATTTTTGCCTAACTGATTTAGCTCTAGGTTCTAGCTCAATGGTGTGATGAGCTATACTTGGTCAAACCCTTTCAAATCTTTGTATTCTCAAAAAAATATATCATGGAACTCTTTGCATAGTTCAACAAAGGCTTACCTTTTAGACAAAGAACAAAGCTTACCAATCTTTAGGAGCTTATCCTTGTAAATCATGACTCTCTCATAATTATCTTATTTTGTGGACATGTTCACTATTTCCTTCTTTTGATCATCTTCATTGAAGACACTCTCCAAGGTAATCAGCCCCTTGGGTATCTTATTTGTCTTCAGTTGTATAATTTGTTCTTCATAATGTTCATGTAATCTCTTTTGGTTCCTTGAAGAGAAACCTACCTCATTTTGTAAGAAGCGTGTAATGTGTTCATCACTTTCAAACACCTACCATGACACTTCATTATCTAGAAGAGAGGGCCTCATAATGACTGTGATGTGAGACTGGTCTTTCTCTTTTCCCAAATCAGTAGCTACATCAAACTATGCCACTATGGTAGCCAATCTATCAGCATGTTTATTCGAATCCCTTGGTATGGGTCATATGTTGAAGGTGTTAAAGTCTTCAAGTAGGTCCCATAACCAATGATTTTATTATTTAAGCAAAGGATTCTTGGTTTTGGCTTGATTTATTACTTAATGACTTACCAATTTGCTATTCCCATAGACCTTCAAATTATTGATCCCTTTCCTCTTTTCCCATTGGAGGCCATGAACTACGCCTTCGTATTCTACCACATTATAGGTGTAGATAAAGTGGAATATATAAGATGAGTAGTATTGATTCTTTGATGGATACAAAATCATGATGCTAGCTCCTACACCTACTTTTCTCCTTGATCCATCAAAAAACATTTCCCATATCCCTTCAAGCTCATGATCTTCATTAGTGAGTGAAGGGGTTAGATCATCCTTTTCATGCATACAATAAAATCCCAAATTAGTCTCTTCTATGATGGTGTAAGGATCAATTCCATGTGTCTCAGTGTTGTATTTATCAAGGAAAAGATTAGAAATACCTTCAAGGGGGGAGGATACTTCACCTTTTATGACAGTTTCTTCTTCTTTACTGATTAGACAATTATGATTTGAATTTATCTCCATGTATGGGTCAATATGAAAACTCATTAAGGGATGAGTCCTTATAGTCACCTTAGTCCCATATCTTGTTTTGAATTCTATAAAATACCAATCATCAGAAAGGTATCCTCCTATCTTTATCATGAAGTCCCTTGACAAGCAAATAGCAAAATGCACTAAGTTGTCTACCACCACAACGTCTTGCATGATGGGAAAACTTGGGCAGACATGTAAAAAGACTTTCAGATCTTTGACCAATCTTACTATCTTGGTTGGAGTCCCATCAAGATACAACATGCCTTTACTATGTGGTTCATATTTTAATCCCAAGTTTTTAGGGACCACTTTAGGCATGAAAGTGGTACTTGCTCCACTATCCACAATACAATTGTGGACCAACTTATCTCCCACAATGAGTGTGAGGTATAAAGGTGGAGGATTTTTAGATTTTATGGAGGGATTCTATATATTATTTGGATTATTGGTAATAACCACACCATTGTGTTTAGAAGCTTGAGAGGCTATATGAATGTTTGTAAATTGTTCTTGTAAGAGCTCTTTTTGACTAGGCATATGCAAGATTTCCCATAGAGATATGTGTGTCTTATCATTAATCAATGAATAAATAATGTTTAGAGGGGAAGAGTTCACCCTCTCTTGCATTATTTATGATAGTGAGGGATTTTGAGCTTACTGTGTTGTTGACTTGATAACCCCACTTGAATTCTAATTTTATTGAGGATCATGATTGGTAGTAGGTGTTGTACTAGAATTCACAACTTGTGGCCTTAGAGAATCATAATTTGTAGTCACATGTACTCCTGGAATAGCTCCCAAAGATATCATTTTGGCTCTTATGTTGGCTATAATTAATGTGATTTAAATCAACACGTAATCATCTTTAGCTTGAAAATTCATCATTCCTATATTTTAGTTGCTACCTTTTCCATGAATATCTCTTTGCATAATGTCTACTTATTTTGAGGTTACATAAGGATTAGTTTCCTCTTATGCCACCAATGTTTGGCTACCTTCTCCATCATCATGTATGAACTGACCTTGAGGCTATCCCCATTGGTCCAAATGATCCTCTCTTTAGACCAAATTAGCATGTACTGGAACAACATCCTAAGTGGAAGGTGTAGGACCAAGATTATAGGGATTAGGATACCTATTGAAACCTTATTGACCCTGTCCTCTTACTTGGTATTTGTATTAGGGTGGAGCTCTGTATCCTTGTTGAGGATAGTATTGATGGTTAAGTGGAGCACTTGTCTAGAAATGAGCTTGCTTGAGTTGATCTCGTAATGACTATATTTATTCATCTTTGTCTATAGCACCATCTACTTTCTTTGGGAAGTCTCTTGGCTTGGCATTGGCATTAGGAACTTGTGCTACACTTGGATTTTCCACTAAATTATGAGATAGAAAGGGTATAAAAAATCTTAGAGGTAGCTTTCTAGCTTGTATCAAGTTATTCTCAACTTCAATAGCTATCTCATATGCATCAAGTAGAGTAAATCCTCCCATACATTATAACATCACTGCTACATTAGTACCAATACCTTTGAGATAGGTGGGCAACACAAAGCTTGGAAGATGTCTCATGATAGGTAGAAACCTAAGCCATGTCCTCTAAAACCTTTCATTGAAAGCCCCCATGGATTCATTAGGACCTCTCTTTATTACATTCATATGATGGATTAGTGAAGTATGGTCACTATTTTTTCAAATCTAGTTACCAACAATTCCCTAAAGCCATCCCAATTTGTAATGCAACCACATTCTAATATTCTATACCAGTCAAGTGCCATACCTTTTAGAGACATAGCCAGTAATCTAATGTCTATATTAGCTCAAGTGACATTATGGAAATTATATAAGTTTGAAATGTCTCTAATATTCTTAGATGGTGTAATAGGACCTTCACCATTGAAACTAGGGAGACTCTTGGTGGCATTGGGAGGAATAGGGTCATAGGTAGGAAGGTTGATTGGATTTTGGGTGTTAAAAGTTGGGAAAGGTTGATGTGTATTCATTTCTCTTCTTTTCTCTTGATCTCTTATCTCTTCAACTTCTTCCACTTCTTCCTCTTCTTCTCCAAAACCTTCTTACCCAATATCTCTAAGTGGAAAGAAAGGTTTAGGGCATTACTCTTCAAGAAGAATTTCAACTAAAGAGGTTTGGTCAAGAATCCTTGATGACCTAGTGAGGACCATGAAGTGAATCATGTGAAAATTGATTTAAAACCAAGGATTATTACCATTTTGGAGTCACCAAATTCTATATTAAAAGTGCAAACTCAAGTTTATCAAGACCAACATTCACCTTGACATGTAAATAACAAAGAACTATTGTCCCATTAGGTGTACCAAAACTATTATCTCCAAATCTTAAACCATGGAAGAGAGTGTTTAGTCCTCTCCTAGATTTGGGCAATGTTGGAACATTTCCAGGCCTATGGGTATGCCTATGGAGGAAATGGACCTCTAAATTGAAAGGGATAGTTCCCTGTATATGTCTCTGCAAGACAAACTCTGATAAATTAACTTATTTGAAAGGGAAATATATAGAAAATTGTAGGAAAGGAAATATATTTTAATGATGGTGATACACCAAGGTTTTCTTCCACATGAAGGTCATATATTGGTGCACAATACAACAAAATGTAAAGGCCCTCTTTCAAGTTATAGAGATTCTAACATGAATATTTCAATATAAAGGTGAGATGCCTAAAAAAATAGTAGGAGAATAAAATGAAAGGTAGATTAGACATTCAATAATAGTTAAACACTTATAGTAGTTCCATACACTTAAACACACTTTAGATGACCTATTAGATCAAGAACTTTTCTCAGGTGTGAAGGATAGAGGATAGAAGGATTTAAAATAATCACATGTTGTCATTACACATCATATATACACTCAATTAAATGTTCAAAACTTGAAAAAAAGGACTTTACTAGTTCTCAAAAGGCAAAATATAACATCAATCTAGTAGGGATTCACTGTACTCTATGTGGGTGTCTTTTACACTAGCTAAGGGGATATATATATAGTCAAAAGGAAGAGAGAGAGAGAGAGAGAGAGAGAGAGAGAGAGAGAGAGAGAGAGAGAGAGAGAGAGAGAGAGAGAGAGAGAGAGAGAGAGAGAGAGAGAGAGAGAGAGAGAGAGAGAGAGAGAGAGAGAGAGAAAATTTTACACCAAGGAGAGGAATCTATCTTTTTCTTATCAAAAACTTTAGCTATAACTATTTTCACAAAGGATGTTTGCTTAGGCCATTTGATTGATCCATGTCATTATGAGTTATTAATCATCTAGCCTAATCTCTAAAATTTATGCTAATAGAAAAAGGATATTCTTGACTGAGTCACAACATCAAAATAATTACACATCTATTGTAGATTTGTCATGTTGCATTCTATTTGGCTTTGTCCTTATTCTCTAATTGGTTATCATGAAATGGCATGGATCTTGGTTGATTAATGGTGATGTGAGTTCTCTCATCATTATCCTTAGAGAGGCCTTGTTGGGAATCCATGTGCATAATGATTGATCTTTTCATTGCCAATCAGAATGACTCAAATCATGATATGATCAATAGTATAATGGCCCTCTAGTATGCTTCTTAAGATGGAGAATGTGAGCCCTTGGATGCCTATGATTCTTCCTATTTGAACACCAATGGCTAGTCAATAATGTTAATTTTGATGTCCCTCAAACCATCACTTCATCAACACAATTCCTTTGGGAATATTTCTTTCAAATTTTTTGCAAGCTCTATTCATGTGGGCACCTTCCATCAGACATTTCTCTCAAAGGAATTCCTTTTAAAATTTTGTCTGAAGGAATTCCTTCAAACTTTTTTTCCACCACTTTTCTTTGCCTATTTCCTTTGTACATACTTCTTTGGTGATTTTCCATGGGAATTTTTCCTGAAGTAATTCTTTTGGACAATTATCGAAAGGAATTCCTTCATGATTTCTATCCATCTTTTCTCTTTCTCGTGCCTTTGGAATTTTATCCTAGATAAATTTCCTATAGATATTTTCTATATAGGGAGTGATAATTTGGCTTGGAAAGTGTCCCTTCGTAATTTTTTTGAAGGGAACTTTTAGAAGGAAGTGACGCTTCAAAAAATTTATGAAGGGCACTTGGAAGAAAAAGAATCCCTTCAAAAAATCCTGAAGGGAACTTTTGAAGGAAAGTGTCCCTTAGGACTTTTTAGAAGGGAACTTTGAGGAATAAGATTCCCTTCAAAAAATCTTGAAGGGAACTTTTTAATAAAAGTTTCCCTTTAGAATTTTTTAAAGGTCACTTGGAGGAAGAAGAGTCCCTTTGGAAAATCTTGAAGGGCACTTTTGAAGGAAAGTGTCCCCCGAAACTTTTCTAAATGGAATTTGGAGGAAAAAGAGTCCCTCAAAAAATCTTGAAGGGCACTTTTGAAGGAAAGTGTCCCTTCAAACTTTTTAGAAGGGCACTTTGAATAAAAAGTGTCCCTTCAAAAAATATTGAAGGGCACTTTGAAGACAAAAGTGTCCGTTCAAACTTTTCTGAAGTGCACTTTGAAGAAAAAAGTGTCCCTTTGGAAAATCCCAAAGGGCACTTTGAAGACAAAAGTGTCCCTTCAAAAAAAAATAAAGGACACTTTGAAGAGAAAGGGGGAAGAAAAAAATCTAAGTAATTCAAGCTTGGGGAGAGACAAGGAAGGTTTCTTTAAAAGGCTGAATAAAAGATTAAAAAGAGAGAAATAATTGTGCAATTTTTTGGAGGGAAAAGATGGATAAAAATATTGCACTTAGCCAATTTTTAAGGGTGCATAAATTGGCTAATAGGCATATCATTAGATTCTACCCAAGTACCTATGTTTAGCATTTCATACCCAGGTATATCTTTGAGTGGAGGCATATATTTGATACTATTACAAATGAATTATGTAATTGAAATTGTTGTGTACATTAATTATTATTGAACCCTAATAGGAATGAATAAATAATAATAGTATATAATTTAATATTTATACCTGTGTTTGCTTTCTAGATGAAATAAGATAATAGATTGTTCTATTTTTAAATTTCTATAACACCTTACCACTCTCATCATAATCCATTGAATCAACTTTATAAACAAATAATGACTTGTTTTAGTATTTTGATAACTAGTTGAAGTCACCTGATAGATCCTCATAATCTCTCAATAGTAACGCATAGTCACTTGATAGTTACTTGTAACTATCTGATAGCTATAGCTTGAAGATAATTTACTGATAGTTAGTTGTAGTCACCTAACAAATGGTCACTATTTATTCAAAGTTGGTTTCTATTTCCTAACATCTTAATGTTGTTGCTTGACAACTGAATGCAATTTCATGATATTTTAATGTAGTTTCATGATAGTTTAATGATATCATATGACAACTAAATGTTGTTACATGACATGTAATTATAGTCACATGACACCTAATTTCAGTCATTTGGTGTTTGGTTGTAGTCATATAATATTTTACTATAGTTACCTAATGTTTATTTCAAGTTATGGTCATTTGATAGCTAGTTTTGGTTATCTAAAAACTGGTTTTGGTTATCCAACACCTACTTGTTGTCACCCAATGGTGGGAACCTTATTCTTGTCTTTAGGCACTAGGTATTATAGTTTAGGGTAGAGAGTTTAATATATAATATATAGTGGTGAGTGCCCTCAGATTGGATTTTTTGATACCTATGCCATATATTTATAAGTGTAAATTTATTTTTTGAATTAGGTGATCTGACCCTTAAATTTAAATTCTACCCTAAAATTTAGATGATCCTGCACTATCAGCTACCCCAAAAAATTACCAAATGATGACTTTTAAAAATGGAATATTCATGAATTAACAACTATTTATCACTAAAAAATTCTATTGCTAGTACTTTGTTGGATGCATAGCCAACATGTCATTTGTTTTAACTCACCATTATTATGTGGTTTATTTTAACTCCTCCATTTCTTGGTTGAATATTTAAGTGCATGTTGAATATTCATTTTAGGGTGAAGCAATATTTCACCATGCATCACTATCTTTCACACCCACTACCTTGACATACTACTCTCCTTACATGGACTCCTACAAGATTGTGGAGTAGTAGGATTATTCCATGTAGTTCCCTATCACTCACCCACTCCTTGAGATTTAACATCATTGTTGGTCTTACAAAAAAATATCTAGGAGAGCAAAGAAATAGGATTATTCCACATGGTGTCATCCCACTCACTTGTAGGCTTTACACTCTATATGCACATCTTTAGGATACTGGGGTATCATGTAATGTGGAATCATCCTACTGACCCACTATCTCAAGATGTTACTAACATCATAACCCCATTGGGAAATATTGAATAAAATAAACTAAGTCTTTTGACGTAGTGTAAAAGTGTCATGCAGTTATAGGAAACTTTTGTGAAATTAGAAAAGTGTCAAAAGTATTATTTGGATGGGGTAGAGTTGTTAGGACAACTAGGTGAATGACACATGGCACTAAAGAGTCTCAAAATATTTATTCATAGAAATTTATCCCAAATACCCAAGTCTTTAGAACTTATGATCAGAACTTGTGTAAAATACACCCTCATGCATAATATCTTATGAAATTCATGACATTTTACCTAAGATAAAAGACTTGAACAATTATTGAGAATCATCAAAAAAAAAAATTTGAAACTTATGTAAAATATACCCTCATGCATAACATCTAATGTCATTCATGAAATTTTCTCCAAGATAAAACACTTGAATAATTCTTAAGAGTTATCATAAATTTTATATGGAAAAAAATTATGATTAAGTTACTTACCCTCTTTTTGATGACCTATGGGAACAACATGTGAAGGCATAATTAGAAACTTTATTTATAAATCAATGGCTAACTTATTTAAAGTAAAATGGTTAAGGAAAGAGATAAAAAATGACTAAGTGCTAAAAATATTTTTCAAATGGGATCAAGCAACCAAGAACCATGGGAAGTCACTAAGTGACACAAAAAACACCCCAGGTATCTATAATCAAAGAATAAATGAATCCTAGTCAATAATGTTTGATTTAAAAGCCAATGGATAAGTAAATTTCATTGAAATGACTAAGGTAAAAGGCAAAACAAAACCACATATATAAAATGAAAATTGTGTAATGACTTAGTCACTTGCTCGATTCATACACCAATTTCATCTATTTTAATGAGAAGTGACTAATTAAAATGATAAATACTTATAATAATTTAACAATTTTGAATTGAAATGAAGTAAAATAGACCAATTTTTTTAGGAAAAGAAGCAATAAAACTCTAAAAAGTTAGATAGTTTTCATAAACCTAAGGCAAAATAGTCTAAAAGGGAATTATAAAATGTGTTTCAAAACATAATAAAAAAAGTATAATAAGACTTATTGGACTTATGCAAATTCATATATTCAAATTAAATTATCCCAAGATGTGAATTTTCATGCCAAGTTTTTTATAATGTAGAGTTAATTTTATAGGGTTAGCTAAAATAAAGAAGCATGTTCAAATTTAAATCTTCACATATGGTAGAATAAACATCCCTAATAAAGATTATTTAAACCAATAACCACAATTAATTCCTTAAGGTATAATATATACTTTAATTTAAAAAATTATGGTCCCCATTTTCATAACTAAAAATGGGATATGTTGTGTTAGCAACAACATGTGAAACCCCTTTAAAAATACTAGAAACTTTAAGGACACAAACAATGTGACTTTCACTATTAGAGGAGGGGACTACCCTTATATTTTCACTGGACCTTATATTAGCTTGTAAATTCTAGATATAGAAAGCACATGGATATTCAATCAATATATTTCCACTATCTATAATATGAGTTGAGTAAGCTATAATAATCCTCACACCCCTCCAATGATAACCAAAATATCTTGATCTCATGTGAGTAAACCAAAAAATATCCTCCTAAATATTCCAACACAAATTATCTCATCATTAGTTATTAGTATTTTCCTCCTGAGTCTTACATAAATGAATTTTTCAAGTGTAAGACTACCTCTTCATTGAATGAACTCATATCTACCTTGGTGGGTCACATTTGAGACTTAGAGAGAAACCAAAACTCTATCAACTAAGGAAATATTTATATAAATTATAAATAAGCTCATCCCTCATCCATTCACATTCTAATAGTAACTTAATAACCACCATAATACCCTTCCAACCCACTTTTCACTAACCAAATTTCAAACTATTATCATATGGACATCCTTATTCATGAAGTTCCTAACCTTTTAACTTATAGAATTCCTCTACCATATCAACCTCCTATTCAAAATTCTATTAGATGTGTCTTTTATTACATTCCTCTTAACAATGTTGTGACCAACACACCACCACCCTTAATTCATCCAAGTTACATGTTAACCAACATGCCACCCATATATACTCTCCCTTTATAGGTGCCAAATTTCATTTCTTCATTTAACCTTGTTCCAAATTATTACCACATATTTTAAATGACCACCTATATAGATAAATATTTTACATCCTATTATACTCCACCCTATCAACCTCCATATTTTACTCATATCAGTTTCCCACCCAACACTTATCGAAACCCTCTTCTTCAAGATCATCCCACCATGACTTTGGAAATTTTTGGTGTCATGGGTACTTATGTAAAATATTTTAAATAACCCCTAAATAAAAATATATGAGGTATCCTATTACCACATCACATATATTAACTTATGAAATGTAAAGGGGGGATATGGGGTAGATATAAATGTGAATATCAAGGCATATGAGAATATTGTTATAAATATTCTACCTTGGGATGGTGTAACTACCAAAATATTCCCAAAGACCTTAGAAATAATATTTATTGACTTGTATTACTACCTTACTAATGCATATATTAATTCCTTATAATAACTCATGATGGAGTTTTTAATGCCTTAAACATGAACACAAATGTCCATATTAGAATACACAAATTATTACACAATAATAAGGATCCCAACAAATATATTTCCCATTTTATCACTATATGGCATAAAATATTATACTCATCTAATATCACACCACATATGAACCAAAGATAACTATCTAATATCTTTCTACACTCCCTCAATAATAAATCAATAGAGGATGTTCAAAATCTCCCTTATTGGTCCTATAAATAGATGCTTGAAAGTGACCTAAGAATTGAACAAGTGACCATTGATAGTGGTCACAAAACCTATAAAACCATTGGGTAATTAATCACTCTTAATCATAATAATGGGGGTTAATAAAATAAAAATAAAAATAACCCAAATAATTAATGTCCTAATGATATAAATAGAAACTAAAATTCCACTACCGATGGTGTAATAGATCAAAACAAGATGTTGAATATTGTAAATAATAACCTTGCTCAACCCATGAACAAAAACAAAAAAAATAATGATATAGTTATGAGGAACCAAAATCATCCACCCATAGTTCTTATGGTATATTTTAACAATCCCCCACCTTGTAACATGTAGTTTTAGAACCCAACTCAAAACTAGTTCAATATATTGACCATTACATACAATATCACAACCAACCCTTTCATCAAGGTAATAACCCAAAATGGTTTGGTTGACAAAACCAAAATAAAAGACTCAAGTATTGTGATCCCAATGTAAATTTTATTTTTCATATATTTATTAGACATGATACTCGTTCCTATAGGGAATATAATAAATATATACAAATACTTCTTGAGCATCAATATAAACAAATTATAGGCATGCTCCTATGAAATTATAACACAAACCCAAAAACTCGACCAACTGGTCCTATAGCTCCTAATTTTTATATTTTGTGTATATATTAGAACCTATTTCCTAACCACTAATAACACAATGTCTAGAACTAGCCATAGGGTAATCAAACAAACCAATCTCCATCAGTTAGAACCCATTATGCCAAAGCTTCTACTTCTAGCTCAGCCAACCCTAATCAAGCTCCTCAATTGGGACCTTATGGGAAAACTTAAAGGATATGAGTTTTATAATTATAATAGATTAATATTAGAACATCATCACTTGCATTAGATAGTGCAAACCTAAAACTAACCATTTTATAAATGTTTTAGAGACTGACATCAACCCCAAGCCTATGGGAAAATATGATTTAGTTGCTAACCTTAAAAATTATCTTCCCCATAGTTTAATATTACTTAATTCATTAATATTTGGCACCCATATATCATCACACCTCCACCCTAATCCCAAATTAACCATATTAACTTAAACATGTTCCTACCTAGGCAAAACTCAAGAGATGTTGGCTACTTGTTTTTCCTTAGGATTCTTCCCATGAATGTTGATATGGATAGGATGGGGAATATGGATTTATTTTTATAAGTCTTTATTTATAATAATTCCATAAAGAGATTAATGAAAAATTATGGGTGAATATTAATATAATCCCATTTTTTCATTTCTTTAGATACTTAGATATGGGTAAAATAAGTGTTCCATCAATCATAATACCCTACAAGGATATAATATCCTCAATTTCACTTTCTTATTGTAAATTTGTACTATAACACCATTTTGATATATTTTCATTCGATTGATAGGGACACAAATTATAATATGGTCCTTTAAAGACCATAGATTCACAAAATGAAGATGATCCCTTCAAATTTATTTCTAGAGATCAAATTCCTAAATCTGGGGAAGGTTTTGATTACTCAAGGGGATCCCAAACCCTTTGACACCTACAAATACAACCTCAAAAAGAAACGAAGGCTCTATATTGATTACAATCTATCCAATAACAATGTGGGGAAACCCACACCCTTATCCAAGGAAAAGGAATCTATAACAACCACCATGTGCATCCTAAAGAAGGATTTTAAGAATCCCAAAACCTCCCTAGATGAGAAACCTAAATAAAAAAGAATTAAGTCAATAGATAAATTAAATGGATAAAATATCATAATGACACCATCCATCTTAACTAAGTCAACAACAAAAATAATAACCATCCTAGAGAAATATGAGAAAATCAAAACTCCGATTCAACCCTTATAAGATTGGGACTTAAAATCCTCATATAATTTTCCAATTACAAGCTCTCAAATACATTTCTAAATTCCACAATTTTGGCATGGTGTAAGTCTTGGAGAATGAAGATAAGCCCCAAAAATACCTTGATGATCCATCACCTAACTACAGTCAATCAACGCCCCATCACATAGGGGTAGATTGTAGTTTAGATGTTATGTTAGATAATAAAACCATTTTCCTTCCCCTACTATGCCAAATATTGAGTAAGGAACTCAAAAAAAAAAATTGTCATTATATAAATAAATATTGGTTCTAAGGACTTAAAAATTCTCAAGGTTGGATCGTCTCTCTCCCTTGCAAAGATATAATATTATAGAGAAATTTTCATTGAATTATTCAAAACTTTTGATTTACGTTGTTTGGATATGATAGGAAAATAAAAAATTATTATGCTTTATGAATAATAATTTGACTATCACAAAAAAGTCCATGAATGTCCCATACAAGTTTTTAACCCTAAATTCAGAATATGGGTCCTATGAGCATTGATAGGGTTAATATTATATAAATTAATAAACACATGGGTTATAAATAGATATATATTAGGCTAAATAATTTTCAAACTTAGAAAAGCAATACTCTAAATTAAATGTTAAGATATTATAAGAATAAAAATTACATCTATGATAGATATTGAAATGATAATGAATATAAGGTACTTAATTTGTTCTAATGCTAATACAAATCTAGATCTGGCACAAGTAAGAAGTAGCTTGGGAGAAGACTCTAGAATAATCACCAAATTTTGGATTAATTTAATTTGTAGCTATATATATTTATGTTAGCCTTAGATTTTTATGTTGATTTTATTGTCTGGATTGTAGGTAGGTATTTATTAAGGAATCCATATTAAAATTGGATGTGATCATCTAAATGCTTATGGTTTATGTTTCACCTTTGATTTGGTGCATTTAGATATAGGACATGGACTATTACTCCTTTCCAAATGAGGAAACCATATTTATTCATAGTCATAGTGAATGTAGATGTGTTTTCCTTATGACTAATATGGAAATAGAAAAAAATATGGAAGTTTTTTTTTAGTGCTCTTTGATATCAATTTTAAGTCTCTTCTAGATCTTTGCTAGGTTAGGAATGAATGAGGGTAGATCTTATTTTTATGAAAATCCTTTTAGATAATATCTTGCATTAAAACACTTAGGCTGACCATAAGAATATGTTTAATTTTTAAATTAGATGACTTTGGGGCACTAGACACTTACATTGATGTAGGTTACTAGCAGGATGAAAGTGTTTACAGAGAAATAAAATAGGTATAGGTCCCAATATTGTAGAGATGGATAATAATTAGTTTAAAAGAATTATAGGAAATATACGAGGCATAATTCATTAGAATGATATTGATAGGACTAAGATATGAGCAATGAACACATAGAGATAATAGATGAAAGAATTATAGAAGCAAAAAAAGTCTAAAATTGAGAGGAACAATCAAGGTCTGATTTTTAAAAGTGTACAAGATTGAGGTGCTACATAAATCCTAAATATCATCTACATCCCTCACTTTAATATAATAATTAAATTACTATTTTATAGTAAATAATAATTTGGTGTGTATAACACACCTTATCTTTTCTTGAATCCAACTTCAGTGATTTTCTAGTGACTGACCTGCAACCAAGAACATGTTATTATATATATATATATATATATATATATTTAAATTTTAATCATTTAAATACTTTCAATTTTATATTATATGCACTATATATATATAGTGCATATAATATAAAATTGAAAGTATTTAAATGATTAAAATTTAAATAAAGGTTTAGGTGTACACCTATGTATCAACGTAACCATATTTCATTTGATCAATTTGACTTAAAGATATATCATTATAAATCATTGAAATTGAGATTATGAAAAATATAAAATATATAAATTTCATATATCTAAAGAGATAGAGAGATATTGGAGGACACATGACACAACCTTGGATAAAATATGAGTTTCCACCTAGTATTTGATATTAACTCAATTGGGTAACCCAATCATACTTATAACCTGGTGAGCATGAGTGAATGAAGTCAAACCATACTATATATCTAGTGAGACTAGATTATTTATTCAAGTCTAACCTATAAACTTGGTAATATTGAGTGATAAAATCACCTAAACCATATGAAAATTGAACTAACCACTGTAGTAGATTGGCTTAATACAATCTATAAAATTCTAACTTAGTGGGTGATGACATTACTTTGAAAGTGTTTTAAATTTGAAATTGATTTGATTTTATGATATTAAATGCACATCACATAACATATTCACATTATATATATCTTATGTTAAAACTATTTATAATAATGGTACTAATGTATATAATTTTACCATAAATGTGTATCTAAATAATATAACTTTGAATCTAGCCAATCTAAGAACTATGTAAGTGTGGAAAACATTTTACAAAAAATTCCTCCATTATATATGGATAAATATAAAAACTTATATAAGTTCCAATTTGGAGGACATTTTTTGAAACATGCCCCCATTATAATCTAGGTATGTTGCATACTAAATAAGTGTGGATAATGTGTTTCTAAAACATGCCCCCACTAAATCTAAATATGTGAATATGTGTAAGCCATGCATTTATGACATGATCTCCACTAATATTCCCCACCATTTGAGGTGAGGTAATATATAAAATAGTAGTTAAATCACCTCAAAAGTATAAGATAACCATATAACTATGAATGAACCATGTAACATATAGAAGCATATGTCTGGGTAAATGTATCATTGAAGTGCATAGAATATGATCACATTAAGTCCTACGATGCATTCATTTAAATATATATATAGTAAAAATACAAGATCGATAAGAAACCAAACACGCACACAAGAGCACTCAAAATAAAGTTAAAATACAATGGTCGAATGAAAATAAGGGGCATGTTTAAATACCATACAATCAAATGGACACAACTTTGTCAAATGTCCATAAAAGAAAAAAAGACATATTTAAATGTCTATATAATAATTAATGACATGATTAAATATAAACAATAGGTAAATATAGGCATAGGGGCCACAAATAATTGATCATATTCAAATGCTTAATAAACAATATAATAACAAGGCAAAACACTCAAGGAATTATATAAGTGAAAACATAAGCAACCAGCATAAACATATCATACTAGTCCCTAGATATATGTGTTACCAAAAAACTTTAATTATATATCATATCAAGCAAACTATGAAAGATATAAGCATGGATAAAGGTATGTGTAAGTACATATATATGAGCTCAAACATGATAATGTAAAATGGCCATATAATGATATAACCTAGATGTATTATGATAAAAAAGGTGGAATCCCCTAATATCCTAGTGACATGAGTAGAGGGAAATCAAAACACCCCTAAGTATATAGATCATGTGTCTATGTATGCCTATATCACACTCAAAAAATGTGTGAAACACATATGTATAGAGTAAATACTAATATGTCATCTATCAACATGGAACCAACAACATATATGCCAAGGAGCTAATAGAATAAGTACATGATTAGTTTTTTGTATTTTTGAAGTTTTTTAATTTTTTGGGTATATTTTTAATCTTGTAAAACATTTAGTTCTAACAAGTCCTTAAACTTAGGATCCAAAATACTATGCGGTGGCCTAGTTTGCCAAAATTGTTTATACTAAATAATTTCCAAATGTGTTGTATCTACTAGTAGATCCCTACCAAAAAATGTTATTAGTGTCTCTCATATCCATTATATGGGTTATAAACTTATTTATTGTCATGTTGAAAAATAAGACATTGATTTTTAATATTAACAATGGATTACATATTGTTTAACCGTAAAATTTGTTTAAATTGAGGTTATCTATAAATTAAAGGGGATATAGAAATGAATAATCACAATGGTGATAATCAGATCTATATTAAGATAATTAGGTTCTAAACTTATATATAACATATAATAAATTTATAAAACTAAGAATAAGCTAAATATAAAAAGTACAACCAAGCTATGTATGTAATGATAATGAAGTAATGTACTTGGTTCTGATGTTAATGTAGTGTTGGATCTCAAATAAGCAAAAATTAGGCTATTAAATGATTCTAGAATAGTCATTGTATTCTAGATTAAGTGCTTTTATATCTCTAAACACTAACATCAACCTAGGATGGTTACATCAAAGTTAATATTATAGTATGTGTTTAGCGTAAGTGTCCTATATGTAATACCTACCAAAAAAGGATGCCACCACATATATGTTTATGGGTTTGTCTTTGCCTTCACTCAAGTGTATTCAGATATGGATCATGGTCTGTTATTCCTCATGAAATGCCAAAACCCTATATTTTAATCTCCATGGTCATAATGGGGGAAATGGATTGGTGGGCATATAGTGTCTAGTTAACCCCAAAGACCCATCTATTAATAAGTGATGCCTACATAGTTAATTCTTTGAATAGGGCCTCATATCCATGTAATTCTCCCCTATGTGTTGGATTGTGTGTGAATCATTTAATATGTAGAAAGTAGTCATAATAAGGACCTAGCTTATAACTTGGTAAATTGGTCTCTTGGGTTGTTCCTTTATTTCTCTATACTTGTATATGTGTTTCCCATATGAATGGTATGGAAATAGGATAAAATAGGGAATAGTTTCTCATTTGAATGCATTTTGGTATGAATACTATGTATTTTCCCATGTTGTTATGTGAGGAATGAATGAGGGTTGATATTTTATTTATATCAATCCCTTTGGAGAAGTAACTCACAAAAATCACTTAGGTTAACCATTAGGATATGTTTCATTTTTGAAGTAGATGAATTTAGAGCACAAACACTTGCATCGAGTCAAGATGATAATGTCTATCCTAGATGTTAGTGTTTATGGAGCAAGAAAGTATGTATAGGCTCTTAAATTGTATATGTGGAAGATAAGTACATTTTAATCATTATGGTAAAGTTAAAGTCTTGGGTCATCAACATAATATAGGTTAGACTAAGAGATAGGCCAAGGGGTAAAATATAGATTATATGTGAGACTTGAAAAAGTAGGAAAGGTTCATAACTAAGAGGAAAATACAAGGTTTATTTTTTAAAAGTGTACAAGATTGAGGTGATATATAATCCATAAATATCATATGCATTTCCCCCATTTAATCTATTAATGAAATTACTAGTTTAAAGGAAAGGAATGTATACCTGAGTGTGTATAACACACCTTATATTTATGTGTGCCCAACTTCAGTGTTTTTTTGGTGAATAATCTACAACAAATATCATATTACAGTATATAATCAATATATATCATATGGAATTTAAATTAATTAGATTAAAAAAAATGGAAAGGTTTATGAGTATACCTATGTATTGATGTAACCACCTTTCTTGTTGGCAAGTTAATTTGAAAAATATGTATTATTATAAGGATATGAATCTAAGATTAGGAAGAATATAGATAATTATTGAAACTACATATATCCAAAGATATATATATATATATATATATATATATATATATATATATATATCTATATATATATATGGAGAGAGAGAGAGAGAGTGTGTGTGTGTGTGTAAGGTCCATACCCTAAACCTTAGAGCAAATATGAGTTACCCTTGGCAGTTAAGATTAACTCAACCATGCAACCCAATGATACTTATAACCTAGTAAGGATATATGATATAATCAAGTCTAACTTAAAAACTTGGAAATATTGAGTTGTATAATCACCTCAACGATACCAAAAATTGAATTGACTACCACAATATATTGGCTCAATAAAGTCTATAAAATTCTGATCGGGGTATCAATACGAATTTTTTTTTATATGTTAAAAGTCCATAAAAGCATTTTGAAATCTAAAACTAATTTTTTTGTTGAAAATACTAGGAACAAATTTCATAGCATATGCACCTTATAATATCTATCATGTTAAGACTATATATAACAATGGTACCAATGTATAGAAATCTTCCACAACTATGAATCTGGATCATATAAACTATATGTTTTGGCCAATTTAGAAACTATGTAAGTGTGAATAACATGCTTCCAAATCATGTATCCACTATATATGGATAAATATGAAAAATAATATAAGTTCAAAAGTGAGTAACATCTTTCCAAAACATACCCCCACTATAGTATGGATATGTTAAATACTAAATAAATGTGGAGAACATGCTTCCAAAGCATGCCCCCATTGAATCTAAAAATTATTTCAAGTGTGGAAAACATGCCTCTATGACATGAACCCACTAATATTCCCCATTTGAGGTGAGGTAAAGGTAGGAACTAGTATTTACTTCACCTCAAAAGGATAATATAATTGTATAATCTATGAATGGAACCCTATAGCATATAGAAGAACATGTTGGGTAAATATAGCATTAAAGTGCATAGAACCAATGTGATCATATGAAGGCCTAATATGCATGATAAGGATCATGGAAACATATATATGGAAATAGTAAAATTTCAAGAAGAAAATAAGAACACATACAAGACCACTCAAAATCAAGTCAAAAGACAATGGTCCAAGGAAATTGTGGGGCATGTTCAAGTGTCACACAAGAAAAGGGACATGAATTAGTCAAATATACATAAAATAAAAAATGAAATATTTAAATCCCCATACAAAAAATAATGACATATGAAAATTTAAAATAAAGTATACATAGGCATGGAGGCCATAAGCAAAGGAGCAGTTTTAGATGCCTAGAATAGGGAATACAATAGCAATGTAAGATACTCAAGGAAGTACATAAAGGAGAATATAGGAAACTAGCATAAACATATCATATTAGCTCATAGATCAAATGTGTTATAAAAAACATCAATTAAATATCATATCAAGTACCCTATTAAATATATAATCATGGATAAAGGCATATATAAATACATATAAACTAAAATCAAGATAATGTAATGAGACCATCAAACCATATAACTTATGTGTATCAAGATCAAATAATCGGATGATCCCGATGTATGCATGACATGAGTAGAAAGAAGGCCCAAAATAAAAAATAAGAATAGATCATGTATTTATGTATGCCTATATCACACTCAAATATAAGTGTGACACACATGTATATATGTATAAGTAATTGCATGTCATCCATCAACATGGAACTAACACATAGATGTCAAGGAGCCAATAGAACATGTAGGTACCTAAATTTTTTTTGAATTTTTTTATTTTTTTTAAAAAACTGGTATTTTTTAATGTTTGAGAAGGAAATATCATCCTATTATTGCATCCAATGGATGGTCATATATATCTCCCAACTATGAACATAGTTTAATAATCTTGTGACACTATTGAGGAGCACATATAATATCTATCACTATAGTATCAATATGTAAAATAAGAATATGTGGTCATGAAACAATATTGGAGTAATATGAGTAAGGTTTAATGGAACCCATCATTGAGTAAACTATGGTTTCTTTAGGATAACCATAATCAAAACATGTGTAGGTTCTCTAGATATCTAAACATGGTGTATATTAGATGGGGATTCTATAGAATCCATTATATGTTTGTGATGTAATGGTCTCTCAAGTACTAACTACCTAGTAAAGAGGATTACCTATTTCTTACCTTTTTTTAGTGATTTAGGATTAGTAGGCTTGGTAATTAAATATTTAGGTACAAGTTTCTCTTATTCAAGAGGATGCTCATATGGAATTCTAGAAACTATAATTACCTGATTACCATGAATGTATTTAACACACCCATACACTGTAGAGGGTACTTATCAGAGTGTATGGATCCAAGGTCTTCCCAATAATATATGAAATATTCTCATGGAAGGTATTATTGAAAAGGAAGTAACCACATGTGTAAAACCAACATTTAAAGGTAGGTTAATCTTACCAAGAACTTTTTGGGAGGTCCCATCAAATTTTATTACTAATATACTAGAAGGATGAAAATAATGATGAGTATAACCCAAGTGCATAATTAATGTCATGGTTAAATCATTATCACTTGAACCACTATCAATCATAACATTGAAATTATGGTGTTTATCAAGATATGCTTGAATGAATAAAGAATGAAGATCAGAGTCATCATCCTTAATCTCACTATCATCAAAATAAATAGAGGGAATTCAAACAATAGGAGTTGTATGTCATGTGTAAGTATAAATAATCCCATGTAGTGGGTTCTCATAATGTGATGTAGGGGTATGTGCATTATATTGAATTTACACTTTTGGTTCATTCTTAGAATAGTTTTGCAAAGGATTGTTAAATATTTTATATTTTTGATGATCATCAGGTTGTGAACCTAATTCCTTTGGAGGATCATCAAATTCAAGATTTTAGTCATCAATAAGATCTTAGATATTATTTTTTAAGGTAAATCATTTATTTTTATAATGACATGGTCCCTAATGATATCACAATAATCATTTATATCATATTCTTTGTGTAGAGATTAACTCATATCAACCTCTATAAGATGATAGAGAGATATACGATGAAAATATAGTAACTGTGGGAGTAATGAATATGGGGACTTAAGTAAATGGGAGAATTATCTCCTTAGTGCATTAGATAAACAAGATTATTAGGCTACTATGAAACTATGTTAACTAAGGTGGCTATTTCCTTTTTAGGATTAGGAGGTTTTACCTTATAGTTTGGTTTAATTATAAATTTGGTACTATATATATATATATATATATATATATATATATACACACACACACATAGATATATACATGTATATATATATATATATACACATGTGTGTATATATATACATGTATATATATATATATATATATATATATATATATATATATATATATATATATATATATATATATATATATATATATATATATATATAAACGTGTGTGTGTGTGTACATACATGTGTATATATGTACACACACACACACACACACACACACACACACACACACACACACACACACACACACACACACATATGTAATTGGTGTGTTTTCTACATACTTGATATTATTTAATGAAATAATCTTCATTTCATGGTCTTGTACAACATGGTACAAGTCATCAAAAGATTTAAACTTATTAAAAATAATGGACTCATGTAAAGGAGTAATTAAAATTTGATTGAATATGTCTTTCAACTCTTTATCTATTTTAGGATTGGTCATCTTAGCTAACATTATCTTATATCTCAATACATATTCACTGATAGGTTCATTGGTTCTTTTTTTTATTTTAGCAATTTAAGCATAGGAAACCTTTTTAGAAATATTAATATAAAAGTGTGATAAAAAAATGGTCTACAAGAGGTTTGAATTCTTTCAAAAATTGGAGAGGTAAATCATAAAACCACCTCTATGGAAAAATAGTTGTGAAAAAACTAGTTGGAAAAGGGTGAAAAGATATCTCAAGTGCAAAAGGATTATGAAACACACCTTAAAAATCAATAGAAAGGGGAGATTTTAAATCATTTTGTTCAAGGTTTTCAACCTTGTCCTCTAAGGTCTTTATAAATTGAAGGATTTTTTGAACTATATACCTATTGGGGTTTAGATTAGTAAGTTGAGTAGACACCAAGGGGGATGTAAACATGGTTTGAGTAGTAATAGACAATGAAACTAGTATTTGTGTTGAAACATTTATTAGCCCCATGGAAGATATAGCAATAGTAGTTTCAAGAAATAAAGGTTATAATACATAATGTATGCCTCCAATAGATGTAAATGTATTAATAGGTATGGAATCAGTTATAGTACCTTCTAAGGATTCACCATCACCAGGTGAGGAAGTCGTGATTTTATCTTGTTTACTTATTTAATCTCTTATAACATATAAAAATACATCTATTAATCTTTTTTTTTATTGATATGAGTAATCAATGTTTCTTTATCCTCATTTTTAAAATGAGTGTTTTCATTAAGATTTTACATTGCTTCATAAATGAAAAATATAGAATTTGCAACAAAGTACAATAAAAAAAATAGAAACCCCTAATTGACATAGGGTTTGATGTTCAAAGATTATGTTCACAAAATGTTAAACCATAAAAAATGGTTTAAATTGGGGTTATCTATCCATTAAATGGGTTATATAAATGAATAATAAAAAGGGTGAAAATTAGATCTCAAATAGACATATGTTGAATTTATAAACTTGATAATAGGTTAAATATAGAAAGTAAAAATAAGTTATGTGTGGAAATGACAAGGAAGTAATGCAATCAGTTGGTTATAATTATAATATAGTGTTGGATCTCAAATAAGTAGAAATTAGGATTATATATGATTCTACAATAGTCATCATATTCTGGGTTAAGTGCCTTTGAATCTCTAGACATTAACCTCATCCTAGGATGGTTACATCAACACTACTATCTATGTTCGATGAAACTATTTTTTTTTAACACAAATGTCCTATATATAATACTCTTTGGAAAAGTATGTAACCACATAGATGGTTTTTGGTTTGATTTCACCTTCACTTTGGTGCATTCAGATATGGGTCATGGATTGTTTCTCCTCATGAAAAGTCAAAATCCTAGTTCTTCATCTTCATGGTGACCTTGGGTAAAAATGGGTTAATGGGAATATGGTATTGAGATGACCCCAAATACCCCTCTATTAGTGAGTTCTCATTACATATTCAATACTATAAATAGGGCCTCATATTAATGTAGTTCTCCCCTACATGTTGGCTTGTGTGTGAATCATATAGTATGTGGAAAGCAAGTACAATAGTGACTTAGCTTATAACATGGAAAATCAAGCTATTGTACTACTCCTTCAATAATTCAAACATGGAGATGTGTTATCTCTATGATGGGTATGGAAATAGGAGAAAATAGGGAAGATTTTATCAATTAAATGTTATTTAGTATGAATATTAGGTATTTTTACCATGTTTCTAGGTGAGGAATGAATGAGGGTTGATATTGTTTTTATATCAATCCATTTGGAGAAGTAAATCACATCAAAATCACTTATTATAACCATTAGGATACATTTAATTTGAAAAATATATAACTTTAGGTAACTAGACACTTTCATTAGGTGAGGACACTAGCATTGATACTACTGTCTATCTCGGATGTTAGTGTCTAAGGAAAAGGAAAGTAGGTACAAGATTAAAACTTACAGAGGTGGAAGATAAGTAAATTTTAATTATTGTAATAAATATATAAGTCCTAGGTCATCAACATAAGACTATTAAAATTAAGAGATAGGCTAAGGGGCACAATATATAGTAGATGTAAGGATTGTAGAAGTGGGAAAGGTCTAGAATTGAGAGGAATAACCAAGGTCTGAGTTTACCAAGTGTACAAGACTGAGGTGCTATATAATCCATAAATATCATCTACACATATCAATCAACCAATGCTACCTAAGATGAAAATTAAAGTGTGGTTGTTAATTGGTTACCCATATAACAAGGTCCACTACCTTGGGAACAAATGCAATAGGTAATATATTATGCCTAAGAGATTATGAAAATGATAGGGAATAACATAATTCATATATATTATGTCATAATTATTATAAAGTGTAATACTATACTTTATGTTCCAAGTATTTACATTGAAAATGAGGTGAGGGAAATGAATTCCATTGATATTTGTAGTAATTATTAGATCTTGATGCTTTGGTATCTTTGATGGATAGTTCTCTTTGAAAATAATGGAAGTGTTATGCCTTTTGCATGTTTTAGAAATAATTTTTTATGTGTCCCTCATTGTTATATTTTTGAATTTATATGTTAATAACTCACATTGATTTGTGTTATGGATAATGATCTAATTATATTTACAATGTGGTACTTATGCTATAATTACTAATCTACTGTCTGATTTGTGTCTAGTGGAAAGTAAAAATATCATTTTACGTTCAAGTAACATAGATAAAATGGTGTCTAGAGTATCTTGTTGTGTCATGATATTTAAATCATGTTTTGAATCCTTTTTATAATAATCCACATGACTCACATGATGTATTTTTATCTTCCCCTTGTAATGTTGACTCAATATTTTCAACCAAGAAGGATGTATGGAATAACACATATTTACATGCACATTTATAATTTTTGTTTTTCCTTTATCTGGATTTAATTTCATATCTTTTAGAGTTGAGTTTATCTTATATGTGGTAGGACATGTAGGTTTAAATAGGTTATGCAAAATATTTTCAAGTGGATCAAAATTTAGTTTTCATAGTTTCTCATCCATCATATCATAGGCTAAATCATCATCACTATCTAAACAATCTAAAACATGGTCATCCTACTACTCAATATTAAATAATAAAGGAAGATAAAATGTTTGAGGTTCTTGAAAAAAAAATTCATTATTTCCTTTGGTATTTTTCTTTTTCTTTATGTGCACCTACGTGCACTTTAATATTTAATGCCTTATTTACATCTAGAGATAAATGGGGTATTATAATTGACTACCCTACCTCATAAATGTGTATATGCTCAAGGGTAATTCATTTTTGAGGTGGTACCACTATAGGAATGCCTTATGCTTTATAATATATCATTTTGAAAAAATTTGAAATTTTTGTCATCAACAAACATTATCAATAAGGTCATATCATATATGAATTTTACACATCAATATAGTGTAGAAGGGACAACTTACATTTTATGTATCCATGGTCTACCCAATAAAAAATTATAATGTAATAATTGAGACATTACTTGAAAAGTAATTAGAACCATTTTTGGCCCAAATATCACATCCAATGTGATTTGGCCAAGTAGAGGGCTATGTGAATTATCAAACCCTTTTATATGCATAACTAATTTTTGAATAATATTGGTGCTAATATCCATGGTGGTTATGAATTTGGTCCTAAAATTTTTTAGGCCCAATCCATTATCAATTAGCACCCTTTTTATTCCCTTATTATACATAGTCACTTTTATGAACAAAGGAAAATCTTTGTCAATAATATATTTGGATGGTAAATCTATTAGATCAAAGGTAATGAGATTTTCATGTTATTTAGATCTTGTATTATATCTAAAAAAATAATTACATTCAATATTACTTAGAACTTGGGTCTCACACAATGTGTCATATATAATATACTTACAGATGGTGGATTGCTTTAAAAGTTCAAGGATTGAAATCTTATCATGTGTATTGCTTAATTGGTCAACAATGTTATATCCCTTATAATTTAGCATAATCATAGGATTTGGAGGCACATATTGTATATTAATAGGTGGTATCTTAGGTTGACCATCTTTACATCTTATATTAATAACATGGACCACAAAATTTAATATAAGCTATGGGAAAATAATGGGTGCGTGATGGTAGTTGTCACTTGAATAAGATATAGGTATAACAAATGGATGAGATAATGTACATTCGCATCTAGATATTAGATATATAATATTAAAAAAATAATTATGGAGAGATATAAAGTGTTTTATCTATTTTATAACCCTATCATTATGTTGGAAATGTTCTTATTGCATTCCATAATAGATTTTACAAAGTAATTTACATATCAAACTACCCCAACAATTTTAAAATGGAACACAAAATGGGTGATATATGAATTTGTGCTTCAAATATTGTATAAAAATCAAGGATGAGAAATACAAAATAACCCTAAACCACTTGAGGTTTGGAGCTCAAAGGTGAGGATAAATAGGGTTAATATTATAGAAATAAATAGACACATGGGTGATAAATAGATCAATATTAGGCCAATTAATTTATAAACTTAGATAAATAATATTCTAAATTAAATGTTGAGATGTACTAAAAATAAAAATTATATCTATGTTATCTATTGAAATTATAATCTAAATAAGGTACTTAGCTAGTTCTAATGATATTACAGATATAGATCTGGCATAGGTAAGAAGTAGTTTGGAAGAAGATTTTAGAATAGTCACCAAATTATGAATTAAGTGCCTTTGTAGTTGTAGACACTTTTTTTATCCTAATATGGTTATATTGGTGGTAGTGTTTGTATTATACATATGTTTCCAATAAAAAATACCTACTAAAAATAGTTGTGATCACTTAGATGTTTCTAGGTTCCATGTCACCTATGTTCTAGTGCATTCAAATATGGGTCATGGACTATCACTCCTTTTCACATGAGTAAACCCTAGTTATTCATATTCATAATGGTTGTAGATGTGTTTTCAATATGATTGATATGGAAATAAGATAAAATATATAAGTTTTGTTCACTTGAATTATCTTTGAATGTTATTTGATATAATTTTTAGGTCTCTTCTAGGTATGTGCTTGGTTAGGAATGAATGAGGGTTGATCTTATATTGATACCAATCCATTTGGAGAATATATTTCATTAACCACTTAGGATGACCATATGAATATGTTTAATTTTCAAATTGGATTATTTTAGGACACTAGACACTTGCATCAACATATGTGTTTGGTTGGGACATAAGTGTCCAGAGTGTAAGAAAATAGGTTCAGGTCCCAAGCTTATACATATGGATAATAATAAGGTTAAAATAATTTTGGGTAAGATATAAGGTCTGAGTCATCATAATGATACTGTTTGAACTAAGAGATGAGAAATGATCATAGAGAGATAGAAAATGTGAGACTTTGGGAAGTGAAAAATGTCTAAAACTAAGAGGAACAATCAAGGTCTATATTTTCCAAGTGTATAATACCAAGGTGATACATAATTCATAAATATCATTTAAAATAATTAAGATAATTATTTTTATACTTGATAGTAGAACAGATAAGAAAAAGGGATAAGGTAATAAGTTTAGGCCTAATTGGCTGGGCCCATATATGGTGACTAGGAATTTTAATAACATAGCTTAATATTTGTGCACTTTAGAGGGTAAGGATTTTAGTTAGTCTATGAAATCTTTACACTTAAGAAATTATACATATAGCCATTGAATTTCACATTTGCCTCTTTGGATAATTAATAAATTATACATTATTAATGTATTGTTTGCATATCAAATGTTTTGTTTAGTGGTTTTTTAGCTATTAGTTCATGTGATAAAAACTTTCAAAATGTAACATATCATTCCATCTCATTTTTCATATCACCATATTTCCATTTATAAAACATTCTAAAGATCACCATGACATAAGTTCTTGTCTAAATTATTATGAGCATAGTGTACCTCTTTCCTCTATAATTTATTACAAATCTTAGTAAAATCTAGTCTATAGCCTATTATATATGTTCAACCATGATAGAGTCTCCTTTTATGGTTTCCTCTAATAAAAAACACTAGAATGCTCTCACTGGGTAACTTTAATTTCTCATTTTGGTCCTTGATGAGGAGCCATTACATATTAATAATTACATGGGGCCAAGATTTGGGGGTAAGAGATTTCCAAAGGAAAATGACAAATAAGAAAGACACTAATAGCAAATCAAATATTAAACAAATCAAATAAAATTTCACATCTCTCACCATTCATTAATCTTGGTGTTGAGCCCTCACATCTTACTAGCTATGTGGGGTTAAAATTGGGGGAAATGCCATTAGTCACCTACATATAGCTTTTGGTGATTTTTGTCACTTGAAATTACACATAATGAGGAAATAGGACAAGTTTCTCCTTGTTCAAGTGAGACAATGGAACCACCTTAGGGCTGTTGATATCCCTATTGAGAGGTGGATCTCTAGATTAGGGGCTAGCTCCCCTTGATGCATCACTTAAAGCACATATCCTAATACTAACACTTAGAGATGAAAATGGATAGGGATAACATGAAAAAATCCTATTCTATATGAGGTGATACACCAAAATATTTTCTCTATTCATACCCTTAACATGCACTTGGAACCAAGAACAAGTTGCATATACACTTCACTCAATGTCAAATTTCCCTCTCACATCAATGTTTCAACATGAGGCCTTGTAGATATCATATGCTAGGAAGAAATAATAAATAAGCATTAAAAGACACTCTATTGAGTATCCTGCTCACTACACCTAAAATCTACTTTTACACTTCTTTCTGACCTATAAAAGATATTATAAACACACAAGGTACTAAGGAGAGTAACATGTGAAGGTAGACAAAACCTACACTTACACAAGAATAAAAACCATTGTATACACTTAGTGAAATATTTAAATGAGGTAAAACACTTATATTTATTGATTCAAGGAAAATTTGTTAGGCCTTCACCATACCCAGGCAAAAAGATTCCTATAATAGCCAATAAGGCTCAATTTATAGAAGAAATGGGAAGAGATAGAGAAGGGGAGTCCAAGAGTCACTTGGACATGTGTCACCAATGTGAAGATTGGTTAAAAATGAATGAGAGAGAGATTGGGTGAGACATATAGAAAAATGAACTACAAGTGTCATATCCAATCATCCAAGACTTGAAAAATGGTCAAGAAACTCCTTTCTATGCACAAAAAATTGCCCCTCATGATTGGCCTTCCAAAACTACCCTAAATCTATAAGTAATCAAGTTTTACGATGAATTTGAATAGGAGGGACTAATAATAATCCCTCACATGCATTTTATTGATATATTATCATTCCTATCATTCTATACATGCACAATTATCAAGATAGTCCCAAAATGAGCTCTCTTCATGCACTTGTCACACTTGGCACCTAAACTCTTCACCTCTATAATATGATCCATATAATAATATAGATGACACATTTAAGGAGTGATCATACCATAAATTTAAATAAAATGGCCTTACAAAGCCTCTTAAATGGATATTCACTCTCTTTCACCAAGTGATCACTATCTAACCACTGGACTGGCTAAAGTGAGAATCCTAGTAGAGATACTTAGGACAATTTCTAAGCTTTTAAAATGACATGGGGAGTTGATTCAAGTCCCAATATATCCTCCCAAGTTATTATCATATATTTATCATATTCAAAACCTATAAAACACAAGAAATTGATAAAAAAAACTAGGTCCCCTACTCCATCTGCATGGATTCCATACAATATGACTCCATGGCTCTAATCCTCATGGATTTGACAACTTTCCTTTAGGTCCTAGGGTCAAATTCTTCCATTTAGGTGTATTTTAAACCTCATATCTCTAATTGGGTCCCAAAATATGGGTTATGAAGGGTTTTAAGTACATTGGCCCTTTAAGGATTATTCATAAACCTCTGACATTATATTTCTAAACCAACACCCAAAAGTGCTTATTTAGGACCCCATTCAACCTCTTATAACCTCTTATAATCCCATGAAAAGATTCTAGGTAGGTATGATCATTTTAAGTGACCTTCTCAATTTTACCCCTTCTCTTTTCATACCCTATCATGACATTGGGTCCAAGAATTATCAATTTGGGGTTTCTTCTTCATTCTAATAGATCCAATAGGTCAAATTATGACTCATGGGTCTATCCTAGTTTATTTAATCCACTTGATAGCACTCCAAATGGTTTTGAGCTCCCTTGTGAATTTCATGAGGCCTGTAAAATTAACAAAGCTCTACTAATGGATTCCATAGTTATGATATAGGAGTTTGTAGCTAGACTGATGGAGTCTATAGTTTTGATGTAAGAGTCTGAAGCTAGACTGATGGAGTCCATAGTTTTAATGATGGCTTCAACATCTCTATGTAACCCTTCTTAGTTAGAGCATTATACTTGATTTCAAAGATTATATCAAGGTGTTTAACCTTGTGTTAGGTGTCTTCTAGCTTATCCAATCATCACTTGGGCTTGTGTGACCTCTAGTCCATCCATTTCACCACTTTTCCTTCAAAATATCTCTTCATGCATGAGAAAACTACCCTTGATTTGAGACAAAAAAGAGAGGGTATACACCATTAGTATTAACATACCAACCATTATATAATATTCTTATGCTTTTAAGGGTACTTTTTACCAAATTTGAGCTTCTCACTCCTCCATTTGACCCTCTAACTCTTCATATTTTCAAGACAAAATTATGAGCAGGTAGCCTGTGAGGGTAGGCAAGGTATAATTTGGATTTTGAGATTTTGAGGGGATTAATTTGGGGTTATTTATGTCATGTAGGGATTATAAATGCTTCGATGCATTAAAACCATCCCTAGTTATTTACCCCTCAAACACCTTCATATGCCTTTGGAGTTATGGACTAGGTCTTTGACTGATTGTGTTTATGCATTTTAGACTCCCTATAGGTGATCTTGGGGAAACTTGAGGCTTGATTGAGATTTTTTGAATTTTCATGAAGTTTTTGGGGTAAAAAAAATCCTACCCCATTTGGAAACCTATAAAAAGGCCAAATAACCTAACCCCAACTCATTTTCATATAACCCTATTGTAGATGGCCTCTCCTAGGCTTGTGTACAGATAGGGGAGGATATATTAGTGATCAAAACCCAAACTACACCCTTTCTCTTATCATTTCAGCTTATTATTACCATTTATATCATTTAGGATTTATCTCCCTTGATGTCATAGCTTAGGATCACAAATGGAAGTGCAAAGTCATTTTTTCATCCATACCCTATAGTTGTTCATTGCCTCTTTTCAATGGTTTTTTAGCAACTTTGAGACCTTAAAACTTCATCTTCCACTTATCCTTTACTTCTCAAAATTGTAATAGTTTTTTTAGGTAGATAGGGATACAAGACTATCCAAGTTAAATGTCCAGATCACCTTACAATTGCATTTAATGAGGCCTTCAAAAACATCTAAGGCCGTTCTTTGCAACTTTCAAGTACTATGAGCCTAATATAATAAAACTCGTCCTCTTGAAGGGAAACTCCCACTTACATAGAATTTTCACCTTCATGACATGAAATATAAGACCCTTTGATCATGAAAAATCCTCAAACAAAATTCCACCATGATTTTACTCTTCATACCTCTATAAAAACCTCTTGGAGCTCAAGTAAGGTGACTGTGAACTAACTAAAGCAACCAACTTGAGAAATAAGAAAACTTGTAAATCTCCTTCAATGGAAATGAGAGATAATTTTTTGTGTGATGATAACACCATGTAGAGGGTATATTTCAACCTATAAACACTCTATCAAACTCACACAACTCCATGGATTCTTGAAAACAAGAAATAGATGCATAACCATACCCTTATTTAATGCAAATTCACAAAAAGCTACTTGGAGTGTTAACATTTGCTAATAAATGAGAAAGAACTAATATAAGACTTATTTCCATGAAATTGAATTAGAATAAGAATACTATCCACCTATATAAGCATTCTTCCTGACTCCACCTATACGGCTCATAGTGAGTGCTTGAACTTGCCCTTCCTTAGCTTGCTAATGGAAAAAGAAGAGGAATGAGTTGAAGATGAAACTCTTTACATTATACTTGAAATTAAAAAATGTAAATAGGTTTGGGGATGTGAATAGACACTCCACCCACATTTTTAGCTATAGATTGAATCATGGAAACTATACAAGTGCCTAAAAGGGCCTAAAAACAAGGAAAAACTCCCATTTTCTTACTATAACTAACACCTAGCTAACATCTGACTATACCTAAAATTATTATGACCTATTCCACATTTAAAATTACCTTGGTGACAAATTTTCCCTCTTGAAAGTCTGTACAAGTCAATAAATGTGCTAGAAAGTGGCGAAAATACCCTTTGTAGACATGGGACGTAAAAAATGACCAATTTATGACTTGTACACACATTGAAACATTATAAATACCATATTAGTAAATTTTTACACAAAATTATATTTTTACCAAGTTTTACCAAGTCTTGACCAGATTTGACTTTGGTTGACTAGGCCATTTCAAGGAAGATGAGCTTCAACCAAGACTAGGGAAAGACTAAGTGAGATAATAGACTAACATGACACCATATAGGACACATGAGAAATTTATTCAAAATTATAATATGGTATGGTTTGACCCCAGTTTACTATAATTCAAATTTGGTCAATAGTGATGATCCCATGATTCTTCCTAGTTGCATGAGACTAAGTGTAGCAGGGCCCAAAAATAAAAATTAAAGTTTTAAAGTGATATATAATAATAATAATAATAATAATAATAATAATAATAATAATAATAATAATAATAATAATAATAATAATAATAATAATAATAATAATAATAAAATAAGCCATAAATTTTGTCTAGATGTCAATGTTAAAAGGATAAATTTATCTCATTCACCAATTTTGTCATCGTTGGTCACCTCTAAATGAATCCAACAAAAGTAATGTTTTATAAGTTTAGTGAGAAGTAAATTTTACCCTTTTTCTTGTAAGGATTAGATCAATTTTTTTTTTTTGTGAAGTTTTTATATATATTTTTATTCTCACATTTCATATATCCTATCTCCATTTCATTCCCTTTCTTAAATATGAAATTTGTATGTTTTTAAAATTAAATAGCTCAATCATCACCTATAAAATATTAATTATTGCATTTTTAATTTTTTAAAACATCCATCTCATTAATTTTCCATACATTATTTCTCCACATCTCAAATATATAAGCATATCCATAACATTTATAAAAAATGATACATGTAATTTTAACACATTTATAACCATCTAAAGTGTATAAATGGAAAATTAACATGATAAATTAAATGAACTATACATGAGTCCAAGTCACCAAGATAAGCCAAAATCTCTCTTGTATAATTAATGTCTAGTTTGTATACATCATGTCTTAGTACAATCACCTCTATAGAGGTAAAATGTGTCTAAATTTTCAAAAATAAAAAAATATAGATACAATAGAGACCCTAAGGCCCTGTTGGAGGCTATTGATCACCTTTAGAAATTGAATTATGGGAATCCTACTTCTCCTCCTATGAGAAGGAACTAAGGTAGAGGAATGTTGTAGGTTTTGGATATGACTCCTACTTATTCCTTCTTGGGAGGATATCCCTCTCATTTTCTATCAGATAGATGAATCCCCTCCTCATCTATCCCTAATGATGTCATTAAGAGTATTCACTTGAGACTCTAAAATAGATACCTTGATCTTTAGGCCAGTTATCTCCATCTTGTAATGAGTGAAATCGATAGATTTATGAATAAATGGTAAAATCATTTGTGTTCCTATTAATGCTTGTAAAAATACTAGAATTAAAAAAAAATTGATCCTAGCTTAGACTAGTCCTCAGATGAAAAAGGTTGACTAGAGTCTTTATGATCATGTTCCTATAATAAGTGGCTGAATATACAACCACATAAAAATAAAGGACATTACATGTATATTTGTATAAAATAAAATAAGAAATAAATTAGAAAGTAATGCAAAAAATAAATAAAGGTAAGTAAACACATTGTTTTACTTGGATCACCCACTTGCTAGTCTAGGTTTGAGTCCTCATTGGAGCTCATATTATCCTCCTCTTCCTTTCTCATTAGATCTTCTCCAATAGGTGTTTGGTTACCACTATGGTAGCCTAGCCTCCATCTCCTTTATATTAAACTTGTACCTACTATGTTGGTACTTTTTTTTACTATTATGGTGGAGTTTGTACCTAGTTCTAGCCTCCCACTATCACGAAACTATAATTCTAACCTATACAAGCTAATATATCACATGACCTTCTCATCTAAATACCCTCCTAGTTATACCTATGATTGGAGTCATAGGTGTGATGGGATTACACCCAAATATCCCTAGTCTAGTTTTTGTGATCTCTTTTTGTTCCCCCTAAGCACTACCTAGAGAATGGGTAGGTTGCCTACATACTATATCAAAACTATAAGTGCAATATATCCATAGGGTCAAAATAAATCTATGGAATCATATATATCACCTTCTTATAAATATCACAAGTTATGATAGTTTCCACCACATCTTACCACTATATTTCCATGCCCTAATATGTTAGATCCACTAGATCTATTATTTTCATTATACCCATGACACATGTCATGTCTCTTAATGGTGCTATACCAATCCACTAAAAGTTATTGATAGCTCTTGCAACCTCAATCGCTACCCCTCACTGGTAATAGGTCATGTACTTATATACTCAACTCATGATGAGTGTGGGGTCATTAATATATATCCCAAACCCTTGGAATCTAATATAAGTCTTTGTAGGTCCTATCCATAACCTCCTGGTCTCACTTAAACCATTGTCCCTATCCTTGATTATCCTAAAAATGGATGCCTATTTATAGATTAGGTGATATATCTCATTGTATCCCAATAGTTGTAAGTAAAGGATCCCTATAATTTCCTTGTAGAGGCTCAAGATCATTTCTTCATATATCCTCGCTAGTTTGACCTCATATTTTGCACCCACATCAAGTGCATTAACATCAATAAACAGTATACCCAACTAACAACATCAAATATTTGTTTATCCTATCCAAGGTCAAAAATTTGCATATATTTGAAATGCCTAATATCCTATATGCATCCATGAGACTAATGGTCTAAATGGTCCACTCTTCCATGGCCTATGAGAATAAAAAGTATCTCAATTTGCATCCCAATAAAATAACAGGTCATAAAACAACCTTATCTATGGAGAAATTATACCTACCTATGAAATCCTTAGTATATATATAGTATCCAATATGACCAACTTGTCAGCCATCAACTATTCTAAAATCCTAGGGAGCTAATCTTACTCCCTTGCCTTGCTGCATTGAATGTACTCTCCATAGAAAGGCAAGTAAAAATGGATAAAATTAGTCACCTTAGCCTAAAAAATTCAATAAAAAAAGACCTTTTATCCTTATGGTGAAACTGACGCCTTATTCAAGTGGAGGTTACATAACCAACATAGTATTTAGCTGAGTCACCTATGGTGGTAACATAACCACCACATTCATTGATACAAATGTATTCACCCTAAAGTATTTACATAACCATTATGTCTAAATTATAACCGTTGGTCTATGAAGACATGCAGTTCCATCATGACACTCATGGTTTCTTCAGCCAATTGTCACTTCCTCCAAAACCATATAAATACTAAAAACCACTCAAAATTTTTAAAAAAAAAACATTTTTATAATCTACCCTTCTCCCCAATCCAAAAAATGCCTTCTAATCTATATTTCAATGTATTTGAGTTCATATATAAGTAAATTTTCAAAACTTGGTAAAATATTAAAAAAATGAGTATAACTTACCCATTTGTGACTTACTCCTCTTGGTGATGGAATGTTCACTATCCTCTCCTCACACTCATCTATTTGACTATTTTTTTATGAAAAACCATAACAACAAATACAAAACTCAAATTTATCAATACTCAATTATAAAATTGATTTACATTCTTATAATTTTTCAAATAAATTGTCTATTTTACTATCCATTATTATTGTGTTTATATAGTGTTTACCAGTGTGTAAGTCCTTTGACATGATCAAACATTTAATCTATGTACTTTTTGCATCAACACATCACATGAGTTTGGGATCACCACTCAAAGGCATAAAGAGATATGACTAGGTTGGGTTAGGGATAGTTGTAAATGGATTCATATAAAGGATTATGTTGGTCCATATTATCCCTATCTTATCTATACTTAGAGAAAAAAATTATGGATAATAAACATAACTACTAGCATGTCTAATATTCATGCACTCCATAACCATAAACTATTAAGTACATAATAGCTATTTAATATTCATAGAAATATAATAAAAATTTTAGTTAAGTATTATAATTCAACATCACATGGTTAAAACATATACCCTTATACACTTAACAACATGAAACTCTCTAAGTGGTTCTCTCTATGTTTTAAACATTATACTAGTAATTCAATAACACTTCATTATCATTTATACTCCTCTTATCGTTTTTGGGTCCCTAATATTTATAGGCATATAAACAAATTTAGGTGTTACTTGGAATCTCACATGTCATCAATCATTACTTAATTCCCATTTCCCACCCATTTGTAAATTAATGTAGTGTTTGGCTACAAGTCAATTACCATACCATTTTATACCATTCCCTAGTTATTTATTATAACCCTATCATCAATCATAACTCCTATCATTATCCTTCATTATTTTCACTATGTATTATGATCTCATCGATTCTTTCATGTTTTGGTTTTACTAATTTGTCATTTATTCACATGGACTAGTTTCTTAGCTAATACCATGGTTAGCTAGGTACTCACTCTTGAGATGGTTTGTTTTATGTGTGCCACATCCCATTTCCATAATAATTTGGTGTTGGTATTTGGATTTATTTGAGTTTACAAAGAGGCTTAATTATGGACAATTATAGGGTCAACATCACCCCAAATGAACTCAATTTTATATCGTTAGGAAACTTTCTCATCCTTCCTTCTACATGACCAAGCTTAGTTAAACAAATTAAATCTTATATGATTAAAGAATCGAATAATAGAGCATGGAAAGTAATATAAATAATTCAACCCTAGGTTGATAAAATAAATAATTACGGGTAATCCTTCATCAATTATTATTTAAACTTATCCCATTTGTGGAGTGTGAGATGAATGATCTTTACAACAATGATTGTTTAAGTGCCCAATCCCTTTAAAATTAAAGGTTGATCTAGGAGTGGTTTTGCCTACTATTATATCTTTTTAAACTTATTGGTATATTCCATTATAGTTTTATTGAGTAATTTTCCCTCATATAAGGTCTTCATTTGGAAATATGAGAATCACTATTTTAGCTCTTTCCTCTTAGTGCCTATTATGCAGACTGATCTTTCCACTTATTTCAATAGATTTTTGAACTCATCCTTATTATTTTATGTGTAGATGGGAATTTATCAATTTTTTATCATCCTCTTCTTTAGAGAGACACACATTGATTATCATTATTTTCTTGGAGAAATGTATAAACACATGTTTTGTCATAGTTGTGTTCTTTGAAATATTTGTAAATGCTTCTTTGAACTTTTTAATTATTTGATGAACTCTAACTATGTAAGAGTGATATGATATAGGTGAAACTTATTTCAATGTGTCCCCAAGGCCTACGCTAAGAAAAATTCTAACCTAAAATTGTAGGTGATGACTTGGAGTGGACAAACTATGAAACTGATAGTTACTCTTGATAAGAAGGTTAGACCAAGCTATGAACCAAGAAGGCCTAAAGACTATATTGTGAATCTTGATCCCTCAACTACACCATAACTAAATGGAATATGATATAAGGTGCTACTCTGTAAAGTGATGGATGTGATCCAAAATATCCAAGGTGAGCTACAATATATCTAGGAATTTAAAGAAAAGGTGAGAAATGGTCTCAAAGCCCAAACATTGACTAAAAAATATGGGGATGAACTAATAACTATAGGAATATAAATTTTATTTCATCTAGAAATTGATAAATTAAAAATAAGCATTGAATAATATTTTGGAAAGCACATATATAAAAAACCATGTATTTTTACACTTTTCTAAGAAAATAATGATAATGAGTGTGCACCTCTCTAGGGAAGAAGAGGAACAAAATTCACTAACCTCCCTAGTTTACATAAAAACAAAATAAAGAAGAATTCAAAATATTGATGCAAGATATGGATGAATTGGTTTACACAATAGGTGTAAAGAAGAAAGAGCTATAATTTTTTTATAGGATCTCTAAATGAAGAGCTTATGTGAGGGAATCTTCCTAGAGGAGAGCACAAATTTTTTGTAATAAATAGATAGATTAGTCTTCATCATATACACCAATAGGAAATAACTAAAAAAATGCTTCTTAGAGATCTATATGAAGACATTATATTAGGGAAGGTCCCTATAGGAAACTATAAGGGAAGATATATTGGATAAGTTAAATCATCAGGTGGAACCCCTCCTAAACCAACCTTTAATTTTAAAGGGACTGGGAATTGAAATAATGGCCTCTCTATTAACATTAGTTGTTTTATCTAGCTTTGTGCTTAGCTATCAACCTTTTATGGGTGCACGAGTCTAATATGGATTTAGAGCTAGTCTTGTTTGTATTGGAGTGTGCACAAAGGATTCGTTATGTCCAATTCCAAAGACAACAATTATATTTTAAAACCTTCCAATTTTTGTTATTTTCCTTCAAAAATTTCATTCCCTCATATTTTGAGATGTATTTCTAAAACCAAAATGTGTCAAACACTAATAATCTTAACATTTTAAATTTATATAGAATTATTGTAAGGTATGTTTTTTTCATTTTTTAGTCTTGCATATTGACATCACTCAACACTGAGCTTAGTCTCTTAATAATATGGTTAAGTTATTATCCTCACCCATACATACATGGTAATTATACTTATCTATGTTTTGATTAATTTTAATGTTTTCACCTTTCTCATTAAATTTCACTTGATTCTCTTTATTTGCTCGTAGGTCACAAGGGTGTCTTAGGTGGATTTTATTTGATACATAGGTAATTAAGGTAAGTTTCCTAACCCTCCTTTTCCTTCTAGTGTGCCACTATTCATGAAAATACCCTTTTCAATTCATGGTGAGGCATCTCTTTTAAGGGGTAATATTATGCACCCAAATTTTGCATAATGCAACATTTCATGACAAATCTAATGATAATACAAAAATGTTGACCAAAATATGATTATACATTGTTATATATTATTTTTATTACTTTATAACACTTTATTGTCATTTTCACTTGTTTAATTCTCAATTTTAAAAGTCTTTTGCTTATAATTTTATTTTATTTAGCATGGAGACAAAACCACCACATTGAAAATTAAACCGTCATGGAAAAATCATAAATATTATGATGGTTATCCATTTTTACATGGTGGTTCCATTATCCAATGTGGTATTTCAATAAAATATATATCATTTTCATTTATAACACCTACATATATTTTTCATTCCATCATAATATGCATTTCTTTAAAATTAGAGTCATAGACTTCAATTTTCACATGTTTTGCATCCTTTTTATTGTGTTTCTTGATTTTTTTTACTTTGGTTCCACCTTAAATATTGTCTAGCTCACTCTTAATCTTATATTTATCATTACTTATCAAGTTAACTTGAACAAACTCCCAATCAAGTTTTAGTTAACTCCCACATGTAACCTCCTTGTTTTCCTTACAAGTATCTCACTTTTCCTAGGTTTTCAAGTTTGAAAATTCTACTAGATATCAAATATTTAAATTTTTATAAGTCTTAGCATACATTTTTTTAGTTTTGAGAAGTTTTTACTCAATCTATAGTCATCTTCATGTCACTGTACATAATTTTAGAGAAGGATATTCAACAAATTCATAACCAATTATTTGTTGTTTGTGAATAAGTCCATCCATAATACATCTCTTTCTTATTCAAATTGTTTATTTATTTATTATATTTTATTAACATCATTTTATTTAATATTTCCCAAGGTTAATATTGAGAAAATGAGATAGCCACTTGATGATTGTATACTAGCATTAATTATATCTTTACCTTCACTTGATCTCACCATTGGTTAGGTTGGAGGATTTGATTTTAGTTTAGTTTTATTTATTATAATAAACTAGATTATTTTTATCATTCATTAGATAAATTAATATTTAAAAAATCTCTAAATAAAATTAAATAAATCATACTCCTCTCTTTCCTTTTACATAAAAAAGTAATTTTGAATCTTTAGTTTTGTTTGGATATCAAATATTTAAAGAAAAATAGCTTTGAATTTAAGATAGGGTATATTGGGTGAATTTAGTCACTAAATACATCCATTAAAAACCATAAAAATTTTATTTTTCTCTCAACACATTCATAAAACAAGCATGTACACACACATATACACATCCAAAAGCTATAAAAATTGAAATTATAATGATAGATCTAATTTCTCTCTTTTTAATGTTAAATAAAATTATGTAAATTTGAAAAATAATAATTATTAAACTTTATTTATTCCGTAATGCAATAATTTTCTCTTCATATAATCATAAAAATCCTAAAAAAACACATTCTAGCTTGCATGCTAGAGTAAATCACAAGAAAAATTATAAAATGCATAACATAAAACAAACTCTAGCTTCATATTTTAGTTATTCATCTATGTCTTAAAAAACCTTAATTTCATAGTGGTTTTCAATTATTTACATTCAAAAATAAAATAAAAATAACATTCATTTACTATAGGGATAACTTTGCAACTAAACTAGGAAAAATCAGAATCAACACTTGCATCATCCATCTAGAATATAGATTTTAGCACTTGCATTCCTAAAAATATTAAAAAGAAAAAAAATAAACTCATATTAATTTATTTTAGTTTCATATATTAATTTATTTATTTCAAAAACTTTATTTTTATAAATTAGTGTATTTTACTTTCTTTTCCAAACACTATAAAAAATACTAAAAATAGAAGCAAACAAAGGCTTGTAAAAATATGTAGAAGCCTAAACATTGTTTTCAACCATTCAAAAATGAAAATAAAATTTTAAAAATCATAATAAAGACAATTTATATTATTTTAATAAATTTATATTTACCCTTGGATGATGCTTTCATAGAGATCATACTTTCACAAAGCAAGTATCTTTCATAGAGTTAGATCCCCTGTTTAAGCTAATAACATCCATAGACAAATCGATGTTGAGCTTAGAATTTAAGTACTTAATTTTAATCACATTATACATATTATAATTATCCAACTTGAATATATTGTTGAGAAATATTATTTATAATAACCCCTAATAATTAGACCCCCTCATATGTTAGCTAACCAGTTTAATGACCTCTCAATTTAAATCTTTCCTTCTTCCTTTAATTTCTCCTAAGGACTAGTCTCATTATATTTAACTCATTGAGAAGATTAAATTATCTTGACATATTTCGCTAAATAGAGTCAACCAATTCCATAAGGTTATTTAGCCCAATTATATTGAGTTCCCCAAACCTAGTATTGACCAAGAACTTTGATATACCATCCTCACTCACACTGAAGTTTCTTGGGATTATGTTTCCTCTCAATTAATACTCTTAATGAGAAACATGACATAGGAGAGCTCTTTTGGTATCAACAAAATCACCCCTTACCATATTTCATTTAAAACCCCATCCTTTCACCTTGACATCATCTATATCAACTAGACCTCAGTAACTCACGTACATGAGGTTATCATGTCATTTTCATCATGTACAGACACCTCCTTGATATGACTCATCATATTTAGATTTAAATACATTTGATCAAGAATAGACCGTGAAGAATAAGACTTTAATCTTTAACTCTTCTTTTCACTACTTAAGAGTAGAAATGTGAGTTCAAATAGAGTAGATGAATTTTTAATATGTTTGGAATGATAATATGACCCACACACACACACACACACACATGACTCTAGACCTATAGTTAACCTTTAACTCTAAGTTGATAGTATAAGCCATACTAATATGATTAAAAATGATGTCAACTAAATCAAATCTATATCAACCATACTAATGCATTTGGGAAGATACAGACAAAAATCATAATTATATATACCAAATATATACAATATAATTAAAGATATAATGAAATATACTACATCAAATTTATTTATGTAGTAGGAATATAGGGTGGCTATAAAAAATGGACAAAAAGTAAATGAAGAGGTAAGACAAATTGAGACTCAAAGGAGGTTAGATTGATATTAATGAAGGTATGATAGAATTTTGAGTAAACATATCTCGTAAAGTAACATGATTCAATCCCACCTCTTTCTTGGTACACTCCTTAGGATGTGGACTCAGGGAGATTGATGTACCAACAAGTCCATGTAATAAAAATTGTTATATCCCATCTAATCCTTAACAAATAGAATTTTTTTAAAATAAATTCTTGAATAATGATTAGATAAATTTATGGGTGATATGGATAAATTGACATGTTTATTTTTGTTTTTACATAGATCATTGTATTTTTTGTTCCATATATTTGATTATAGTGTGTGTGTGTGTGTGTGCGTGCGCGCGCGCGCGCGCGCGTGTGTGTGTGTGTGTGTGTGTGTGTGTGTGTGTGTGTGTGTGTGTGTGTGTGTGTGTGTGTGTGTGTGTGTGTGTGTGTGTGTGTGTGTGTGTGTGTGTGTGTGTGTGTGTGTGTGTGTTTGATAGAAAATGAATGATGATAGTCTCCTTGTACATATTGATATGCAAAATTAAAGTGGTATTTGTGTTTTTTATTGATTTATGATACTACGTTTTATTACTTGGAGTGGATGCCAGAAATATTTTACACTCATTGAGTGATATAGAGGGAGAGCATCATAGGTGAGAGGATGAAAATTTATGAATGATGGAAGCACTTCATATTTTTTTGGAAATCATCACACACACACCATAATTATTTATTATGTTAGAACATTTAATTCTATTTGGACTTAATTGACCCTTAGCCTTAGTATTAATTAAATAACTAATAAAGTATTATTTATTTACATGAGGTGGAAACATTGTGATAATAAATAATAAATAGAGTTATAATTATTTAATTATTACCAAATTTTAATTAAAATGTTTTATCGAGATAGATGGACCATTATTTTTACAATGGTCACCTCCCTTAGTATGTCACTATAAATAGGATTTTATCCATATTATGAAAGTATTTGAATATGAATTATTTTATCATATTCACCTAAAATTTTTGTGAAAGACATTTAACATAAAAAGTGAGAAGGGAAGGCTTTGTATTGGGGTGTCAAGTTTCTCGATAATTGAATAATCATCATCAGTGGTTTTTTACCTCTTTGATGTTTTCCCACATTAATTTATATGTTGTATTAAATTGGCTTATGTATACTTTACTATTTAATATTCATCCTAGATTTTATTTGTACATTAATATTATCTACATGGATTTTATCATGGTTTCAGAGTCTAGTGAGTGGAGTTCATTAGAAAGTTATTACATTAAGTTGAAATAATTGATATTTTATTCAATTTAATATGTATTTTTAACTATTTAAAAATCTTCCTTCAAATCTTTGTATGACATGAAGGAAGAATTTTTTTCTTTTTTGATCTATAAGAGGTCTAGTTTCTTATTATCTATGTTTAGTGGTGTTAACTCTTTCATTTGTACCTACAATCACTAGCACAGACCCTTGAAGCTATTATTTGGACATCTTGGAATTCTTCCTCAGATAAAAGGGTGCCATTATTATCCAAAAAAAATAAAAAAATTATTTCTTGGTCAAAAACAAATTTGTAAAATTCCTTCATTATTAGAATTTAAAATCCAGAAGATTAAAATTAATTTTAGGATTTTTAGTGGAATGTACATGATTTTGGACCCTTCAAAGCTTCTATAGGGACACCATAATTCATCTTAGGCATTTCAAAACATTGATTTCTCCATTAAAAAATGCTATTTTAAAGGTCTAATATGCCTTGTAGTAGGATTTTATGATGGTTGGCAAAATTTTGAGGTCTCTCATGGCCTATTCAAGGTGCTGTAAAATTCAAACTTTTGCTTGATGAAAAATTATTTCATATATTTTTGAAAAGTATTTTAAAAATAATCTATTTTTTAATTTCTTAATTTTCCATGCAAGCCACCCGAGTCCCACATTGACAAAGAGTTTTTTAAGAAAATAGTTTAAAAAACTAATTTTGATTTACTTTTTAAATTACATGCACGTATATATATTTTATATGTTTTTTATTTAAAAAAGTTTATCTAAAAAAGTTTATATATGTTTATCTTTAATTGGGCTCTTAGAAGGGTTGGTAGCTTTCTTTTTGCTAAAAAACTTGCAAAGAGTAGGTACCAAGTTCAAAACCCCCTAAATTTAATAATATTTTACTTGTTCAAGTTAATATTTCAAATTTAATAATTTTTTAAATCTATTTTTTGATTTATGTGTCATCTTTTCACGTGTCTAAACCCCTAGTTAAGCTATCAAACTTATTTCAACTTTTGACCTAGTGAATTTTTTGATAAACATAGTCATGTACCTAGTCAATCTCTAAGATTTGCCATGTTTCAAAAACATTGGAGTTGTACATTTTTTGTTTTGAATCCTCTTATTAAAGTTTTTAAATTTTTTTAATAATAGTGTTTAAGTGGTCATTTTGAGTGTGACTCTTTTAACACCTATATTTATACCATTTTAATTCAATGTTTTTAATTATTTGGCATATAGATTGTGTAATTAAATATATTTGCATGTGTAATTCACTTTATTTTGAAAATAATTCAAAATTTTATTTAAAATAGTTTATTTTTAAGCATTGGTTTATTGTGTTTTTTAAAGGGAAGCTATGGATTCACCCTATTTTTCTTTAGATAAATCTCAAATGCTTAATGGAAATAATTATAATGTGTATAAAATTTATGTTAAAGCTAAATTTATGGCCCAAAAATTATGGAATACTATCATTGGAGCTAAAAAATCCCCTTCTAGATGACATGTAACCCTTGAGTTTACTAATATATTTCAATAGAAATAATAAGAAGTTATGTCCATTATCTTGTGGAGTGTTAATGATGAATTCCTTATCCAAATTGGTAATCATAAGTATCCTAGTGATTCTTTTAAACTCTTTGAGTCCATTCATGAAGGCACTCGCCTTTTAAAGATCATTAAATTAATCCTTGAATTGCTAACTACACCTATGAAGGGTGATGAAAAAGTTGTTAATTTTCTTGCTAAAATTAAAAACATTAAAACACAATTATATGGATGTAATTATAATTTCATTCAAGATAAATTGATTTATTTTATCATTAAATTAAATATTCATTAAAATTTTATAAATTTTGTCTCAATTTTGAATTCTAAGTATCAAACTGAGTAAGATATCCCTGACCTTACCACCTTGTTTGCTCTCCTAATTCAAGAAGAATAAGTGATGAACAATTTTGATTCTAAATAGAATGCCACTCAGGTACTTATCACTCTTAATAATGTTTTTAATAACATTAAAAACTATAAATCTAACCCTAATTCTACTAAAGGCAAATATGGGAATAAGAAATTTTGTAATAAGAATCATACAACTAAGTTTAATGGAAATTGCAATATGTGTAAATTTGGTCATAAAAGGGAAACCTATTATAAAAACAATGATATAAATAACAATCAAACTTCTAAAAATAACAAAGGGAAGAGATCTAATCAAAACAAGTAGAAGAATTAAAATTCTAATCAGAATAACAATCAAGATTCAAATGTTATTGCTTTATGTGATTTAAATGAAAATAAATATAATTTAGATAGTGTTTCATCACACCATATGACATGATTATCTAATATTTTATGTGATTCTGGAGATATCTCTAAAATAATTTAATTAGGAGATTTTTCTTTTTTAGAAGCAACTAAACAGGGAAAAACAAAATTCTCAAATGTTGTTATTAATAATATTTTCTACCTACCTAAGCTTAAATATAATTTTATATCTTATTCTAAAATTATAAATGATAATTTAATTGTAACATTACTTGAAGATAATTGGTCCATTAAAAATCATTTTGGTTACTTGATTGTTGAAGGTGTTTAAAAGAATGGCTTATATATATTTTTTTCCTTTTTTTGCATGTTTATTTTCATCACATAATAAGAATGAATCTCAATTATGGCATGAAATATTAATCCATGATAATTTTATAAGTTTACATGATATGTATACAAATAATCATTTTGTTGGACTTCCTTCTATCCCTTCTCATCATGAAACTTGTGAGGTTTGTTTATATGGTAAGCAACATACTAACCCCTTTCACAAGAATCATGATGTGAATTCTTCACATCCTTTATAATTAATTCATAGTGATGTTTTATGACCTCTTTAATTTTATCTATTAATGGTTATTTGTATACTATTATTTTTATTGATGATTACACTAGAATTAACTAGTCTTTTTTCATTAAAAAAAAATTGATATTTTTTCTAAGTTTTAAAAATTTAAAGCTTATGTTGAAAATGCATATAATTTTTCTATTAAGAGATTAAGAACTGATAATGATGGTGAATGTGTTAGTAAAGAGTTTGATTCTTTTTACATTAGTTGTGGTTTTCAGAGAAAACTAACAACTCCCTATTCCTCTTAGTAAAATAGTATTATTGAAAGGAAAAACTACACCATCATAGAAATAGCTAGAACAATGTTGCAATATGCAAATGTTTCTAACTTATTATGGGTTGAATCCATGAACAATATTGTTCATATTCTAAATATATTCCCTATCACATCCTTACATCTTTCTACCCCTTTATAAATGTGGAATAAAAATAAACCTAGTGTCGCTCATCTCAGGATTTTTGGCAGTCATGCTTCTATCTTTGTCGCTAAAGTTAAGAGAAATAAATTTGATCCCACTTCCTATTGTTTAATTTTTATAGGATATGAAGGCAATATAAAAGGTTTAAGAGTGTATTATCCCTCTAAATGTCAAATTATTGAGAATATGAATGTTCTTATTTTTGAAAAAAAAATTATGAGCCCCCTATAGATCCTCCTCAATGTTATTTTGTTGATGAACCTAAATCTCATGTTTCTCTTTGTGATGAAATAGATGATCTTGAGGAAGTTGATCCAATTATGGATAACTTAGATTCTGAGTAACCCCCTAAGTTTCATTTTCAAACTAAAAGACCTATATGGGTAAAATCCCTAATTCAAACTTCTAATATTGATAATCTTAATAAATTAACTAGAAGTTAACATTATTATAATGCATTAATAACTATGTATAAATATTAACTTCAATAATTTGATGAATCCACTTAAGATGATAGATGAAATATTTTTATGAAAGTTGAATATAATGCCTTAATTAAAAATTAGACTTGGGATCTTGTGCCTCCATCTAAAAGGCATATTGTCATTTGTAGGTGGCTTTATAAGATCAAATATAATTCAATTGATAAAATTGACAATTTTAAAACTAGATTAGTTGCTCATGGCTTTACTCAAAAATTCAGGATTGATTATGTTGAAACCTTTACTCCTATAAAAAATATGTACCATTAGAATTTTTATTGCTCTTGTAGCCTAAAATGGTTGGGTTATCCACCAATTATATGTTGATAATGTATTTATAAATATTGATTTAGAAGAAGAAATCTATATGACTTAGCCTAAAGGTTTCACTAATCTTAACAAATAACATTATGTATGCATGTTAAAAAAATCTTTGTATGGTTTAAAATAAGCTCCTCGAGCCTGGTATTCTAAGATTACATATTTTTTCAAAGAATTAGGTTTTTCTAATTACTATTTAGATAATGATATTGATGTTAAAATTAAAAATATTCATTTGATTCTAATTGTATTATATGTTGATAATTTATTAATTACTAGAGATCTAACTAGTTTAATTCATAAATATAAGGATAAACTAGGTCAAATATTTGAAATGATTGATTTAGACATTCTACATCATTTTTTAAGAATAGCTATATTTTAGGATAAAAATTCAATTATTGTATCACAATCTCAGTATGCATATAATCTTCTTGTTAAGTTTAACATGCTTGATTGTAAATCTACCTCTAATCCTCTTAAAGTTGGTGTTGAACTTGATACTAAACCTGCATGTGAAAAGTATAACCCTAATTTATATATATAGTTTGTTAAAATTTTGATTTATCTAACCATTACTAGGATAGACATTTGATATGTTATTAGTGTTGCTTCTAGATTTATGCAAGATCCTTATTTGGATCATTGGAAATTAGTTAAATGTATTCTTCATTATATTAATTGAACTATTAATTATGGTTCATTCTATTCTTCCATTGATAATGCTAAATTATATGGTTATTTTGATGCTAACCATGTTGATGACACTTTAGATTGAAAATCTACTTTTAGATATGTGTTTAAGTTTGGTGTACATGTTATCACTTAAAGTAGTAAGAGGCAACAAACTGTCTCTCTCTCTTTTATAGAATTTGAGTACAAAAGTGCTATAAAAGTTGCTAAAGAATTCATGTGGTTGTGAATTTATTGGGAAAACTTTATTTAGATATTTTTTAGAGTACCTTTCTTCATTATAATAACCAAAGTTGTATAGCTCTAGTGAAAAATCTAGTGCAACACGAAAGAACTAAACATATTGAAGTTAATGTGCATTTTATCCAAGATAAAGTCCTTAGTGGTGATATTAATCTACAGTCTTATCCTATAGATGATTAAGTGGAATATATATTCATAAAACTACTTGGTGCTACTAAGTTTTGTTATTTTCATGTAATATTAGGTCTCTCAGAGTTACCATTGAGGGGGAGTGTGTACGATAATGCCACTTCCTAATGGCCATGTGTTTCTTTTCTTGTCTATATTTCTTCTCATTGTAAATTATTGTAAACTTCATGTAAAATTTATGTGATTTGAGTAAACTTTGCGTGGAAGTTTTTACTTTTGTACCCCAATATATTAAAATATTTTTTTTTATAATGGAAGTCCTTATGTTATAAAAGGCTTCAAATATGCTTATATGATTATTCAAAACAAACTGTGAGATGTAGTCTTATGATCATGCTAGCCTAAAATTACTTTTGAGTATTTTATGGATTATAATTATTTTTGTTTTAAAAGGTGATATTTGGCATGATGAAGATTTTTTAAACCTTTCAATTGTGTACATAGTATAATTCTTTTTTTGAGGTGACTATGACATTTATCCCAACATAACATTAAAGGGAAGTGTTAGAAAATTTAATTTTAAGTATTATTTATTAGATAACTAATAAAGTACTATTTATTACCACAAGGTGGAAACCTCATGATAATAAATAATAGAGTTATACTTATTTAATTATTACCAAATTTTAATTAAATTGTTTTATTAGGATAGATGGACTCATTATTTTTACAATGGTCACCTCCCTTTGTATTTCACTATAAACATGATTTTACCCCTATTGTGAAAGTATTCAAATAAGAATTGTTTTATCATATTAAACTTGAAAAACTTGTGATGGATATTTTATAGAAAAAGTGAGAAGGGAAGGATTTGTGAGTTTCTCAATAATTAAACAATCATTATTGGTGGTTTTTTTTACCTTTTTGAGGTTTTCTCAAAATAATTCTTGTGTTGTGTTAAATTAGCTTGTGTATACTTTTTTGATTATTATTCATCCTAGATTTTATTTGTGTATTACTATTAGCTACATGGATTTTATCATATTACATTTGATTTATTATTACTTTTCAATTTCTAGTAGTGTCATAGACACATGAAAGTATCTTGATTTATATTTTATAAAAATTGTGATATTCTATATATAACATGTGTTAGATTATTTCATTTGAATTCATATTGATTTTCATACATTTTGGATCCCTAGGATAATATATAATGGATGTTTATAACCTTGAAATTTGTGGTTTTATCGACCAGTCTAACATTTTTATAGTATATGTATTTAACAGTGTACTAGTAGGTATTGTCACTTTGGAAAATTTTATGGCATACTTCTATCCCTCTTTATGACCCTGAAAACATTATAAATATGTTTGAAATTCAAAAAAAATTAAAAATAAAATTAATAAGAAGGGAATGACTAAACTCATAGGTTTTTTAGAAAATTTTAATTACCAAATTTTTTGGTAGCATGTTTAGTGATAAGGTATTACTGGTAATGCCACTTTCAATGGTAGTTTGATTCAAGTCCACTAGATTTGACTTAAGGTTCATGGTTAAGGAACTAGAGTGGAATATAAATAAGTTTATTAATTTTTTTTAGTTTGAAAAAAACTAAATGTATGAAATTATTTCTTGGGTAAAAAACCGTAACAAGACCATGCTCTCATCATTCAATCAATTTTCTAAGGCATTTTTGTAGCCTAAATACATGATTAATGGAAGATTCAAGTGGAATATTGAGAATAAAACTCTACTTGTTGGTCAAAAAAGAAAATATCATAAATTTATGGGATATTTGAGGACACTTATCATTAATCATGTTATGGAATCAGTTTAGTTGACTATGCAAAAGAAAGAAAGGCACATCAAGATTAAAGGGGAATAAATGCAAGAATGATGTATGGAGAAAATAAGAAAGAGAATAGAAGAATGAAATGAAGGGAAAAGGGAGAAAATATTGAATAATAAAAAAAAGGGTGTGAGATATATCCAATCATCAATTTATATTTTATAGCTAAGTAATAACTACTAGTTTTCAACATGAATAAGTAAAGGTTTTATAAAAATGGTTTTCTATTTAAGTTTGTAAAAATATAAAACATTCATGAATATCATTATGGATACAAAACCTATCATAAAACATGTTAAATAGAAACTGATGGATATGGGTTATATTTATCTCAATATTGCATTATCATTTGAAGACTAAATAACTCACACCCTATTTGATGCAGAAAAAATAGGCTAAACTTCTAGAGGCCATAAATTTTGACCCATATCTCTATTTGAGCTCTTCCACACACCGAAATGACTGTATCAAAAATTTTGTTGCTACCTAAGCTGAGATTTCCACTTAGAGGTGTTTTTGATATTTTTAGAGGCCAAATATGATCATTTAAGGGTCCAAAATTGTAGTTTATAGATTTTTTTAAAGATTTTTCTATTTTTAAAAATTGTATATTTTTATGATTGGACATGAACTTTACTTGAAATTCATATAATATGATAATTTTAATGTTTCAAATATTTTTAGATATGCATGAACTTTATATTTTGTTTTTATGCCCCATTCATAATGGTTATCTCAGATGGGCTTGAGTTTTTATATTAATATCATTTTTTAATAATGTTGTTAGCTCTAAATAGTTATTTTTTATGGTTATAATGATACAAGCAATGTTACAAATAATGTCCTCAAAGCCTTCCAAGATGAAAGTACCACTACTTTTTTGGTACTTCATGTCACCACATGAACATAATGTTTCATTTAGGGGGCGGATTTTAATTATGAAGATCCACAATTGTGTTTATATGAGGAGAAGTAATTGTTATATGGTGATATCAATGGGATTGACTAACATAAATTGCATTGTTTAAAATTGATCCATCTAAAACCTTCCACCTACTTACCTTGGCCCTATGGTTACTACTTTGATGGGAGGTGATAGGGAAAGGCTTGAGCCCATTTCATACACAGAATTATGGGGCCAAAATAAATTTTGGTAGAAACTCAAATACGAGGGTCTCACCAAGTTTATGAAGAGAATCATAGAGCATAATGCATAAGTGGACCAATATTAAGTTGTATCTTGGAACAAATGCAAGGTGATCATTTGTGGTGTAAAAATCACTATTTTAGAGGAATTTATTAGGGAGTTGATAGATATATCCTATGAGGGGATGAAGGAACTCAAAGACCAAACAAAAAAATAGGGTCTCCTAAAAAGATTCTTTAAAATTAATGAGTTTGTGAAGATTAATAAGAAAGGATTCCTTTGGGTAGATCTTCCTTGTCACTGGCCCAAAATATATCTCCAAGTTATGCATTATTTGAATCTTAAAGGTAAATACACACTGATATTTTCTCACCATTTCTTATTGATGAATAAATTTATTGGCTATAAGATAAGACTACCTTTCTTTCTTCTCAAATCTCTTGAATTCACCATGTTGGCTCATCAAGTAAATGAAGTATACCCTATTCTCCACTAAAGACTAATCCTCCTCCTTGTCAAATATGACCAAACCCTACATGGTTTGGAGGTCCCTCAAGGGGGATCCTCTATTAGGGAGGACTCCCTAGAGGAAGATCCCACCTTAGGATCCTACTAACCTTTTGAGAGTACCCTTAGGCTAGTATTTCTAAATCCCCTACTAGTAACCTTCCCCTTAAGATATTCATACCCAAACCCAAACTAATCAACCTTGATGTGGGAACCTCTAAGGAGACTACTTGAAAGGGTAAATCCATTCTATTAGAGGAAATAAAAAGTAACAAGGTGCAATTAGAAAAGTTTAACTCCAAGGTGCAAGAGGCAAGGCTAGTCCTTGCCAATCATATATAGGAATGGAATGATATCCATAGATAGAATGAGACCATGATGTAGTCTTTTATCCAATCTTCTAAACCTACTTTTACCCTTGTTAAATAGATCTTGGAAACCCCCCTACTTGGCTCCCCAAATTTGGACCCCATAAATTAGACTCCCCTATAGGACTAAGGGTAGAAGAAACCCAATATGATCTTTCTAGGGGAAGCAGTTGAAGGCCTTGGTAACCACACATGGGATAAGATTTCAAATGTTAAGTAGGCCATCCTAGTGAAGAACCTTGACGAATTTAAATACATATTAGAGGGACCCCCCCTCATAATTTGTGTTTTTATTTTCTAGTTTCCATACTTTCAGTATAGTATAGTTGGTTTTTATTGTTTTTATTGGGTGTCCTTTGTTTGGCCTATTAATACTTTATAAATTTCACTCTTGACATTATAATATCCCTATAAAACTTGGTATTTTACCCTATCATATATATATAGATGTACCTTCAATATAATTCTAGTTAGAGCTAAGTTTAAATTATTTTGATTCATTTCTAGACCTGTAGGCAGTTGAATGACCACCTATAGGAATTAAAAATTGGTAATGAAACTATAAATTGGATTTAAGTTTTGATAAGGAAATTATTGTGAGGATTTCAAGGTTTTATGTCTTTGAAACCAATAAATTTTATTTTTTGCATAAGTTTTTTATTTTAATTTTCCAAATGGGTTGTGTTTGTTACCTTATTTCATTATTAGACTTGTAGTTAGTTTAATGACCACCTATAACCCCTAAAACATGATATAGAAGCCATTGGAAGTCTTGAAAGATATTAAATTTCATGAAACCATCTATTTTGAGCCATTATGAGGTTACTTTGAGCTTTTAATGATCGATATGTTTTGCATATTATATATTGGAATAAAATGAGACTAGGGGTCTAAATCTAAATGGATAAAAATAGATGATTTGTAAAATTGGTTAGTTAATTGTTTAGTAATATTTTATGGTAAATCCAAACATAGTCATTAAGTTATTATTTAATATTATATTTAATAACAATCTTTCAAATGTTGTTTATGATTGATAAGAATTGTTTAAGGAGAGTAATTATTGTTGACTAAGGGGAGACATATTTTAGATGGCTTAACCTAACTATGTATACCATAATTTAAAATTTCATAGGGAAGAAAATGTGTAGAGAAACCTAGATCAAATAATAATATTATCTTGTAAAAATTCATAATCCTTCTTGTATGAAACTAAAAACATGAGTGAAATATCCCCCAGTTAAAAATTAAATTAACAATTTTTAAAGAGTAATAAAATGAGAAGATATTATAATGACTAAATAATTGATTTACAAAGAGTTGAACCATAATTATGGACATTAAGATGAGTGATACATATATGATTATTATTTTTATAATAAATTATTTAATTATAAGACATATACATATGACAAGGTCTGTAATAGTATTTTTTGGAGGTCTTAAGTATGAAACCTTATTTATGTTTATGTATGCCAAATGACATTCTCATTTTGTAATATGTGATTTAATGCTTTGAATGATTCTATATTTTTCAAATTATATTTAGTATTACCATTATTTCCTTAGACACTTAGGTTTGATTTGGTATTATTTTATGTCATATCAATCTCTTGTTAAGGGATGACAAGAGGTAGGCATGAAGCCTATTGTACTTATTTGTCATTAGTATACAGTTAGAGAAGAGGAAATAATATGCATTATCAGAGAGTATGTATCACATAAAATATGACCTAGATATTATAATTTCATTATAATATTAAATTCTTTGGAAAAATTAATGTAATATATGTATACATTATCCATCTATGGCACTTTCTAGTTTATATGTTTACTTGAGGTCATAACATATAGAAGCATACCTATAGTTTATTTTATTAGATATGTATAATAATGTTTGTAATAAAATTATGATTCATGAATGGTTTTTATTTATTTCATCATCATTATCTTCCCCTTCATGAAGGGATGGGCCACTCCTAATGGGGAAGTGTGTGAGGGACCATTAATTTGTGGTTGGAGGAAAAATGCCTAGATGATTCTCTCCCTTTATACAATTGTATTTGAATGTATCTTGATATCTGCTAATGGATATTATATATATTATTTAGCTATTTATATGAAGATCTATTATATTGATATTGTTTATATACTTTTTTTTTAAAAATAAAAATAAAAAAGGGTAAAACTTTATTGAAAATAGTAAGAACCAAAGTACAAGGCTCCTACGAGCCCAAAACCAGAAAACAACAAAAACAAAAAACACCACGCGCCGAAGCACCTTCACTCCTCAAAGCCTCTCCTCCGCTAAAATTCTCTCTAGATTAACTTGAACCTCCACCGATAGTAGCGTGACCTCCTCTACCAACCTCTCTCCAATCCCTTCTGACGCCCATCTAACCAGGCAATCTGCCGCCCAATTCCATTCTCTCAGAACATGGGCAAAAATCATGGTCTCCATGAGCATACAAATCTACAAAATTTGCTAAACAATCAAGGACAATTGCTAGCTTACCTCAGTAATTTGTCATTCCCAGATCATATCAATCATCACCAATGAGTCCACCTCACATATCACTTCACACCATCAAAGCTCGTAAGCTCTCTGTAAAGCAAATAAAATAGCCATGCCCTCCATCTTGTTAACTATCTGTACGCCCTTGTGAGCCAAAAACATAAAAATAACTGAACTCAAGGCATCTCTCACAATCCCACCTATACCAGCCTACCCTAGGTTACCTCTTGAAGACCCATCAGTGTTGATCTTCAAAAAATCACCAGGAGGAGGTGTCCACTTGCCATCATGCCTCACCTTCCACCTGTTAGCGCCACTCCTCACACACGCTGCCACTAGAGACAAATCTTGCATTCCTAATCTATCTGCCAACTCAACCTCCCTCCTATCCATCAGCAATGCCACCTCACATTTGGTTTCAATAGATTCCCAAATCATCCTGATGACCCGATTCCAGACTTGGTCCGCTTCCATCCTTTCCCCCTCAAAAATGTGCCTATTACGCTCCAACCACACCTGCCAAAGTAGAAAAATCAGCCCAACAAACCATACTTCCTATAAGAAGCGCGCAACAGGGGGCACTCTTTCTATTCTATGCCAAAATTCTGCCAGTGTGGGGGCATGGATACAGCTGACACCCCAATCACCCCACCAAGCATGCCAAATTCTGCTAGTAAACTGGCATTCAAAAAAAAGGTGAGACGCATTCTCCTCTTGAGCACCACATAGCACACACTATGAAGGGCCCTCAAAACCATGCTTCCTAATGTTGTCCCATGTCAGGCAGTAGTTCCAAGCAAGCATCCAAGCAAAACAATTGCACTTTGGCCACGAAAAGCTATTCCACGTCCGTTTCCACCAAGTTACCTCCCTTTCCTCCCTGAGATTTTATGCCACAAGCTCCTAGTACCCCACTGAAATAGAGTATTTCCCTTTGGGGTGAGGGAACCAAGCCAGCTCATCAACACCAGCAAGGGTGCAACAAGTGTGCCCAACCAAAATCTCCTTCATCTCCATGCTCTCCACCTCCGTTACCCTGGATGGCCACTCTTCCTGATTTTTCTAGCTTGCTTCCAAAAGCTAATTTTAGTAACTAAAAGTTTTAAAATCATTTACCTTTCACCATCCGACCTCATAGCATCTTTGTGTTAGATTATGTAAATGTGGGTACTACATCACAATGGGTGGGAACCCGTCCCAAGAATCATACCAAAACTGTGCCTCCCTCCTGCTTTTATAAATCTAGAACAAGCCTTTTTTAATTAAGTCTGCCCCCTTCTTCAGCATACCCCAAATCACCGATCTGCTTCCCACCAAGCCAAATCTAGGAATATCCTTATGGCTGCTACCTAGAAAATACTTATGCACCACAATTTTAGCCCAGCTCCAATCCTGCTCCATGCACAATCTCCAGTATAGCTTGGTTGTCAGAGCCATACCACCCAACGTCGCTTGTCTTAATCCCAAACCACTGAATCTCTTTGGACTGCAAACTACCTCCCATCTAATAAGACTCCATTTTGTATCTAATAAATTGCTAGCCCATAAGAACTGCCTTGCCAAATAGTCCAGCTCTCTCACAAAACTAGTTGGCACCACCTACAGCATACATCTATACACGAGAAGTGTTTGTACCACTAATTGGATCAGTTGCACCCTTCCCACAAATGAAAGTTGCCTGTGAGTCTAATGGTTGACCTTGACTCTAAACTTGTTCATAATCCCTTTCTAGGACTCCTTAGAGTGTCCACCCGTCATAACCGGCATACCCAAATACATCACCAGAAGGCTACCAATTTGGAATCAGAGAACATCTGCCACTCCTCTCTGAATAGCCTAAGGTGTATTAAAGAAAAAGATGGAGTATTTATCCTCATTGATTAGCTAGCCTGAGGCTACTAAGTAAGTATCTAGGCACCTACAGATATTGTTCACCTCTCTCAAGGAGGTGGCACCTAGTAAGGCCACATCATCGATGAACTGAAGGTGAGAGAGACCTAGCAGACTGCCCCCCCCCCACTTCCATCCTTGAATCTCCCCATTTTTAGTATCTTCTCTGATCTTATGCCCTAAGCCCTCAACTAAGAGAAGAAACAAGGGGATAGTGGATCACCCTGTCGCAATCCTTTAGCAGCTCTGAAAAGGTTGGAATGTTCCCCATTGACTAGAATGGAGAAACAGGTGGAAGTAACACAGCTCATGACCCATTCCATCCAATCCTTCTCAAAGCCAAAGGCCTCCATCACCTTGTGCAGGAAAGTCCAACTAACCCTATCATACGCCTTGGACATATCAAGCTTCATGAACATTGCCTTCACTCTAGATTTAGACATTGAATGAACTGCTTCTATAGCCATCACGATACTATCCAAGATCTGCCTTCCTTCCACAAAACCACTTTGCTCCTCTAAAATCAGCTCCTTCAAGCACTTCTTCAACCTTTCAGCAATCAATTTTGAAAGAATTTTGTAGATGACATTACAAAGAGAAATGGGGTGAAATCGGTTGAAGCGATCAGCCCCTTCCTCTTTTGGAATGAGGGCCAAAAAAGTAGCATTTAGTGCCCTCAACATCTGCTTATTGGTCTGGGACTCCTACATCATGGCAAGCAATTCACCCTTAATAATTTCCCAAAACTCCTGATAAAACTCTATCAAAAACCTGTCCAGTCTTGGAGCCTTTCCTTTCTTCATCATAAAGACTACTTTCTTTAGCTCTTCCTCCGAAATAGGTCTTCTCAAATTCTCCTTCATGTCGTGGGTCATAATGGAGGGAATGCAGCCCAAAATCAAGTCCTTCACTTCCTCATCCCTCCTCCCTTCTTCCTGGAAGAAAGCACTGAAATACCGTTCAGCCTCATCACATATTTCTCTTGTAGATGAAACTATTTCCCCTCTTTCTGTAACCAATGAACTAATAACATTGCCATGGTGCCTTGCTTTGACTGAGTTGAATAAGAAAGCAATGTTTCCTTCTCCTTCTTACAGCCAATCGATCCTGGATTTCTGTTTCCAAAAAATTTCCTCCCTCAACTCCCACTCTTCCAAGGTTTTCACTACCCTAGCTTCTTCATTCATTAAGAATCTTGTAAGTCCCTCTTCCCTAATTAATCTGGTGATGTCATTTATCTCTTCTTGCACCTTCTTCTTCTCCTAGAAGATGTTGCCAAAACTGTACCTGTTCCATCTCTAAAGTTGGTATTTGACAAATTGAAGAAGTTTGGCAAACACATACATGGCTATCCCAGTAGCTGGTCAGCCTTCCCTCCACCATTCCATGATCCTACCGTATAATTCTTGATCCTGTAACCACATCATCTGGAATTTAAAAGGTGGATTTTGATGCCAAAAAGTGGAAGAAATATTTAATTTGATCAGCCAGTAGTCTGAATTCCACCAATCCAGGATCTCAAAGCTAAGCGTCCACCTGCCTCCTACCCAAAAATAAGACACCAAAAATCTGTCTATACACTCAACAATGTAACTATGCCCCAACCTTCTATTATTCCATGTGAATCAGCCATTACTCAGCTTAATGTCCACCAAATTTAATTTTGAGATCTTGTCCCTGAGGAGATAAGAAGACTGCTCCAATCTGGTATTCCCACCCATCTTCTCCGAGCTGTCCAGAATAGCATTGAAATCTCCCGCTACTATCCAAGGTAAATAAGGAAACTCATTACAGATCAGCCTAATGTTATTCCAAACAAAAATCTTACCTTGTATATTGTTGGGGGCATAGACATTCAAGAGCAAAGCATACTCTCTTGAGTCCATACAGAGGGCAACTAGTGATAAAACCCACTTGAAAGCCATCCATGCCACCAGTTTGACCTTTCTTGGATTCATCAGGCAAGCTAAGCCACCAGCTATCCCCTGGGCCCCAATGCATTGGCATGATCCTTGTCCCCAAATCCTCAGGGCAATGTCCATTATAAAATCCACTGACACTTTGGTTTCTTGTAGAAAAAGAATATTAGGATGTTGACTTCTGACTAATTTGCAAATAGCTTTTTGTTTAGGCTCGCTATTTAGGCCCCTCACATTCCATGATAACACAATCATTTCGGGGGAGGAGGAAAATGTGCTTCTAAGGTCCTTACCAACCCTGATTCAACTAAGTTCTCTCCAATCATTTTGAGTCTATCCAAATCTTTCCTTCTTCCTACCTTTACATTTTTGTCTTTAGTTCCTTTCTTGCTGTCCTTTTGTAGAATCCCCAAGCACGGTGGGGCTTTCCCTTGCTTTTCCCCCTTATCCTCCCCGGCATGTGAGTCTTTCTCCCCAATTTTTATGCCTTATCCCCTTGCCACCATGCATGCTGCTAGATTCAGCGCTTCCCCCTATCTATCCAAAATCATTAGAGTAGGCAATTTTGCTATCTGCTTAGGAGAAAATGGCGTGACATTAATAGTCCCTTCACCCTCCTCCATCTATTCCTCTCCACTAGTTAGACCTGGCAAAACCTCTTGCTATCCCAACTCCTCTAGCTTCTCAAATCTATTGTATGAATCCTCCCCTTGTCGCTCTAGAGACTTCCTCTTAATTCCTTTGTTTTTACCCTTGGATTTCACTTGTATGAATCCTTCAGAGTCCTTTCTACCCCCATTTCCCATCTTCTTTCCTTTATCTTCAGGTATTGCCCTATTTAAGGGAGGTGCAGGAGAAGGTTGTTCTATCATTTTATTCTTCGGACACCTTCAAAACAAATGTCCATACTCGTGACAAAGGTGGCATCAGAAAGGTAGGGTCTCATAATCCAGTTGCTGCAGCCACGAGTATGTTCCTGCACACATTTATACTGCGTCTGATAGTGGTTTTCTCAGGTCAACTTGTACACAAATTCTTGCATATGTCATGATTTTCTTCCCCATCGTTTGTGTAGATGCACCCACTGGTTTTCCTATTATTGAAGCAATCATAAGCAGTACATCTTCATGGTAACATTCTATCGGCATTCGAGGTAAATGCACCCACACAGGTACCCTACTTGGCAGCTCTTCTGTGGGATTAAACCCAGCCTGCCATGGTTTCATGAAAAGACCAGCTTGGTTAAAAAAATATGGTCCACCTTTAAACACCCTATTCCTATCATCAAAATAGTTAAAAGTCACCATGAAAAATCTGTTAGCCAGCAACATCATCTCCATTTCTCCAGCCGGTTCCCATGCTCTCCTTGCCCAATTCTCTAAGAAAGGGAGAGAGACTTTCATCCCTAGGAATTTGCAATATAGAGAGTGTTTTGAGTAATACTCCACATCGTCCGCAATCATGTCAAAAGGAATGACTAATTTTAGCCTTTCATTACAGGGCTCCAAGCAGCCATTTACCTTATTAATTCCTGAGCCAACATTTGATCCACTACCTTGCACTCCTGAAAACTGAATGGCATCAGCAATCCCCTTCAGTCTGGCATCCTTCCCTTGAGGTCCCTTGCCCACCACATCTTTGAAGCTCCTATCTCCCTTCAGGACATTTTGTTCCCCCTGTTCCATTGTGGCACCTACTGCCCCTTCGCTTCCCTTTTGGACAATGCAATTTCCTTCCTACCGTGTTTCCTAATCAGCTTCAACCTTCCCCACAAACCTACTTATGTTTCCCTCCCATTCAATCTTCCACGCACCACCGTCCAAGGCCCTACAAAGCTAGGGCACGGCTGCCCTAGCTTCTCTACGAACTGCAATGTTCACTCTTCCTCGCCATTCGATTAGCACTTCAATATTATTTATATACTTGTAACCATTGGTAGATTGTATAATTATTAGTTGATCATTGTATCACAACAATGATTATAGCACATGATTATTGATGAATTAATGTACTTATAATTCATTTATTATAGAGTAGTGATTTATTTATCATATTGATCTATTACAAATGATTATAGTTTGTTCACTATTTACACCTCTTGTTTGGGATATGAAATTACATATTTTAAAAAATTTAATCAGTGGATTAATTGGAATTATGTACCTACTATACTTTATTTTTTATCATGTTAGACCAATTATATATGGTGTATAAATTTTAATCTTATGTTATGTATATATAAATGAATGTTTTACTCAATAATGAATAAAAAATACACATATTGCATTAATAAATATAGATGGGTTTTTAAAAACCCTACTAGTAAAGTGATAAATATGAAAAAATCATGTGTATATAGGGATTTTATCAAATGAGTTTGATAACTCAACTTGGGAAAAAATATATGGATTGCCCAAAGATTCCAAAGGAAAGTGTGAATATAAGGTATTAATGAGTTTGAGGCATGTCATTGATATATTTTGTATTTTAAGGTTTCATTCCAATACATCATTATGAGACCAAGAATCCTAAAAGTTTGTAATAGCTAACACTAAACACATGCTTTTAAAGATTATCCTTGATGTTGTACTTTATTAAGTGTTCAAGGATGATATTAACTATTTCAGCATGTTCGATAAAATTGGTCATGATATAAATCATTAATTTCTATAGTTATTAGAATATTTTAATATATATCAACACTTTCTAGGTTTATAATACAACTATAATTCTCAAGAATTATTTCTAGGACCATATTAACATTGTTTGGACTCTAGATGATACAGTTGGGTTATTGTGACTGAATTATTTTGGCTTGATCAATACAATTAAACATATTTAAGTTGGATTGATATGTCCATGATTGAAATATATTAAATTAATCGATACAGTTAGAAAAAATTAGCTAGATCTGAAGTGTATTGGTAGAGTGGATACAATGAAAAGGACTAAAGTTTGTAGAAATGATTTATGGAAGAGTTATTCACTTAGGTTTTTAGTAAAAATTAGTTATTTTCTTAAAAATCAAGTGATATTTTTCCAAGGGTGGATTAGTGGGAGGTATTTAGCCTTATCCTCATAATCTTTATCATTTGAATCAAATATATGATAATGGTGGACTAAGTGAACATCTCAATTAAAATAATATATACTAGCAAGAGTTTTTTGATAATGAAGTACATCCAAGTTCCATGATTGGGCTTAGGAAATGACATAATCAACATTATAATTTGGGGAAATATTACTTTTTTTATGTTATTGAGAGTTATCATTGGAACTATAATCAGTAGACACACCAAGTTGGATAAAAGTTATTATAGAAGTGATAATGTATCTTAAAAAAGATGTTACACCCCAACTTAATTGTAGTCATAATAATCTTTTATATAGGAAGCTTAATTAACATTAAAAGGGGGTGGTATTTCAATGTCATATTCAAGTAAGGGAAGGGTCATATCATGTGGTAAAAGAGATGGAGGAATTTATTTTTCTATATAAGGTGGTAATATAATGGTATTATAAATATTTTGAAGTCCATTGGGTTCATCATCATTAGATATAATAAGAGTGACTTGAATATCAGAATGCATGTTGATAAACTCAAGTATATGAATATTGATGTATTAAATAGTAGGAATACTATATTTTGATTTATAATTTATTAATTTAAGATATCATGGGTTGGGATTGGTTTAATTATTATAAAATTTACTATCATGATTGAAATTTATGTATTGGCTACTATAAGAAGTAATATATTTCAGGTAGTGAGTCTGAGGAGGGCATAAAAAGAGTGGAAGACCTAATACCATAAGGTTGGTGTATACTATTTTTAATATAATAGTAATATGGAACCAAATTTAATCAAGAGGATTTTGATTAGTCTTGTCAAATCAAAAAAAATTAAGTCTTATTTGATTAATTTAATCTTTGGAAAAGACTAGTTGTTGGATCAACCATTAAAAAGTGACATTAATTCACAAACATTCACCCACCAAAGCTTTCCTTAATTGGAAATCATTGATCACTATTCTAATAAATATAATTCGGTCATCAAATTGTAATATGATTTCATCTTTAATCATATCATCCTTAGGAAACTCTATGGAGAGTTTATTAAAAGGTGGAGGATGTGGGATGGCTTCAATGGTATGCACTTTCATAGGTTTTATACCTTTAGAGAGTTGATTGTATGTTTCAATTTAAGCTAGAATTATATTTATATAGCAACTTCTACTGGGTGCATGAACCTAAGATGGCTTTAGAGATAGTCTTTTCTTATATTGGAGTGTGCATAGAGGATTCATTATGTCCAAATCCAAGGACAATAATTATATTTTTAAAACCTTGCATTTTTGGTTATTTTCCTTCAAAACTTACATCCCCTCATATTTTGAGATTTATTTAATGCCTAAATAACCCAAAATGTGTAAAAAACTATTAACCTTAACATTTTAATTTTCTATAGCATTATTGCAAGGTATGGTTTTTCTCATTTTTTGGTCTTACAATTAGACATCACTCAACACTAAGCTTAGTCCCTCGTGGGATGTTTAAGTTATTATCCTCACACATACATACATGGTAATTATACTTGTCTATGTTTTGATTAATTGTAATTTTTTCACCTTTATTATTAAATTTCACTTGATTCTCTTTATTTGTTCATAGGTCATGAGGGTGTCTCAACTAGCTTCATTATGATACATAGGTAATTAAGGTATGTTTTTGAACCCTCCTTTTCCTTCCAGTGTGCCACTACTCATGAAAACACCCTTTCCAATTCATGGTGAGGTGTCTCCCCTAAGGGGTAATATTATGCATATAATTTTTGTATAATATAACATTTCATGAAAAATCTAATGATGATACAAAAATACTAACCAAAATATGCTTATACATGGTTATCTATTATTTTTATTACTTTTTACCACTTTTTTGGCCTTTTCACTTGTTGAATTATCCATTTTTTAAGTTTTTTTATTCTAATTTTATTTTTTTAGCATGGAGACAAAAATGCTACATTGAAAATATAACCCTCATGGTAGAAACCTAACTATCATAATGGTCATCCATTTTTACATGGTGGTTCCATTATCCAACATGGTATTTTTTCTAACATCTGTATAATTTTTAGTTTTGACACTTGCATATATCATTTGTTCCATCATAGTATTCATTTTTTTAAATTAGAGTCTTAGAGATCAATTTTCACATGTTTTTCATCATTTTGTTGTGTTTCTTAATTTTTTTTAAACTTTGAATTCACCTTAAAAATGTTATAACTCACTCTTAATCCTATTTTTATCAATCCTTATCTATTTAACTTGACCAATCTCCCAATAAATATTTAGTTAACTCCCACATGCAACCTCCTTCTTTTCCTTATAAGTATCTCACTTTTCCTAGGTTTTTAGATTTAAAAATTGTACCATAGATTTAATAATTTAATTTTTAAAAGAATTATCCTACCTCTTTTTGTTTTTTATAAGTTTTTACTCAATATATAATCATATTCTTGTCACTCTACATAAGTTTAGATAAGGATATTTACTAAATTCACAACCAGTTTTTTGTTGTTTGTGAAAAAGTCCATCCATAATCCAACTTAATTATTCTTAAAATTGTGTCTTTATTTCTTATATTTTCTTACCATATGGTTTTTTAATATTTCCCAAGATTAATATTGAGAAAATGAGATAGTTACTTGAATATAGTATACTCACATTGATTACAACTTTACCTTCACTTGATATCACCATTAGTTAGGTTAGAGGATTTGATTTCGATTTTATTTTATTTATTAGAATAAATTATATTATTTTTATCATTCATTAGATAAATTAATATTTAAAAATTATATAAATAAAATAAAATAAATCATTCTCCTCACTTTCTTTTTGCATAGAAAAAGTAATTTTGATTTTTTAGTTGTGTTTTCATATCAAAGATTCAAAGAACAATAGTTTTGAATTTATTCTAGTGTATATTAGGTGAATATTGTCACTAAATACATCCATAAAAACCCATATTTTTTTATTTTTATCTCAGTACATATTCATAAAATAAGCATTTACAGACACACATCCAAAAGCTATAAAAGTTGAAAGTGTAATACTAGATATAATTTCTCTATTTTTCATGTTAAATAAACTTATGTAAATAAGAAAAATAAGAATTATAAAAATTATTTTAGTCCATAATAAAATCATTATAGCTTCATATAGTCATAAAAAATCCTTAAAATCACATTCTAGCTTACATGATAGAATATATCACAAGAAAAACTAGAAACTAAATAGCATAAAATAAACTCTAGTTTTTTATTTTAGTTCTTCATCTACATGTTTAAAAACCTTAATTTCATAATGGTTTTCAATTATTTAAATTCAAAAATAAAATAAAATTAAAATTAATTTATTGAATGTAGGAAAAACTTTGTAACTAAACTAGGAAAAATCAAAGTCAACACTTGTATCATTCATCTATAATTTAGTTTGTAACACTTGCATTCCTAAAACTATTAAAAATAAAATAAAATAAAATAAAATCATGTTCCTTCATTTTAATTTCATATATTAATTTCATTATTTCAAACACTTTATTTTCATCAATAGTGTAGTTTACTTTATTTTGAATACACTACCAAGAATACTAAAAATAGAAGCAAATAAAGCCATGTAAAAACATGTATAAGCAACCCAATGATGATAGCCTAGAAGTGAGAGAGATGAGTGTTAAAATTGAGAGGTATCAAGGTCCATTCCTTATGATGACCACTCTTTATCATCATTCCCACTCTAAGATATGGTGGTTTATTCATGAAAAGTATCTATAATGCAATGGGCTACCAACTTGATGTTCAATGTGATTGGGGTCGACATGTGGATTGAAACTTGTGTTTAATGAGAAAAGGCAAGTCCACATTCCATGTCTATAGATACTATTCATCATTGGTTTTGGAATTATAGTTAAAAAAAATGTCTATGGTTTGGCTTCATTTTAAAAATCTTGATACCCCAAAATTTAAGCCCCAAAGGTTAGCTCGAGTGGATTGGTTAATGAATTTAGTAGTCAGGTCTCAAATTCAATTCATTATTAGTACCTTATGATATACTGAGGCTTATGGGTAGTCATGAATATTGAGGAATAGGGTTAGGTCACCCTTATGGTTTAGGGGGGTACTCTTCAAAACCTCATATATCAAAAAAAAAAAAAACATGTACAAGCCTATACCTTACTTTCAACCATTCAAAATAGAAAATAAAATTTTCCAAATCATAATAAAGACATGTTATATGATTTTAATAACATTATCTTTCCCCTTGGATGATTATTTCAAAGCGATCATACCTTCACAAAGCAGGTATCTTCCATAGAGTTAGATCTCATGTTTACATCAATAACATCCATAGTAAAATCAATGTTGACCTTAGAAATGAAGTATTTAATTTTAGTCACATTAAACATATTATCATTATCCAAATTGAACATATATGTGAGAATATTATGTATTATAGCCCCCAATAATTATACCCCCTCATATGCTAACAAGTCAGGTCATTTTGAATCTTTCCCTCTTCCTTTAAATCCTCCTTAAGACTAGCCTCATCATATTTCATTCACTTAGTAAATGAGATTGGACATATTAATATATTTAGAGTCAACCAATCCCCTAGGGTTATTAATCCCAATCATGTTGAGTTCCCCATACCTAGTATTGACCAAAAACTTTGATATACTATCATCACTCACACTGAGGGTTCTTAGCATTATGTTTCCTCTCAATTAATAATCTCAATAAGAAACATGACACAAGATAGATATTATGGTATCACTACAATCACCCCTTAACACATTTAATTTAAAATTCCATCCTTACACCTAAACATAGTCAACCAAACCCATAAACATGTCATCCTATTATCTTGTCATCAAATATCTTAGCCAGAGCTTAGGAAGTTATGTGCATGAAGGTAAGCATGTTATGTTCATCATTTAAAGACACCTCATTGACATGAATCATCATATTTACATTTAATTAACAATATACCTTGAAGAATAATACTGTAATCTATAACTCTTCCTTTCACTACTTAAGAGCATAAGTGAGTGTAAGCAGAGTATATGAATTTTTTTATATGTTTACAATGATAATATCACACACACACACACACACACACACACACACACACACACACACACACACACACACACACACACACACACACACACACACACACACACACACACACACACACACACACACACACACACACACACACACACACACACACACACAGGGCTCTAGACCTTGAGTTAACCTTGAAATATATGACAATGGTATAGGACATGTGAATATAATAAAAAATGATGTCATCTGACTCCAAACTATATCAACCATATTGATGCATTTGGGAAGACAAAGACAAGACTCAAAACTATATATGCCAAGAAGAAATAATACAAGGAAAAATAATAATGAACAAGGCTAAATCAACTTGATTGATGTAGTAGGAATATAGGGTGGCTAGAAAAAATGGATAAAAATTAAATGAAGAGGTAAGATAGATTGAGACTCAAAGGATATTAGATTGATAGTAATGAAGGTATGATAGAATTATGAATAAACATAACTTGTAAAGTAATATGAGTCAATCCCACCTCTTTCTAGGTACACTCCTTAGGATGTAGACTCCAGGAGATTTATGTACCAACAAGTCAATGCAATAAAAATTATTATATCCCATCCAATCATTAACAAACAACATTAAAAAAAAAAACATTTTACAAATGGTTAGATATATTTATGGGTGATATGGATAGATGGACATATTCAATTTTATTGTTACATAGGTTATTGTACATTTATGTTTTGAATATTTGATTATAATACATGCATGCATGTGTGTGTGTGTGTGTGTGTGTGTGTGTGTGTGTGTGTGTGTGTGTGTGTGTGTGTGTGTGTGTGTGTGTGTGTGTGTATGTGTGTGTGTGTGTGTGTGTGTGTGTGTGTGTGTGTGTGTGTGTGTGTGTGTGTGTGTGTGTGTGTGTGTGTGTGTGTGTGTGTGTGTGTGTGTGTGTGTGTGTGTGTGTGTGTGTGTGTGTGTGTGTGTGTGTGTGTGTGTGTGTTTGTGTTTTATATAAAATGAATGATGATAGTCTTCATGTATACATCGATATGTAAAATTAATGTGGTATTTATGTTGTTTATTGATTTATGGTATTATGTAATAATGGATGTAATGGACTCAATACTTTCTCTTACTTGAGGTGGATGTAGGAAATATTACACCCTAGTTGAGTGGTATAGAGGGAGAATATCATAGGTGAGAGGACCAAAAATTGTGAATGATGGAAACACTTCATAATTTTTGGGAATCACTGCACACACCACAATTTTTTATTGCCTTTGATTTATCATTGATTTTATGTTTCTATTGGTGTCATAGATGCATACAAGTATCTTGATTTATGTTGTGTAAATTTGTGATATTCTATAGATAATATGTGTTTGATTCTTTAACTTAAATGTATACTAATTTCTATGCATTTTGGATCCCTAGGTGAATAATTAGTGGATGTTTATAACTTTGAAATTTATTAATTTATCAATTAGTTTAACAATTTTATAGTATATGTCTCTAACAGTGTATTCATAGGTATTTTTAATTTGGCATAAGATTTGGCATACTTATATCCCTCCTTGTGAACCTATAAACATTATAAACATTCTTGAAATTAGAGACATCTTCATAAGTGTTGAAGTTACTTAAAATCTAAAAATTAAAATAATAAAAAGGGAATATATAAAATCATAGGGTTTTTATAAATTTTTAATTACCATATTTATTGTTATCATGATTAGAGGTAAGGTATTAGTGATATCATCGATTTTAATGGAAGTTTGAGCCCAATAACTGTAACTTAGGTTTTGTGGTTAAGGAACTTGAGTGGAATAGAAATAAGTTTATTAGGTTTTTTGGGTTTGAAAAAATTAAATGTATGGGATTATTTAATTTTGGGTCAAAAACCCTAAAAATACCATTCCCTCATCATTCAATATGTTTTCTAATGCATTTTTATATCATGCATGCATGATTAATGGTGGATTCAAATGGAATATTGAGAATAAAAGTCTACTTTTTGGTTAACTAAATAAAATATTATAAATTTTTGAGAGATTTGAGGACACTTGGCATTGAATCATGTTATGTAATTAGTTTAGTTGGCCATTCAAAATGAATGGAGACATGTAAGGAATAAATGGGAATAAATGAAAGAATGATGTATGGATAAATGAAGAAAGATAAGATAAGAGTGGAACAAAGGTAAAAGTGATGAAGATTTATTGGTAAAATCTCCTAATTTCTTTACCTATCTCTAATTTTTTCCTTTAATACCTTCTTTCATCTCTAATAATTACTATGCTTGTCTTTTGACCCCTTATTCATTCTTACCTTCACCAAGCTCATAAGCCTCCTTGCATGCATAATATTATTCACTTTATCTAAAACACATTAACCTTCATATCTCTCTATAATATATCTCTCCTTATCACCAAATTCATTATCTCATACATAATTTTCATAACTTTGTGCTCTTTTATTGGTTCAAGATTGTTCATTTTCATGTAGATTCATAGGCTTAAAAGCCTAATTCATGGTTCTAATATTTTTGTCTCCACCACTAGGGATAATAACATAATTCAATTACCTATTTTATCTACCATACAAATAAAATCATAATACTCAATCTCAAGGTTAGAGATCTCAAGAAAACCACTCTTTCCTCCTTGAAGTTTACTCCCTTGTAGCCCTATTTTAGCATAAATATAGAAGGTGTGAATAATATAAAAAGTTTAAAAATATAATAATTAAATTTTTAGATACCATTTAACCTATTTTATATTCATACAAATTTTTAGGTCTCAACCACAAATGGAAGTCGTTCTTCTCTCACACCCTTCTTCACAATTAGGTCTCTTTAGGCCTAGTTCAAACACACAATCTTAGTGACTATATTGTACTACACTATAACAACCCATAACCAAATTAATATTTTATATAATTTAAAATAACTTAATATTAAAAAATTTACTCAATTTTTTTAATTGGAAACACAAACTATTCAAGTTGTAAGTTGAAACCTTAGACTAGGTGTTTTACAAGCCTGTACAAGGTCGATAGCTATCAAACAGGGATAAATTAATTTATAAGACAATTAAATATATTATTAAAAATTTATAATTACTAAAAAAACTCTCTTAATTTTCCCCAAAAATTATTTATTTATGATAAATCACAATAAGTCCCCAACGTGCTAATTCCCAAAATTTTGCGTGCCTTTTATAGGACTATGTCAACTAATTTAAAAATTAACAATGAGTATGGATATATAAGTCATTTATAATATTTTAATGGATAAATTATATCAAATATAGACTCTAATAAACTCATAAAACCTCAAAAACCTATAATAAAACTCAAACTAAACTCTTTATTATCTTCCTTCTTGACTGTGCAAAATAGTGGTGCTTCTAATTTGACTGTACTTTAGATTTTCACTTTGAAATTAGTGAAATGGTTATGGGAACATATAATTTTTTTGAATAATAATAAAAAAATTAATTTAATTTTTATAAATCATTTATATTCAACATATATTCTTTTGAAACACCTTTTTGTTCATTTCTTAAAAACATATGTACCATCCATACACAAAACTTGTAATACATGCAAAGTTCTCTCCATTATGATCTTTGTTTTCCTTATTTATGATATTTGACTCTATATAATATAATTTATACAATAATAATACCCTAATACCATTCAATCCACTCATATACATGTATTTCTCTTAAACTATGACACCAAACATGGAAGACCACTCCTTATAAAGCCACTCCATAGAGGGTGGCAGTTAGAATTACATGTTTCCTTGCTTAAATTTATTTATTTATAAATTATATGTTGAAAATAATTCAAAATAAACCGTATGAAATATTATGACCCTTAAAAACATTCACCAATAATGGAATTTCACACAAAATCTAAAGTACCACTCAAAGCTTAATTACAAATTCAAAATTTTAAAATCTAATTTTTGGCAGAAAACACCAAAATGACAAGGAACACACAAACCAAAGACTCATAATTACTATAACACACCATATAGTACTATATTATACCTTTAAAACTCATAAAAGACCAAAAATGGTCATCATTAAACTATTAGACACATTAATACCTTATGTTCCCTTGTGATGCTCTCCATCAAGCTCCCTAAGTGGGAAAATTTGAACTCCTACTCAATTGCTCTTTTTCCAACTTCTTTATTTACTTTGAATTATTCCTCATATAATTTTATTATCTCCTCTTCTTGTTTCTCCTATTATATTTCTCATTTCTTCTTAGTTGGTTCTTTTGTCTTTATCTCATTGCCTTGTCTTGCCTCTTTGACAATTCATTTTCTATCTTCATGAAGTACGTGATCTATTGTGACTCTTTTTCCACTTCATATTCCATATCCTCAATATTTTATTTCTCTTCATCTTACTCTTTCTCAAATGTCTAGTTATTATTCTTCACTCCTACTATTCCATAGATTTCTTCCACATTTGTCATGATTTATTCACACATTCCTTATTGGTCTATCTTATTAACATTGCTTTATCCTTTGTTTTCATGCTCTAATGAATATATTATTCCTTAACCCTTATCATATGCTGATTTATATACTATTTGTGTGTATCTTCATCATACTCCACCTTCTCATAGCCTCCTATCTTGTCTTGCAATGACATCCCCTTGACCAATTTAGCTTCATCATAACACAACATTTATTGGAAACCTCTTATCTTACTATTATCATGCATACCTCTAACATGATCCTTATTCATTTGTTTTTTCTCTTACTCACCTACTTGTTGCTCTCTTTCCATGAGTCTTTGTTCATCATCTTTTGGTATACTACTTGGAATGGTTCTTAGGTTAAGACTATCCTCTATTTGATCTTTCAATGTTAAATTTATCTTACTCTTTTATTGGATATTCTTTGGACTGATCTTGTCCTCCTCCAAACATGAATTCTTCATCCAATCATCTCATTTTTGAGGAACATGGTTGTCCTCCTCTTTCCTTGGATCTATCATGAGCTCTTGTGCTTCATTGCTTATTTTCTCCATGTGATCATGGAGTGACTCCCTCTCTTGCATCTCCATAACTTCACCATCATGATTATTAAATATCAAATTGCATTCATGAGACTTTATAGTCTCTTTAAGGACCTCATGGTATTTTCCATTTCCTTTTTCTCTTTTATTCTTCTTCCAAGCCTCTTAAGGAATCTATTTCATCTTGTTTAGTTCTTTATCTTGTCCTCTTAACCTATACTCTTTACTTGTATAATTGTATACCAACTATTGTTCCTCGATCAACTCACATGATTATATGATCAACTTGATCATAGTTTTAGGATTACCTTGGCTTGCAACTTGGTTTGATTCATATTATACCCATACTTGTCCATCTTATTACCTACAACTCATTGCTTGATTTTGATTTTTCACTCTTATGTGACCTACAATTTTATCTTCTTAAAGTGTTCCCATGGGTAACATGTTCCTTTTATTTGAAATCCTTTTCTCTCCATCTTGTAATTCTACCTCTAACTCTTTTATAAAATTTCCAACCTTATCTTTACCTTGACTTAGGAACTCTAAAAGATCAACTTCAGCCTCTTGTATCAATTATATCCATATCAATTCCTCATTGTTCTTTTTCATAATTTGTGTCATATCTTGTACTTGGGCTCCATCTCCATCATGTGTCAAACTAGACATTCTTTCATACTATAAATTAGTTTTTATACCTTGTTACTCCATGACGCATGCTACCTTATCTATTAGTATTTCTTCCTTTTGAGACTCCATTGACTCATACCAAGTGCTCATTTCTTCAACTTCTATTCTATGACAAAATTTATCCTTTTTTCCTTTATTTATGGCATGCTCAAAAGTTGTCATCTCTACTTAAAATTGATCCCAAATCTCATAGACAAATATCTGGTCCTATTTATCATCTAAGAACTCTTCATCACATATAACATACTATTCAATCTCATTGATTTTTTCATGAAATAAAAATTCTGATTTCTTATTGTCATACCTCTTTACTCCATCTTCTTGATTGAACTCAATTTATTTTATGACTAAAATGAGGCATCCTTATTCTTGAATATATCCTTATCTAAGCATTTATCCTCTTCTAGGGTAAACAATCACCATATCTCTATATATTACTACCCAATAAATTTCTTCTTCACTATAAGCAAGTTGTTCATGATTGCTTTCCTTCATGCTTTCATGTTTTATGTCCTCAAAACGTACTTCTAATTTATTCACTTTTGTACCTATATACACATAACAATAGATCATTAGATTTAAAATTTTAAGGCTTGTTTGCCTCCATATTCTCCTTCTTATGTTTCTTTGATAATATCTTTAGTTATTTTCTCTTATCATCTTCCATGACTATCTCATTATCCTCAAGGTGTTTCTGACCTTCCTCTTGTCTACCAACATATTCATCCATCATGAGCTTATTCATATCCTCATTTATATGCCTACATAGGAACTAATTTTTATTATCATTATCTCTCATGAGCAATTATATTCTTCTCTCCATGAGTAGCCTTATAGGCCACTTAACTCTCTTCTTCCTCATTACTTGACTATACCATTATCTTTACTTTTTTTTCATGAGCTTCACCAAGAGAATTATCCTCTCTATCATTTGATATATCTCATTCATATCCTATTCAACAACCAATCCTTTTATATTTGGGTCTTCCTTCTTGTTTATCTCATTGTGGTACTCTAATTCAGCTAAACCCTTTCTCACTTTTAAATTATCTATCTTCATCTTATCTCAAGCAAGTATTTTTCACCTTTCTTTAGCAAGTCACTTTCATCTTTCCTTAGAGTCTCACCCTAGGTTCTCTCCTCTAACTAGTCTATTGACAATCATATCCAAGTATTTTAAACCTTGTAACTACCTCCTCTTTTTGGAGTCTTTCTTCTCTCTTCTTAGGGCCGATCTTCTTACCTTGTTCTATCTTACTAACTGTATTCATGCAACTTACAACTAACAACCTTTATAACTCAAAATCATAAGATTTTCCAAGATCTTACCTAATCTAATACCACTTGATGAAGATTTATTGGTACATTCTCTTCATTTCTTTACCTGAATCTGAATTTTTCCTTTAATGGATCATTTCATCTCTAACTTGCTTGTCTTTAATAGGTACTCTACTTGTCTTTTGAGCCCTTATTCATTCTTACCTTTACTAGGCTCATAAGACTCATTGCATGGATAGTATTCTTCACTTTATCTAATACATATTTCCATTCATATCTCTCTTTACTAACTCTCTCTTTAGCACCAAATTCATCATCTCATACACAATTTTCATCACTTCACCCTCTTTTCTTAGTTTAAGCTTCTTCATTCTCATGTAGATTCATATGCCTAAAAGTATAATTCAAGGTTATACACATATTTTATCCACCAATAGGGCTCATATTTAAATATAAATACCTATTTTTATCTCCCATACACATCCAATCATAATAATCAATCTCAAGGTTAGGACTCTCAAGCAAACCACTCTTTTCTCCTTAAAGCTTAGTCCCTTGTAACCCTATTTTAGCATACATCTAAAAGGTGTGAATAATATAAAAAGTTTTAAAATATAATAAGGAAATTTTGATATAAAATTTACCACATTTTATCTTCATACAAAGTTTCACATCTCAACCCTTTAAGTCCTTCTCCCACACCCTTCTTGGCAATTAACTCTCTTTAGGCCTAATTCAAGCACATAGTCTTAGTGACCATATTTTATGGAATTGTACCAACAAAAAACCACATTAATATTGTATATCATTTAAAATAACCTCATATTAAAAAATTTCCTCAATTTTGGCATGTGTAAACACAAATTATTCAAGTTACAAGTTAAAACCCTAGACTAGGTTTTTGATAGGCATGTACAATGTTGAGAGCTATAAAAAGGGAATAATTTTTTTATAAGACACATAAATGAATTATAAAACCTAGATAATATATTCATCAACTCTCTACACTTTTCCATATAACTATTTGTTTATGAGCAAACATAATAAGTCCCTAACATGTTAATTCCTAGAATTTTGTGTACCTTTTAAAGGACTGTGTCAATTGATTTAAATATTAACAATGAGTATGGATATATGATTCATTTATAAGATTAAAAAGGATAAATTATATAAAATATAGACTCTAATACACTCCCAACACCTCAAAACCCTTTAATAAAAATCAAAAGAAACTCTTTATGATCTTCCTTCTTGACTGTGCAAAACAAGGGTGCTTCCAATTTGACCGTACATTAGATTTTCACTTTTATACCATAAAAATGGTTATGGGAAAATTAAAAAAATCATGAATAAAAATTAAAAAAATAACTTATAGTTTTAGAATTTACTGATATTCAATAGATAATCTTTCAAAACACCCTTTTGTTCATTTCTCAAAAGCATATGTATCATACATACAGATAACTTGTAATATAGGTAAATTTATCTCAATTATGATCCTTTTTGTCCTTCTTAAGGATATATACCTATGTCTCATTGAATTTATTCTATACTAATACCATATCACCATTAAATATACTCATCTACATGCATTTATCTTATTTTATACCAAACATGTAAGATCACTCCTTACAAAGCCACTCCACATAGGATAGTAGTTAGAGTTACAAGTTTATTGGCTTACATTACTTTATTTATGATTTTTATGTTGAAAAATCATTAAAAATAACCCATATGACATATTATTAACTTTAAAAACATTCATCAACAATGATATTTCATACAAAACCTAAAATACCACTCAAAACTTAATTACAAATTAAAAATTTTAAATTCTATTTTTTGGTGGGAAACTCCAAAAGGATCAATAACACACAAACCAAAGTCTCCTAATGATTATAACACACCATAGAGGACCATATAATACCTATAAAACTCACAAGACCAAAAATTTCATAATAAAACTCTTATATACATTAATACCATATGTTTCCTTGTGATGTTGTACATAAAAAAGGGAGAAAAATATTGAAGGAAAAAAAGAGTGCAAGTTAAAACCAACTATCAATTGATATTTTACAAGTAGGTAACAACTGTTAGTTTTCAACATGAATAAGTAAAATTTTTATAAAAATGGTTTTCTAATTTTTTTTTAAATAAATAAAACATTTATGAATATCATTACGTAGATAGACCCTAACATAGAATGTGGTAAATAGAAACTGATGGCTAGGGGTTGTATTTATCTTAATCTTGCATTATCACTTGAATATTAAACAACTCACACCCTATTATGACATAAAATTACTTTCAATTTTAATGGTATAGTAATAATTTTTATTTTTTTGAATATTTGTGAGTGTTTAAAAAATAAAATACCCATATGAATTTAGGGGTGAGGATTTATTATCACCCACAAGTTCAATGAGGTGACTTTATTTTGAGGTGTTCTCCAAATAAATAAAAAGGGTTAGATTTTTTTTTTTTTTTTATCATGGCTTGGTCATGCCTTTTGACCCACTTTTTATAAATTTTAGAAAACTTATAGTTTGTGATTTTGACCCATTCATAATGGTTATATCAAATGGGCCTTAGTTTTTATATTACTATCCTTTTTAAATAATTTTAGCATGTCTAAATTGTTATTTTTAATGTACCTTCAGTAGAACTTTAGCTAGACCTGCATTTAAATTATTTTGATTTATTTATACACTTGATGGTGGTTCAATGACCACTAATAGGCATTAAAACTTGTTAATGAAACTATGGATTGGATTATAGTTTTGATAAGGAAATTATTGTGAAGATTGCAAGGGTTTATGTCGTTGAAATCATTAAATCCATATTTTGCACAAGGTTTTTGTTTTAATTTCCAATTGGGTTGTGTTTTTTACCTTATTTCATTATTAAAATTATAGTTGGTCGAATGACCACCTATAAGCCCTAAAATGTGACATAAAAACCATTGAAAGTCTTGAAAGATATGAAATTTCATGAAACCATATATTTTGATTCATTATAAGGTTACTTTGAGATTTAAATGATTGATATGTTTTGCATACTATATATATTGGAATTAAATGAGATTGGGGGTTTAAATCTAAATGTATATAAATATATGGTTCATACAATTGGTTAGCTAATTGTTTAGTAATAGTTCATGGTGAATCCAAACATAGTCATTGAGTTATTATGTAATAGTAGATTTAATAACACGCTGTCAAATGTTTTTTTATGATTTATAAGAACTATTTAAGGATAGAGGTATTTTATATGTCTTAACCTAACTCTGTATACCATAATTTATAATTTCATAGGGAATAAAATGGGTAGAGTGACCTAGATGGAATAAACATTGTAACTTGTCAGAATTAATAATATTTATTATACACAAATAAAAATGAGTGAAATAATCCCTTAGTAAAAAATGGAATCAGTAGTTATTAAAAAGTAATAAAATAAAATCTTGGAATGACTAAACAATTGAGTCACATAGAGTTGAACCATAATTATGGACATTAATATGAGCGATACATCTATGATGATTAGTTCTATGATAGCTTATTGATTGATAAGACATATACATATGATAAGGTATGTAATATTGCTATGTGGAGGTCTTAAGTATGAAACCTTGTGCTTATTCATTCCAAATGAAGTTCTCATTAAATAAGATGTTATTTAATGATTTGAATGATTTTAGTTTTTTCCAATTATATTTAATATGATTGTAATTTATTTATCCACTTAATATTGAGTTGGTATTATTTATTGTCTTATCCCTCTCTTGTTAAAGGATGACTAGAGGTAGGCATGAAGCTTATTGTAGTTGTTTGTCATTAGTATACAAGTTAGAGAAGAGGTAACAATATACATTATCATATAGTATGAATCCCATGGAATATGAACTAGAACTTAGAATTTGATTATAATATAAAACACTTTGGTCAAAGTAATGTTATAGATGTATACATTATCAGTGCATGGTGATTTCTAGTTTATGTGTTTACTTGAGGTCATAATTGATAGAGACATACTTATGGTTTGTTTAAATGGATACATATAATAATTATTTAATATAGTTGTGATTTATAGATGCTTTTGATTTATTTCATCATCATTATCTACCCCTTTATGAATGGAAATGCCACTCCCAATGGGGAGGTGTGTAGGGGACCATCAATTTTTGTTTGGAGGAAAAATGCCTAGATGATGCTCTCCCTTTCTACAACTATATTTGAATATATATTTATATCTACTAATAGATATTTTATAGATTATTGAGTTGTTTATATGAAGCTCCATTTTACTAATATTGTTTATATAGTTGTAATTGTTGGTAGTTTGTATAATTATTATTTGATCATTGTATCAGAAAAATGGTTATAACACCTGATTATTTATGAATTGATGTAATTTTGATTCATTTATTAGAGAGTAGTGTTTTATTTATCATATTGATCTATTACACATGATTACAATTTATGAACTATTTAGAATTCTTGTTTGGGGTATGAATTATATATTTTAAAATGTTTAATCAGTGTATTAATCGGCATTATGTACCTATTTTACTTTATTTTTCATCATATTAAACATAATTATTTATGGTGTATAAATTTTCATCTTATGTTATGGATATATCAATGAATGTTGTACTCAATGATGAATTGAAAAAATGCACATATTTCATTAATAAATATAGAGGGGTTTTAAAAAAACCTACCAATATAGTGAAAAATATGAAAAAATAATGTGTATATAGGGATTTTATCAAATGAGTTTGATAAGTCAACTCAGGAACAAATATATGTATTTCCAAAATATTCCCAAGTAAAGTGTGAATATTAGGGATTAATGAGTTTTAGGCATGTTAATGACATATTTTATATTTTAAGGTTTCATTCCAATCCATCATTATGAGACCAAGATTCCTAAAAGCTTGTAAGAGCTAACACTAAACACACACTTTGCAAGAATGTGTGCTTATTCTCATTTTTATTAATACAATGGAAACTCTCCAAGGTGTGCATGACCTTATATTATAGGTAATCTCTTGATAAATAATTGGTTACCTTTGGTATACTCACCTAATTCTCTCTAAACTCTCTAATTTTATGATTTCTTGACTAGGAAAAGGTTAGAAGGATTAACACACAAACTCAAATTGAACATGAAAACTATAAATTTTGGGTGATGTACCAATATAAAAGTAAATTATGCCTATAATTGATACACTTTAGAATATTAAAAACCTACACACATTGAATTCATCTTCATACATTAGTATTTCATACAGAGGTCTTGATTGATACTCACACTAGCATGAAAGGAATGAACAATGGTTGATTCACTTTTAGATTAGGTAGAAATTATACTTAGACACTTTATATGACCTATAATAGTTATTATTTTGTGTATAAAGGTGAAAAAATCATACATAAACATAGGAAAATAAATCATTTAGTAAGTTACATCAATGATTATTAAGAACACACTTCATTAATATCTTGAAAATAGAGGAAAAGTTAGCTCTTTATTTCTTCAAAGGTGATGTAGTACACATTTTGGTAGAGTTTTTATAAGCCAAAATCATAATTTCATCTTCATTAAAAAATGAATATATATATATATATATATAAAGAAAATAATTGAGAGAGGATATAAATAAATCCTACCCTAGATTAGTCAACATGCTAACTCATAATTCACTCTTCCTTTAAATGAAACTCTATTTACATATTAAGAGTCTAAACACCTTTTCCTTGGAATATGGCATAAAAGTGAGAAAGAAAATTATTTGAACATTTTGGAAAAGTAAAAGGTCTAATGCATACTTATTTGATATTTATTATTGAATATATATTGATCTTATTCAATTAACTCCTTTATATCTTGTATTTAACTCCTTTTGATCTTGCATGCATCTTGAAGTTTGACTTCAGTTACCTTGTTTGCATCTTGCATGCATGTTTGAATTTTTGACTTTCTAAACTTAGCTCCAAGGGGAATAGTAGGAGAGGTATTGCATGATAATTTTATAAGGATTATCATCCATGATAATATGTATTTAATTCTTAACCGAGACTTCAACTTAACTTCTCCACTCTTGCATGTTTCTTTCTCCACCTTTCTAGGGCTCCTTGAAGACTTCTTCTTGTTTACTTAAATTCTTCTAAAGTTGGCCTAGATGGGGCATAGTAGGATAGATAATATATATTTTAAATAATTTTAACTCATTATTAACCTTTATTTAATCTTGAAAACCAAAACATAACATCTAATTTATATCTACTTACGAAGGAACACATGTGTTTGACTAGGCAAGGTTGTTGAATGCATAATGCATTGATTAAACATGTGAATTATCTTCTTCCTCAATGGTGGAATAGAAGTGGGAAAGAATGGATGCTTATGTTTTTTAAAAATTCATGAAATTTCCTTGTTGAAATTTCATTATCTGATAGACAATCACAACTCTCCATACTAGTCCCTCTTAGACATATCCATCTTTTATGGTTTTGCCAAGCTTCTTGAATGCGCCATGAGAAACTATAACTTGATGAATTTGAAATATTTTAATATATAAGGAAATTAAATATTATTTTAACATAATAAAAATCATGTAACATACTTATTTTTAAAAAATAGCTCCCAATTCCACTTATAACTTCCAAAAATGCCATTTTATGCTCCCTAGGCCTAAAAAAACCTTGATTTAGATTTGGGTGTATAAAATGAGTTATAGAACTAAAAAAAAATCCTATTATTATAATTTTATAATAATAAATTTTTTATACTTGGAAATTTTTTAAAAACTTTAAAAATATTCACCAAAATCCTAAATAAAAATTCATAAAAAATGCTTGCTTATTGTCTGCAAGGTGACCTCGAGATGTTTTTCTTTGATTTGAGCCTATTTTGAATTTATTTTTATTTAATTATAATGGATTAATATATTTAAATTATTTATACACACTCTAAAATCATTTCTTTCATTTTAAGGATCTGAAACACTCATTTCTAACTCTATTCGTGAGCAAAATAGTGAAAACCCCTAATTTTCTTCATGAATAGACCCATGTTTTTCCATTTTATATATAATAAAGTAAATTAAGGATATAAAAAAAATTATATATTAAATTACATAAAAATATACTTTCATGTCAAATTTTAATATATTTTATTAAATAAAAATCAAAATATGCACTTTTTGGTATTTCCTAGCTTGCATAATTTCATTTTTAAATACTTGTAGGTCTAAGTTTTAACATTTTATTTATTTTTATGAGGCATAAATACCTAATTATTTTTTAATTATTATATATAATATCCCATATAATCATTACAACCATTTTATATTCTCAAACAAACACTTAAACCTTTCAAAAAATGTCTTTTCTGACTGTCTCACTTACTTGAAACCCTACAACATGCATCTTTACCTTGATCCATTATTTGAATTAAAATTTGGATTTGATAAAGGTTTAGGAAGTTTATTTATGTCCCATATTATCTATTATTTTTTTTAATTTTCATCAAATAACTCAAAAATACAATCACATCTCTTAAAATAAAGCTATTGGGGGTTAAGAAGGGTTTTAGAGGACCTTTATTTCTTAATGATTGTTCATAAAGTTAAGTCCCTATAACCTAAAACCAATTAATTAATATTCAGTTAATAGGGCCATAAATATTTACCTAATACCATTTAAATTAAATATTTTTTCCTTCATGAAATAAACATTTAAAAATTGCCTTTAATAGCTTGCAATTAAATCGGGGAATAGAAGAAACCGTTGCCAAAATTTGGACCTATGAGCAGTTAATGAGCATGGTTTTGGCCTGATTAAAGTTTTATTATTTTGTGAAGAATTTTTTTAATATTTTTAACTTTGGCTAATGGTGGGAAAATCTGTTAACATTCTTGAAGACTTTGTTGGGATGTTTACATGCTAAACACTCAAGAATAACAACCTTAACCATTGGGATATAGAGTAATTAAAATATTAAAAAAATTTAAACTAAAAATTCCCTTAAAAATTTAAAAAACTTGTGCATAATCACTTAAGGAATTTAAAATAAAAATATTAACTAAAAAATGTGCAACATATCACTTAGAGGAAAGTGAAAATCTAAATCTACTATGTATAACTCAAAATACACCTGAATCAAATTAAAAACCTTTTAGGTACTCTCCATGTGGTTGAAAAATATGAGGGATAAGCTATTTTTTGAGTGTCATTATAGTTGGATCAGATCTTTTATTACTTGTTAACCTCTTTGGCTTGTCTTCAAGTGAATCAACTGAAGCAAACATATCTCCAATATAGACAAACTCTTCTTGTGTTCAATGATCACCTAATTTTTATCTTCAATCATTAGACATTTTTTCATTGTAACCACATTATGTTTCATAGTAATAGATGCAAATTCATCCTATAATAGCTCACTAGAATAATGTTCTTGGCTTTATATGAAATCTTGAGAGATACCATCTAGATTGTCAATTGCTTCAAATTGTTCCAGTTATTTAAGGAGCTAAAAATACTACTCTCTAGATTCTTTATGGTCTTATAAAAATATAATTTTATCAACATATTCCTAAACATGGTTTCCAAACTTGAAAACCCCTTTGGTAATTTATTCATAGGGAGATTTAGGCCTACAAATATTATCAATGTCTTGAATGAAATAAAGGTACTGCTTCCATTATTCATTAAAACCTTCTTGATCCTCTCTTTTAGATTATTTAGGTTCACTAGGAATAAATACATCTTATTTTTTATCTTTAATTACCTCATGTATAGGGTTGTTACCTTTTGAAACCACTACTACAATCTCACTAGGTGCTACCATGTCATATTGAACATCTTCATTATATAATTCTTGAGGTTCACTTTCAGATGCAATTTGATTTTTATCCTCAAGGTATGAAACATGATCTTATTATATGTTAAATTAAATCTCATTTGACCAACACAACTCTTGATCATAATCTCTTGAGAAATTTTTCTCTTCACCTAGATGTCCTTCTTTTGCCCTCCATACAATAGGTCTTCCTTAAAAAATGGAGACGGTGGGAGGGAAAGAGGTTCTATTTGGTGGCATAGGAATATAAGTCATGGTGGTCTAATCTTGAATTGGATTTGGTATTGAAAATTAATTAAAATGGATTTGATATTTAGAAGTAATAGTTTATTTCAAGAATCCTTTGAAAGGAGAGAAAGAAACTTATGTCAGGGATGATTCATTCTTCTCTTTCCACTCAAAATTCAACCTCTCACATTATGATATTCCTTGATATTCATTGACACCTTCAACATGAGGACTAAATGAATGTCTCAATAAACTTATAAATTTTCTTGGTTGGGTGTCTACAACTTTCTCCATCTCTTTATTTTGAATTATCATGGGAGGAGTATATGAGAAACATATAAACTCATTTGATTAAGGATCTTGAGGGATTTGAGGAAGAAAATGGGAAGTATGCATAATCATAGGCTCTTTCATATTATTAAGAGTCCTAAAAATTGAAATCAATATAGACTATTTGGTTATGGTTACCTATTATGTTTCTTATTTTTTTCCCTACATGCACTTTCATGGTTAATGTTTGGCTTATTTATATCTAATTTACGTGTAAATTATCTATAATATTTAATGAAGTACTAATTATTCATAATTCATATCTAACGCACAATAATTCATCTCTATTATGCTTCTATTTTCCTACCTTGAATATGAATTTTATGCATTATCCTTTGCACTTAAGTAAAACTTAGCTATATTTATCCTTAGCATATTCTGATGATTAAATAACATTTTATAATAATGGTGTAGTGATCATGGAAACACTCCTTCCAATGGAAACTATGCTATGATAGTTATCATGTTAGAGATACATTGAGACATGGTTAGACTAAAATATGTGTAATTATGTAGAAGAAAAATCTAAATAGACTAGTCTTAACACATGATAAATTAATCAAGAGTATATCTATGGGGAATAGACAAAATATTTTGGTGTGAGTTACCTAAATTGATATCCAATTGGTTAGCTTAGTTGGAATACTATTGATTTAACCCAGGAATGAAATAAATAATTACATAGACTGAAGAAAAGATAGACTAATTGTAAAAAATGGAAATTGACTAGACGAGAGCAATAGACTATTGGATTACTACCACCATAGATGGATACACTTCTGAGTTTGAAGTAAAAGGATATATAGATTTTGAAGATACATAAGAATTATTTGTTTAAGGAATGAGATGATTTTTTTTTCAATGACTACCTCTCCTTGTAAGATGTTGGTTGTGGACAAGGTGATGGTGCCTACTCTAGCCAATATGGAGTAGTCACTTCGGGCATATGGGGGTGTGTGCAACATGATAGTGAATGAATTTTAGATGAGTAATTAAGACTTGAAATTAAATCCATAATGGAGAAATGAGGGAAGAAGAGTTATAATAAAAGTTTGGATTTAAAATAAGAACTATGGAAATAGAATAAATGGAATAAATACAAGAATACATAGGTAGTTATGAGTAGAGGTAAGAGTAGTAGTAAACTAGAGGATGAATGAGTAATAAGACATGATGAGTGAGATTATTAATGAATGAAGAAAAAAAATATGATGAATTCTATCAAATAGAAAGAAGTGATGAAGAATGAGACAAAGAAGATATGTTTGAAAAAGAAGGCAAAAATAGTGTAAAAGTAGAGTAGATAGGTGATAGATGTAGTGCATAGCTACAAAAATAGGTATTGTCATACGAAAAAGAAATAAAAAAATAAATATAACATAATATAAGGTTAATTTTAGGTTCAATAATATCATAATAAGAATTAATATGAAATACGCATTCATTGGAAGTGCACACATCCCCACAACCCAATATTTTATATTCTAGTAGAAGTTCTCATCCAAGTAGACAAGAATATAATAGCTAAAAAGGACCATTTTTAGACTAATTACATTCTTAGGGTATATAAATTAAAAAAACATCAATTATAAAGCCTTTTAATTCTATAGGGACTTTTAAAACTAAGCAAAGAAAAGAAAGAAGCATAGAAAAACAAAGTGTACATGTTAACTCTCCTAGTGTGTAGAGTATTACAAAGGAAGGATTTCCTAGAATATAGATTCCTCTTGTAATAAATATGAAACATATTTCACCAACACCAGTCTACTCAATGGGTCATCTAGGAGGATTCCTAAAATTAGCAATATATGATGGGTCAACATACCTTGAACAATACCTACTAACCTATGAGATGAGATGGTAAGCTAAGGGCATCATTGATAAAGCTATTAAAAAGTGTGAGTTAGTGGAGGAACTGGTCAAAGTTTAGTGGTCAAGTATACAAGCTATTACGGACTATATTATAAAAAAATTCAAGGTAAATAAATGTACTAGTTAGACTATATAAGACCTAAAGGAGATAAGGCAAAAGTTTTGAGAATCAGTCTGTAACTATGATCATGAATTATCTAATGTGATGAATAAGGTAGAATTTGCCTTAATAGACAAAGACAAAGTTGCTTTCTTTATCAAAGGACCACACTCTAGAATTAGTTTTTCCACTTTGAAGACTCAATATACTACAAAATTATATGTTAGAGCTACTTGCCTACACATATATCAAATTGAAGACTATAGAGAAGCTTCTATTGCAAATTTTAAGATTGAAAACACACTATAGGATTTTATGAAAATAATGAAACAATACCAAGAGTGTAGAAAGGAAGGACATCACATGATTTATTTTCTTAATATCAAGATAAAATTCTATGAAATATATTAATTAGTGGGGCATGCAACAACACAGTGCCACCTTCTACAAAAGTATGACAAGAATACACAGAATCTATACTATAATTTTTGTAAGTCAAACAATCATGATGAAAATAACTATAGCTATTTTTAGGATCTCAATTAAGGCTCACCAAAAATTTATTCACCATCACTATGTAACAAATTTCCTTGATAAAGTAGATGATTCTTAGCCTAGATGCCAATAAAGGTTATGCGACCCAAATAGGTCCATAATGGATTCCTAGTTTTCCATAATACCAACCTCAAGGTCTAGTTAGTTGGATCCCTCCTTTATCGAGTTGGACACCACCATATCTATAGTGCCAATATTTATCACCTTGAATCTTAGTCATGATGTAATAATAACAAATGAGTTGGAACCCATCAACTGTAAAAAAATAATTTATAATTGGAGATAATACCTAGTATCATCAACATTATAATACTATACAACAACAAAGAGGGTATAGAGGAGGATATGAATCTAGTAAAGGAGGATATATGGGATGATACAGAGGAGGTTACCAAGGAGGTAGAAGAAACAAATACCAATGGCCTCTATTACAATGTTATCTATGTGGAGAATATAATCATGTACAACACAATTTCTTGATGAATCCTCAAAGTTAGTCTTATTATGCATACTATAGAATATATGACTAACACTACATAGAATATTATCCTATCTTGGATAATAAAATAAATGACAAGGCCATCTAGAATGTGAATATGGTAAATGCACAACCTAAGGAGGATGCATTCCTAAATGTTGTGACATGACAATAACATGCATAAAAATTCTTGCCTCACTTGAAATGCCTTAGGATCAAGGAATTTGAAAATCAAAATAGGACAAATACCTAGACCTAGTTATAGAAAAGGGGCTCATATATGAAGCTATGCAAATGTTCAAAAACATACAACATCAAGACACTACTAAGGGAGATGCCATAATAATATATACTCAAATATATGGCCAAATCATGAACATTATGTTCTAGGATGGATTCATCATTGTAATCATAGATATTCTAAAATTGTTAAGCACATTATGTAATGAATACATTTGGTATAATATCACAAACTTTCTACATAACTTACTAGAGTGTGCACAACATAGATAATAGAATATAGAAAAGATAGTCTGGTACATCAAAACCAAGAAGCCCTAAGATGTAGATGCACAAATCAACATTGAGATTATAGGCTATGACATTCCAAATGTTGTCTTTGATTTTAGCAACACAGTCAACATGATTCCTAGGTCTACATGAGAAGCTATTAGATTGGTTCTGAATTACACCTAGTAACTTTGAACTTAACTAATTATGGAAGGGTTAAGTCTATTGGTAGATTAGAAGATGTTTAAATCAAAGTCATAGAATTTCCTTGCATGGTGATTTTGAAGTCATTGACATAAAGACCTTAGCAATAGGCTACCCTACATTGATAGATAAGAAATGGGCATATGTTGGTCAAATGACTATGAAAATAGTACATAATTAATTAGAGGCACACCAAGGAGATAAGGTTATCATCATTCCACTAAATAGAACACACAAACCATACATCATTATAGCTAAACCAAAGTCTCCATATGTCATGCAAGAGACCATCTAGATGAAGGTGAACTCTAAAGAAAATCCAAAATCTCTATGCACAACTGAATGAAACTTCTTATATGATCATATTAAACCTTAGGTACACTCATTACTCACCCAATAGCTAAAGACATCAAAATAATAGAGACCTAAAGTAGTAGTCACTCAATCATTGGTAACCAAATTTCTCATAAAATATTGTGCATCTATGTCTACAATATCTCCTACTCAATCAGAAGTTAACTTCCTCTATCAAAATGATGATCATATGTAAGAATATATAGAGCCAACCAAAGAAGGTACTTTTCCTTGGGACTTATCATCATCTAGTAGTGGAGACTCAGACACCCACCTACTCAACTAGACCTGAGGTGATCATGAACTCTAATCAATGATAATAGTCTTTGCATATAACTGATAACTTCATATGCACTATGAAATTAAGGATATCAATGAATTCATTATGTGTTTACAATTTCATATACCTACCATCAACTAGTGGGTCAGTTCGCTAAATTATGTTTTAAAGGGAGTTACCATGACATAGTGGGCAATTCATTGAAACAACTAGCTCAAGTGGGATAAGGCCTGTGATCTCATGATTAGCAAGATCCAGCTAACGTAGTTCATCTAAAAAAAATAGCCTTTCTTACAAGAAGGTGAGTTTCCTAAAATTCACATTCATAAATGTGTTGAATTCTAGATGAAGGAATGCATGGCACCAAAGTACTAGGTTCACATTTTCCATTATACACTTGTTTTATTACCATCAACATGGTATATGCATCAAGAGCATAGAAGGGAGATAAATCATTAAGCATAGGTCCAAATTTATTTCATTCAAAAATTTGTTTTTGAAGGTGAAAACCCTCTAGTTCATAATGTACTATATAAAATCAAACAATTCTTATGCCATGGTTGTGTAGAAGACTTAAGCACCATAATGAAATCCACTATGTAAAATAACACAACTTCTGATCTCAATTCAGTATTACAAAGATTCAAAACTACCAAGAAATAATAATAATCTCTTAAGCATCCATGCCACCAAATAAAAGATGATGAAGAGTAAATGGTAGATTCTGACTCTACTAGTGATATGGATTTGATTAATTTATTTGTAGTTGAATGGATAGTAGAGCCAGTAAAGGACATCAACATAGAACCAATTAAATAAGACAACTTACACAACATACATTATTCTAGAAAAAGAATAGAAATGAATGATATAAGAATTTGTTGATGAATAAAAGTGAAATATTTACTAGCACCTCATAAAAAATCATGTAGTAAACATTGAAACTAACAAGGTTCTAAAATTAGCACATGTAGGTTATTATTGGACAAAATCTGAAAATTTTGAAGTTATACAGCTCCTATGAGACTACCAAGATGTCTTTCCCACTACATTTTCCGAGGTCCAAGGAGATGATCTATCTCTAAGTGAGATGCATATCAAACTTAAGGATTGTACATTACCTATAAATAAATGAACATACAAGCTAAATCCAAACATGAAACTGAAAGTGAAGGCTAAACTTGATAAGATGTAGGATTCAAGAATAATCTATCTAGAAGAAAAGGTAGATTGGGTAAGCCCCATGGTAGTGTATCCGAATAAGATAAGGTAAATTTGAGTATGTAGGGATTATCACATTTTTAATGATGCCTGTGCAAATTATCCATTCCAAATTCTATTCACAGATGAAGTTTTAGAGTCTATCATAGGACATAAGTCTACTCTTTCACGGATGGCTTTAGTGACTATCATCAAATACCCATCGCAAAAGAAGATAGGGCCAAAATGACTTTTACCATTGAATGGGGACCTTTTTCATACAAAATCATGCATTTTGACCTTAATAATGTACCTATAATGTTCTCTCATGTAGTGTTGACTATGTTCAAGGACTTCATTCATGACTTCTTAGATGTCTATCTTGATGATTGGGCAGTCTTCTCCTTATTTAAATAAAATTTGTCTAATATGCACCTAATATTAAATTGATGTCAAGATTTGTACATTCCATTTAATTTAAATAAATTTCTATTCGTTACAGCCTTTGGTGTTTTGCTAGGACATGTAGTATGTAGTGAAGGCATTTTGGTCAAATAGGCCAAAATTGTAGTTATTCTGATTATGCCTCCCTCATTAAGTTCCATTGAAGTACAATATTTTCTATTACATACAACCTACTATCACAATTTTATCAAAGGATATGTAATTATTTTATCTCTATTAGAATCATTATTGTGCAAAAATACAAAGTTTGTCTAGACTTTAGAGTGCCAAGCCACCTTCATCAAGCTAAAATAGAGATTGGGTATTGTGCCCATTCTCATCTTTCCAAAATAAACAAATACCTTTCACATACATGTGTATTCTTTGAGTATCATAGTTGTTGGTATGTTTTCATAGCCAAGAGATGGTGGACTCGACCATCCTATTAATTTTGCCAATCATAAACTAGCTGATGTAGAGAAGAACTACACGACCACTGAATGAGAAGCATTGGCTATCATGTTCACACTACATAAATTTTGACATTATCTACTTGTGATTCCATTCGAATTCTTCATCGATCATCAATCCCTATAATACCTTTTCAACAAGTTGATGCTAGGATGATGCATTTATTGATGGTTATTGTTATTTTAGGAGTTCTAATTTTGCATTAATGTAAATCTGAGAAGAGAAAACATGGGACTAGATCATCTTAGCTACATTCTTAATGGTGAAGAACTATAAGAATTACAAGAAGACTCTCTTGATGCTCACCTCTTTTGCATTTATAAAATCCCTAATATTTTTAAAGTAATTTCTAATTTTATTAAACAATGAGTCTTCCCAATGCATTATTAGTAACATGACAAGAAGTAGTTTATTACTAGAGCTCTACCATATTCCATCATCAAGGGAATTCAGTATCACTTGGGGAAGGACAAAGCTCTATGTAGGGTTGTTCTAGAACATGAACAACCTCAAATCTTGTAAGAGACACATCAACGAGTCATAGGAGGAATTTTTTTGGAGAAGCTACTACCATAAAGTTATTATAGAGTAGGTTATGGTGGCCAAATTTATTCTAGGATGCACATAGAGTATCTCATCACTGTGATGTCAACCAACACATGGGTAAACCACTAAAAAAAGATGAAATGCTTTTACAACCTATATTAGTTGAGCATCCTTTTTAATAATAGGGTATTGACTTTATTGCACCTATCAATCCACTAAGAAAACATAGTAAAGCAAGGTATATCATCACTATGACTGACTATTTACTAAGTGTGTTAAAGTTATTATGACACCTAGCAATGGTGTGAAGGATGTAGTAAAGTTTCTTTATGAAAACATTATTACAAGGTTTGGATGCTCGATTAAGCTCATTAGTGATCAAGGAATGTAAGTTATAAAAACACCATCAAGGATATAACTAAGGAATTTATGATTTTTAATCATAAAAACACTACATACCATCCATAAGCCAATGGCCAAGATGAAGTTTCTAAAAAATTACTAGGTAAAATGCTGACAAATATCTATGATGTCAAATGAGATGATTGGGAAGATTGCATTCCTATGATCCTATGGGCATATCACATGCACTATAATAGAGCCATAGGTTTTATGTCTTTCCATTTGGTGTATGGACTTGAATTAGTTATGTCAATGCAATAATTAGTACCCAACCTATGCATTACCATGGTCATGAAACTAGGGGATCATAACTCTTTAACTAATAAACTAATTGAACTGAATAGGATGGATGAGTATAGATGCCGAGTATCATAAACACAAGAAGTTCAAAATCAAATCCAAAAATCATGGCATGATAGGAATTTATGCTAGAAATAATTTCATAAAGATCAACCTGTCTTATTATATGATAGTCATTTCACAAATTTTCTAGGCAAGCTATAGATTTGATGGAAAGGGCCCTATATTATACATGAACTAACACAATAAAGAACCATGGTTTTAAGATATCTTCAAGGAACCATTTTATCAGGTTAGGTAAATGGTTTTAGGATTAAGACTTACCACCAATAGGTGAATTGATCTCATTATGTTAAGTGAGTGGGTGTTGAGTAACATCAAGTAGATTAGTATTTCCTAATATTTCATGTTTTTGTGTGTTTATTTTTTGTCTTTATGTGTTTATAGATGATATCTTAAACAAAATTTAAGAACCATGATACTAATCATAGCATGAACCATACATGTGTAGGAATATCCACATGCACCATCATGGTTGTCAAAGAGGAGTGAACGAAAGAAATTAAGTCTAGGAAAGGTATGGAAACTTCTCATCAACTAGATTTCCACCATATAATGGTCATACACTATAATTAAATGCTAGATACAAGGTTAGATTGACATAAATCTTCAAAAAATTGGTATCTTATCAATATCATCTATTTATACCTCTGTATATATAGAAAAGACCATAACAGTGTAACTCCACACATATGCCAATGATTAAATGCCTTAATTGCAAGATTGGATAAAGATATACCACATATACCATTGCACTCATGACTAGTGGATAACTAAGTGAAACATTCATGTGGAATCTAATAGGCTTTAAATTTATAAAATCCAAATTCAAAGAACCAATTTAACATTTCATCCTTGTGCATATTTTTCATGATCTACAATAGCAAAGAGTCGAGCTAGTTTTCTTACATAAAGAGCATATAGTATTGTAATTTCATTTCTTTAATAGACATGGATAATTCATGGCTCACTAAGGGTTTGATAGAGGCTCAAAAAGAGGCAATGGGTTTTAATATGGTTCTCATACAAACTGAGTTCAATGACCCAAAACCATTCAACTACCTCTAACAAGAAGAATGGAAGTTATTACCATACCCTATTGATGATACACAACCACTTGCTCTTACCACTCCCCACTGATTGCACAACATAGATGTTGAGTGCCTATTATGAATTCCTAATTTTGGAAACCTGGGGGAGACATACAAGTATTTATCAATTGATAAAACAATGGAAACATCTATCTTGGCCCAAATGTCACCATTATAATCAACATCAAATACATGGCCCAAACTTTGGGCATGTCTATGCGAGGAAACTCCCTATATCCCTAAAAAATGAGAATTCCCCCATTATACAATAAGTCCATAATTTATGTATTTAAATAAATAGAGGGATTCCAATTGACAAAATCCCAAATGATCTAGTGCACATTCTCATCAAGTGCATCACTAGGAGATTTTGGTAGATGACCAAATCTCAAAAGAAAATATCGAAAGGGGTCATGGACATCACCCACTAGATGATCCATACAAATGAGCAATTCAAATATCTAGAGTAATTCATATAATAAATACTCACCAACATCAAGAAGTGTTACACCTCTCTAAGGTAGATGTTTCAATACCAGTTCCTCATCTGCCTACTTTTCTTCATGTAATGGAAGTCCCTAGAGGGAGAAGTGCACCCTGATATAGATTATTGGTCAGTGTAGCAATTTCATAATATCATCTAGACATAATAGTTTAGAGCCCTAACACATAAGGGAAATTTCAAATCATGGTGGGAGGAGTGTCTAGAATTGATATCTACATATCCTTAGGTGCCACCATACATCATGTAATATCTAGGTCAACATATAATTGCTACCTTACTCCCAAAAGGTGTTTTCATCAACATTCATGAGTTGTCATAGTTGCCCTTTATACTAAACCAATTATTTTTCATAAAGGACATGGTATAAGCCAAATTCATCAAACAAAAAATTTTCACAACCAGTCATGCGACTCCACTTTAGGCCATACCACTTATCATAGCCATCCCTCTAGATTAGCAACCAAAGGAAGCTACCAACTCAAAATAATAGAAGGGAAAGCATAAACTTCCCATAAAACATCATTCAACATCACCTCTCTTAAATTTCAAGACACACAACATAGCAAATTGGATGGATGATCTAAAGGTACTTTAGATCATGAGATCATGTAACCTTATATATATGGGCATAGATGAGTAAGAAGTCTACCAAGTCATGATGGTAGACATGGCTAGGTATTTATATCATAGGGAGGAAGAGAAATAAATATTTTTTTAGAAGGATGTGTGCATATTTCAAGTGTAGAATTAGGTTCCCCTAGAACCATAGGTGTACCTTCCATAGGTATACTTTAGTCTCTAAGTTAATAAAGGACTAGTGCATATCCAAACAACTCCATGTAGTCAATACATTAGGCTAGAACATGAAGACTAAGGTAACCACATTGATCACCTTACTATAGGAGTACAATAGCATGATGGATATTGTAGTACTTCAAGAACAAAAGGTCACATGAAATCTTCTCGACTACATGTAGCACCTTGATGACTCTCTAGCCAATTCTAGTCTAGACTTTACCATAGATGCAACTACCAAGATAACCATGGGAAGCCACACCACTTTAGTAGATGATAAATACAAAGCTCTTCAAGACTTACTCAACACCTGACATAATGTGCATGATAAAATTTTCAACTAGTAAATTAAGCTCTTACATAGTTCATTCATAGGTCTCTAGGCCCAATGCTATGCAAATAAGTTGGAGAAGTTGAGTGGAGAGATCCAAATGAGGGTTAAAAATACTAAGGCAGCCATGAGCATCATTGATCACTTAAACCTAAAGTAACTCATTATTTATCATGCACCACTATGCATCCTACTACACATCTAAGAAGTTATGATCAATTGGCATACATATAAGATTGACCTATCTCAGTTATACAATGAGGTTTCTTAGATCCTCAACATTCTAGTCTACAATTTATCAATTAAACTCCATCAAGTCATCACACAGTACAAGGTTACATAGTCTAGGGCCAAGGATCTTGTTGGCTAGTCATCATCTACATCAATGCCACCTTCTTCAAGCTAAATACTATGCAAGGTGAAAATTTTGTAAATAATTTTATGTTGGGGATGACTAGTAAGACAAGTGGGGCCAGGTTGGTTGAAAACCCATAAAGGGAAGCCACTTGGTTATACCAGCCTATTAAAAACTTGAAAGGGTGGTAGGTTGGTATGCTACTTATTTGAAAACCTAAAAAGGTGGCTAAGTAGTGTGTAAGAGGTGAAAACTATAAATGATGCCTTGAATGATTACTATGAATATTACGTGTCTAACCACTTCTTCAATTTCTACCCTTTGTGTACATTTAGATGATCTTATGGCACTGTCTCAGGATGAGATAACATTTTAAAATTTAGGAAAGTGTTGGGAAAAGAAATTGGATAGTAAAGCTACATAAGATATTATTCTAATATTCATTTGTTATATATTTAATTATTAGATATATGTATATTTTGTCCTATCTGCCATGAACTTGTAATAGGTTAGAAGATGAATAAAATCCTCTTTTGGCACTAAGTATGAGAAGAATGTGAATAGTCAAAGACTGTAAATGACTATATATATTTATGTTTGTATGAAAAAAGAGAACTCCACCTTCAAAGAGATCAATATAGACTATTTGATTATGTTTACCTATTGTGTTTCTTATTTTGTTCCTTACATGCACTTTCATGGTTAATGTTTGGCTTATTTCTATCTAATTTACTCTAAATGATCTATAAACTTTAATGAAGTACTGGTAATTCCTAATTCCTATCAACACACAATAATTAATCTCTATTATGCTTCTATTTTGCCATGTTGAATATGAATTATTTGCACTATCCTGTGCACTTCAGTAAAACTTACCTATCTTCATCCTTAACATGTTTTGATGCTTCAAGAACCCTTGGTAACAAAAATATTGATATCTTATTAGTTCATTGCTTCTTGAGATGAATCCATAAATATTTTTATCTTAACACGAAGGATATAAATGTGTAAAATATGATTTTCATAAAATGGAGGACTAAAATACATACAAAGTGATGCTCTTTAGGTAGTTGGACTGCTTAAACCAACTGTATATAACTTGGAGTTACCAAATGTTGATTACTTGAATAATTTCTTTATTTAAAATTAATAAAACCAACACTAATATTTTGAGTTATTATCTCACTAAGCATGCCAAAAATTGTTATCACTCAGAAATGCACCCTTGAAAGAATGTGTGCCTATTCTCACTTCTATTGATATAATGGAAAATATCCAAGGTATGACTGACATTATATTTAAGTTAATCTCTAGATGAAATAATGGTTCCCTTTGGTACACTCACCTACTTCTCTCTAAACTCTCCAATTCTATGATTTATTAACTAGGAAAAGAATATAAAGCTCAATACACAAGCTCAAATTGAACATGAAAACTAAAAATTTAGGTTGATGCACCAATATAAAAGTCATTTTTTCTTATACTTGACACATTCTATAAGATTAAGAACCTACACACATTCACTTCATATTCATACAATAGATCTTACATCAATATTTCATATAGAGGTCTTGACTAACACACACAAGCATGGAAGGAATAAACAATGGTTGAATTCACTTCCAGATTTGGTAGAAATTAGACAAAGACACTTGATCTAACCTATAAGACTTATAATTTTATACACAAAGGTGAATAATTCAAACATAAACATAGACAAATTAGTCATTCACTAAGTTGCATCAATGAATATTAACAACACACTTCATGAAGAACTTGAAAATGGAGGAAAAATTAACTCTTTACTACTTCAAAGGTGATGTAGTAAAAAATTTTACATATTTTTTGTAATCCAAAAGTATAATCTCATCTTCATTCAAAAATGAATATACATATAAAAATAAATAACTGAGAGAGGAAACAAATCAACCCTAAACTAGATGATTCAACATACTAGCTCATAATTCACTCTTCTTTTAACTAAAACTTCAACTAAACCTTCAACTCCAACCCCAATTTCCCAATTCCAATGTATCATATTAAGAGTCTAAACTTCTTTTCCTTGAAATATGGTGTAGAAGTGAGAGATAAACTTGTTTGAAAATTTTGTAAAAATCAAAGGTCTAATGCATGCTTATTTTATCTTCAATCTTGGAGAGATATTTATATTCTTCAATTAACTCCTTTTGATCTTGTATTTAAATCCTTTTGATCTTGCATGCATCTTGAAGTTTGAATTTAGTTACCTTACATTTTGCATGCATGTTTGACTTGAATTTCTAAAATTAGCTCCAAAGGGAGTAGTAGGAGAGATATTACATGTTGATGTTAAAATGAGTCTCCTCCATGAAAATAGGGATTCAAGGCTTAACCAAGACTTCAACTCAACTTCTCCACTCTTGCATGTTTATTTTTCCACCTTTTTAAGGCTCCTTGAAGACTTCTTCTTGTTTGCTTGAATTATTCTAAATTTATCCCAAATAGGGCATATTAGGAGAGAGAAAATATTTTTTCATGCATGGATACTCCTTTTTAACCTTTATTTTATCTTTAAAACCAAAAATTAACCTCTACTTGATATCCACTTAACAAAGAACACGTGTTTGACAAGGCAGGGTTGTTGAATGCATGATGCATTAATTAAACTTATGAATTATCTCATTCCTAAAGGTTAGTGTAGAAGTGGGAGAGATTGTATGTTTATTTTTTTTTAAATACATTTAATATCCTTTTTGAAATTACATTATCTGATGGACAATCACAACTCTCTATATTGGTCCCTCTGGGACATATCTATCTTTTATAGTTTTGGCAATCTTCTTGAATGCACCATGAGAACATAAAAATTGATGAATTTAGATTATTTTAATATATAATTAGTTTAAAAATTATTTTAACATAATTAAAATGGTGTAACATACCTTAAAACAAAATTTTAGCTATAAATTCCACTTATAACTTCCAAAAATGCCATTTTATGCTCTCTAGGCCTCAAGAAACCCTGATTTGGATTTGGGGATCTAAAATGAGTTATATAAAAAAACTCATCATATTTTTTTGATTAATTAAGTTGGAAAACTAGGGGCCAAACCCTATATAGTCAAGAAAGATAGGAAGGCTAGCAAACAAAAGATGCCAGCACCGAACCAACGGCACAGCTGAGAAACAAAGTCAGAAGCAAAACAAAACATTGGAAAGACCAGAGTTAGAAAGGATGAAACTACATAACTATAGAATTAACAAGATCCTTAAGATTCTCATTTTTTGCATTGTCAACATTCCCTGGATTACCCACCACTTCCATGATCCACAATGGCCTTCTCCACATGGACCACCTTCAAAACCTATCTTCATCATCAATGTGCATCATTCATGCTCTATCATCTCCTTCTAAATGATATCTCTAATGTTTGGGGGTATATGAGCCCCTTTTCGCCATACCCTCCATCCTGAGAATTGTTGACCAAGGTTGGCACAAGCATCAATGACCCTATTACCTTCTCTGTAGGTGTGGGTAATATCAACTTTAGAAAACTTTTGTAAAAGAAACTAGATATCCATAATGATGTCTTTTATATGGATACCAATGTTAGATGCTTTATTAACGGCATCTATGATCAACTTAGAATCTCCCTAAATATTCAAATTTATAATTCCTAGGGATATAACTAACTTTAATCCCCAAAGTAAGGCCATAGCTTCAACATAGTTATTGCTCTGGCAACCCATGCCACCAGCATAGACAACAAACATCCCTCCTTTTTCATTTCTTATTATTCCTCCTCCACTTGCTTTACCACTCAACTTGGATGACCCATCAAAATTGAGTTTTATCCAATTGGGTTTAGGTGGTATCCATTTAGTATGAAGTCTCTGAAGAATTTTTGAATTATCATGCCCAGGGATAAGGTTTAAAACCTTCCATTTGGCAGTAATTTAAATTTCAAATTCAGATAGAGGTTTCTCCACAACACTAATATGAGCTATTGTAACACTTTCCAAGATGGTCCTAGCAAAGGAGTTAAACACCTAAGCAGAATTTCTAGCAGTGTCCCTAAAAATTCTATGATTTCTCTCTTTCCATAAAGTCTAGCTCAAGCATGGTAGAGCTTACTTCCATAGTTCCTTAATCCAGGAATGTGTGAAGGTTGAGATCCAACTAAGAATTACTTATTTAAGGTCAAAATTGCAAACCCATTCAATGCCAAAGTTGTTAAGTATTTTTCCCCATAAATCTCAGGTAAACTCACAGTGTATGAATAGGTGTGAAATTGATTCCTCTCTAGAACCACATAGAAAACATCTATTGACCAAAATAAACCCCCTCTTTTGAAGGTTGTCTTGAGCAAGGATTTTGTTATGGGAAGCATCCCACCAAAACAAGTTAATCTTTGGAATGAGTTTATGATTCCAAACATTTTTCCATACCTCCTTATTCTGAGCTTCAGGTGTAAGTAGATGATAGGAAGATTTGACAGAGAATGATCCATTCTTATCTGGCCACTAGTATTGTTCATCCTCCTGAGGGAAGAGTGAGATTCTGATCTCTTGAACACATTATTGGATCTCCCAAATTCTTGGGATAAGCTCAAGCCTATGCACACAACAATCCAAAAGGTTTTTCCAGGTCCTTATCCCATTATTATTTTCCATATAATCACTAACCCTATCACCAAAGAACTGACTAGTCAAGCCTATAATTTATCCATAGTTTCCTTGGGAGATGAGAGGCTTGTCCTTTAACCAATTATCCTCCTAGAATTTAATCTTCCGGCCAATTCCAAGCTTCCACCTAATTCCCTATTTGAGAGACTTCTACTTTTTAGCATTTTATTCCATATCACAGATTCCTAGGGTAATCCGGCATGTTGAAGAAAGTTGGAATCATCAATGTTATGCATGTATTTGGCATACATTATTTCCCCCCACTCTCTGTTGTTGTGAATAAAATTCCAACTAACTTTTGAGAGGAGGGATTTATTCATTTTCCTGATGGATCTTATATTAAGTCCACCATGAGATTTTGGGAGACACACTTTTTTCCATCTGACTAAAGACATTCTCTATTTGTCTTCCACTCTTGTCCATAAAATTTTCCTTTGGATCTATTCCAGCTTTTTATAAAAATATGTAGGAACTTTAAAAAGAGACATGAAGTAAGTATGAATACCTTACAAGGATGTTCGAAGAAGTTGTAGCTTACCCGCACTACTGAATAGTTTCCCCTTCCACCCAAGAAGTTTCCTATGCATACATTCCACAATACCATTCCAAAAACTTGAAGATACCTCTTTGACTGAGAGTGGGAGACCTAGGTAGGTAGTTGGTAGGCTAGCCTCAACACAATCTAAGTATCAATGATTATATGTCTAAGTTCATTGGGAGTGTTGAAGAAGTACACATTGCTTTTCTAGAAATTTATTCTTTGTCCCGAGTCTAGTATAATCATTAAGTATATTCTTCCATCTTCTATGTTTGATCACTGATGAGATACCAAATAAGATGGTATCATCCAAAAATTGTTGTATAACCATAGGATGAAGGGAAGAGGCAGGTTTGATGCCTACTAGCTTTTTTGAAACTATATCAACTTGTATGTATCTTCCCAGTGCCTCAGCCATAATGATGAATAGGTATGGGGAGAGAGGGTCTCCCTGAAAAATTCCTCTCGAGGAGGATAAAAACCCTCTAGGAACACCATTAACCAGCACTGAGAATTTAGCAGAAGAGACCACATTCCATAATAAGCAAGACAATTTATCATTAAACCCAAATTTTCTAATCACTTGGAATAGAAAAGTCCATGAGACTCTATCATAAGCTTTGGATATATTAAGCTTGAGGGCCATCCCAAGGATTTTGCTCTTATCCATGGAGTGGATAGTCTCATGTGTGGTGATCACAGCATCAATAATCTGTTTGCTCGAGATGAAACCTTTTTAAGCAGGAGAAATAATTTTGTCAAGCAAGGGTTGAATTCTCAAAACTAGTAGTTTAGTACATATCTTATACACAGTGTTGCATAAGCTAATGGGTCTGAAATCAGCAAGGTGTAAAGGTTGAGATTTTTTAGGAATAAGTATAATGAAGGTATTATTGACTTGTTTCAAAAGTTTTCCAGATCTAAAAAAATCATGAACTACAGTTGTGAGGTCCACTCCAACAATCTCCTAATATTCCTAAAAGAATATAGGAGGAAAGCCATCAGGACCCGAGGCTTTAAAAGTGCCCATGGAGAATAAAATAGCATGTACTTCTTCATCAAATACAGGCTTTAACATTTCTAGATTGTCTTCTTCTATTATCAAATAGGGGATTTTATCAATGAATTGACTCATAGATCTATCAATTCTATCATTATTATTTTCTTTTGTAAGCAGATTCTGAAAGAACACCCTGGCTTGCTCCCCTTTTTCATTATCCTTAGTAATAATGTCTCCATTATCTAGGATAGGCTTATTTATTGAGTTGTCTTTTCTATGTTTCATAGCTGAGAGATGAAAAAAAGCAGTGTTCCTATCACCCTCTTTGAGCCATTGAACACGGGATTTTTATTTCCAAAAAACGTCTTCCCTTTCCATCAGATTCTTCCATTCTAAAGACAGACTATTCTCTTCTTCTAAGGTGCCCTCAGAGTCATCACCTTGATCAATTAGTTGATGAATAGCCTTGAGTTTTCCCATTATATTTTTCTTTTGCTGGAAAACCTGCCCAAAACTGTATGTATTCTAGCCATAAACTTCTTGTTTAATGTGCTAGAGTTTCTTGACTATTCTAAACATGGGATTACCTTGAATGGGAATATTCCACCATTAAGCCACCATTTGTCTAAAACCTTTGTGTTTAATCCACATAGCTTTAAAATAGAATGGAGGAGGTCCATGATGTCCCTGATCTCTCCAATTAAGGATAATCGGGCAGTGGTCAGACATGGTTCTAGGTAGAGCCTGTGCTTGCATATTCTGATAATCATTCTAGTTGCTTGATATTAGAAATCTATTTAATTTACCCTGAATCATTTGATCTCCTCTTCTTCTATTGGTATAAGTAAAATTTTGGTTCTGTAGCTTTATGTCCAATAATCCCTAATCATTGATGAATTTAGGAAAGTCGAACATGTTATCTGAGTAATCAATAATTCCACCCTATTTTTTAGAAGGGTATAAAGGTGTGTTAAAATCTCTGGCTAACATCCATTTAGAATTATAAGGATTATTCCTGTAGCTACTCAAATCTATCCATAATTTTTGTCTCAAAGCTCTGTTATTCGGTGCATAAACATTTACCAACGTCTAGTTCAAGGAATTCATGGAAAAATTGGTAATAAAAAAGTGCTTATGATGGGCCATAAGAGATCCTTGGATTTTATCACTATTTCACATTGTGACAATCCCTCCTAAAGCCCCTTCAGCAGGACTAATACAAAAAGTCGCCTTAGGCCATATATAGTCAGCAATTTTCACAAAATTCTCCTCTTTCATCTTGACTTCTTGGGGTAATAGAATATCTAGTTTATTATCTAAAATTTAATTTTTAACCTAAAATTGATTTGAGGGACTGTTAAATCCCCTCAAATTCCATGATAATATTCTCATTTAGAAAGTTTGGATGGTTAGGAATCCAGTGTTTCCTATTTTCCACTGGCAATCTCCCTAGCAATCTCTCTTTGTCTTGTTTCCCTTTTGGTTGGCCTCCCTTGTTTGGGCTTAGTACCAACATCTACATATTTTTTACCTTTCTAGATATTTTTCTTTGGGGTAACCCATTCTTCCTATTCATTGCTGCCATCTTGTCCTACTATCCCTATTGCCAAGTAGTTTCCTACCTGGCCTCCATCTTCTAGATCATAGAAAAAGTTTGTATTTGACTGTGGATCTGGTACTCATTGAGTGTGACTTTCAAGTGTTACTTCTTCCTGTCCAATCCTTGAAACTGTGTCATCTTCATTGACTTCCTTTAGCAAAAGGTCCCCTCCTACCCCTTCCTTAAACATATTATTCTATTTTTCTAAAGTGTAGACTATGTTAAATGTGGCCTTGTGACTGTCGTCAGATACTATATTCTCCTTTGGGACCTCTTTTCCCTCACTACTGATGATATCCTCCTTTCTCTTCTCCTCCTCTCCATTTGTATCCTTCTGACTATCATCTAATCCTATATTTTTCTTTGGGACAACTTCACCTTCACTACTAGGGGTAGCCTCCTTTCCCTTCCCCTCCTTTCCTTTTCTTGTATTGTCAGGAATTTCCACATTATTCTCTATTTCCTGCTTGCTGTTCACTTACTCCTCCTCTACATTCTAGGAATCCTCTTTCATCCCCCTTTGCTTCACTTTGCATTGTGTCATTAGATGTCCCTTCCTCTTACATATTTGACAGAAAGTGGTAGCATTTTCATAAGTAATTGGCTGAGTCCAAGTTCCATATTTAGAGTTAAGCTCAATGGACGTAGGGAGAGTCTTATTTATTTCAACATTAACATCGAGTCTAGTAAAAACACATCTAGAATCAGTTTTGGTTATATGATCTGAGGCGACATATTGACCAATAGAATTGCCAATGGCTGTGAAGATTTTTTCATCCCAAAATTCCAAAGGGAATCTTGGTAATCTTACCCAAGCAGGTGCTATCTTATTGAGGTCTAAGTTAGGATCAAATCTTGGTTTCCATGAGCATAAGGATAGATAATGTGGTCCAAATAGCCAGGGACCTCTAGCAAGGGTAGTGATCATGTCCTCCTTGTTCATAAATCTAAAAAGGAATAGACCTCTAGCCATGGCTGTGATTGAAACACTACCTTTGACTTTCCACCTAGACAAAATCCATCTTCTAAGCATTTATATATTAGGATGAAAATAAAATAACTTACCAACCAGTTTAAGGTCCATGGATGCCATTATTTCTTTCACCAGATCGTCTTGGGTACTCAATGCCTTGCCCTCCAAGAGAATAGGGAGGCTCGACATGCCTTTCGATGGACACGTCTTTTCACCTATGAGTGCCTTCTTCCATCCATTGGATGGACTATCCCCTAATATATTATTGGATATATTCCTAGAGGTACTACTACCTGTAGTGACCTCCATTGGATCTGTGGTCCTGCCTGTCGCACTCAGGGGGCCCAACTAGGCGGGAAAAAACTAGTTTCAAATATTGTCCACTTGCTTCGCTCCTCCGCTCCTTAAAATAAAATAGCTTCCAATTTTAAAAATCATCATATGTTAATTAAATAGTTATAAATTTTTAATACCTTTAAAAAATTTAAAATATTGAAAAATATTCACCAAACTCTCAAACAAAAATTCACAAAAAGTGCTTGTTTGATGCCTACAGGCTGACCTAGAGATGTTTTTCTATGATTTAAACCTATTTTAAATTTTTTTCATTTAATTATCACATATTAATAAATTTAAATGAATTATACATACTTTAAAATATTTTTTTATCATTTTAAGGATTTAAAACACTCATTTATAACTCTATTTGTGAGCAAATTAGTGAAAAAACACTAATTTTTTTCATGAACAAACCCATGTTTTTATATTCAAAATATCCTAAGGTAAATTAATAAAATGAAAAAAAATTTAAAAATTTAATGACATAAAAACATACTTCCATTTAAATTTTCAAGATATTACATTTAACAAAAATCTAAATATGCACTTTTTGGTGTTTCCTAGCTTGCACACTTTCATTTTTAAATGCCTATAAGTCTGAGTTTTTTATTTTTATTGATTTTTATGAGTATTAAATACCTAATTATTTTTTAATTATGACCTTTAATATTAAATATAATCATTACAACCATTTTATATACTAAAATAAACACTTACACCTCTCAAAAAGTACATTTTTAGTTGTCTCTCTTGCTTGCTTGAAACCCTACAACCTGCACCTTTACCTTTATCCATTATTTTTATTAAAATTTTTGATTCATTAAGGATTATTAATTTTATTTATTAAAAGTAATATATAAAAAAAAATTTAATTTTCACAAAATAACTCAAAAATACAATCACATCTCTTAAAACTAAGCTATTGTGGTTTAAGAAGGATTTTAGAGCACCTTTCCTTCTTAACAATTGTTCATAAATTTAAGAATATATAAACTAAAAAAAAATCATGTAATATTAATTTAATATGGGCCAAAATATTATTATAATACCATTCTAATTAAATTTTCTCCTCCTTCATGAAACGAACATTTGAAAATTGCCTTTAGTAGCTTGCAACTAGCTAGTTAGAGGAATAAAAGAAACCTCTACCAAAATTTGGACCTATGAACAGTTATTGAGAATGGTTTTTGACTAATTAAGATTGTATTATGTTTTTTAGACCTTTTTGGATCTTCACTTCATGAATGGAGTCTTTTTGAAAACTTACACATAAGCAACTTTGACCAATGGTGAAAAATTTGTCAACATAACCTTAATGTTGTACTTTATTAAGCGTCAAAGGATGATATTGACTATTTCATCATGGTCAATACAAATTTTCATAAATAAAATAATTTATTTATATATTCATAGGAATATTTTAGTATATATCAACACTTTTTGAGTTTCTTAATACAAGTATAATTCTCAAGAATTATTTCTATAACCATATCAACATTGTTTAGACTATAGTCGATATAGTTGGGTTTTTGTGACCAAATTATATTGGTTTGATAAATATAATTAAACAAATTTAATTTGTATTTATGTGTCCATGATTGAAATATATTGACCTAATTTATATAGTTAAATAGATTTGGTTGGCTCTAAAGTGTATTGGCAGTGTGGATACAATTAAAAGGACTAAATTTTGTAGAAATGATTCCTAGAAGAGTTATTCACTTAGATTTTTATGAAACATTTTGTATTTGTTTAAAAATAAAGTGAGAGTTTTACAAGGTTGGATTAGTTGTAGGAATTTATCCTTATCCTCATACTATTTATCACTTGAATCGAATCAAGGATAATGGTGGACTAAGTGAACATATAAATTAAAATCATTTATAGTAGAAAGAGTTTTATGATAATGAATTACATCCAAGCTCCATGATTGGAATTGGGAAATGACATAATCAATATTATAATATTGTTAAAAATTACATTTTTATTTACATTATTTAGAGTTTTCATTGAAACTATAATTATTAGACACACTAAGTTGGGTAAAACTTATTGAAGAAGTGATAATGGATCTTCAAAAATATGTTCCTTCCCAAATTCATTACATTCATAGTCATATTATATATAGGAAACATCATTATCATTAAAAAGGGGTGGGATTTAAATGTCATCTTCAAGTAAGGTAAGGGTCATATCATGTGGTAAAAGAGATAGAGGAATTTATTATACTATATAAGGTGGTAATCTAGTGGTATTAAAAATATTTTGAAGTTCATTGGGTTCATCATCATTAGATTCAACAAGAGTGACTTGAATATCAGGTTGCATGTTGAAAAACCTAGGTATATGAATATTTATGTATTAAATATTAGGAATACTATATTTGGATTTATGATTTAGTAATTTAAGAAACCATGGGTTGGGATTGGTTTCATTATTATAACATTTACTATTGTGATTGGAATTTATGTATTGGCTATTATAAAAAGCAATATATTTCATGTAATGAGTCTAAAGAGGCAATAAAAAGAGTGTAAAACCTAAGCCATAAGGTTGGTATATAATATTTTTAATTTGATATTAAGATGTATCCAATTTAACCAAGAATATTTTGATTAGTCTTGTCAAATCCGCAAAAATTAAATCTTATTTGATTAATGTAGTCTTTGGAAAAGCCTAGTTGTTGGATCAGCCATAAAAAGTGACATTAATTCCCAAAAAATCACCCACCAAAGATTTCCTTAATTATAAATTATTGATCATGATCAAAATAAATATAATTGGGTCATCATCTTATAATATTATTTCATATTTGATAATATCATCCTCAAGAAATTCTGTGGATAATTTCTTAGAAGGTGGAGGATGAGGGATGGTTTCAATGGTATGCACTTTCATAGGTTCTATATGTTTAGATAGTTGATTAGATGTTTTGATTTCATTTTTTTATGATGATTAATTTATGTTTTGATGATATGTTGATGTTATCATGAGTTCCATCAATGGAATCTTGTAAGGGATAGTGTTAAGTTAATTGGTAAGTTCCATTGGGATGATTTTTGGTACAAACCATAAAAATACTTAGGTGGATTGGAAGTATTAGATTTATAATATGTATTATTAGAATTATTTTAAGAACTAGGTTGAGAATATGGTGGTGGAATAGACTCATCACTAAGTGATGAATAAATATAAGTTCTAGTATCCTCAAGAAGCATTTCATTAGGAGATCAATTCTTAGGTTTAATAACGGGATCCTTATGAATAGGCGTAGTAAGGTAGTTAATTTTCACCACTTTCATTTAGTTATAATTTTTAAACTAATGGTTATAATTGGAATCTTGATAATACATACATTTACTTTAGAATGTTAATTATTGGAATTATATGTTTGAGGGGATTTATTTTGAGATTTCTAATTTTGGTATTGATGTTAATATTAGTTATGTTGATAGGATTGATTAGAATTATTAGGTTGGTGGGATTGATTTTAATATGAACTTTTTATATTATTCATTACACTGTTTAAATATAACTTCATTTTTTAATCTTTCACCTAGTAATATATTATGCAATTTTTGTGGTGAAGTATAGATGAAATGTTTGAATGTTGGCATGAAATGACTAAGTTATCACAAACTCAAGGGAGGGTGGGTATGGTTTTGATTATTTGGATTAGAATCTCTTGATTTATATTGTCAAGGAGGATTTTTTTTAGATGCATTATCATTTATTTTATTGGTTGATGTTTTAAAATATTCCCTACTAACATTTTTATATAGTTTAATTTGGCTCATAAAGAAATATTTAATTTTAGCTTGATTAAAGGCCTCTTCTAAAGTTTTAGGGGAGAATATCCTAACTCTATATAGATGATGGGATTTTAGAGTAGTAAAAGAGAGTTTTAATATATTTTAGTCACTTATGTTATGATCTAATTTATGCTCCAAGGATTTCCATCACTTGATGAAGTCATGAGTAGATTCTTTAGGTAATTTATTGGCGTTAATGGAATTTCTAGTCCAATTTTTTGAAATCTTGTTATGCTGGAATTTGTTAATCAAAACATTGATTAAGTTTTATAGTTCTTTAATTAAGTGAGTCAAAATTTTATTACATCAGTATAATACATCTCCAACTAATTTTTTTGATATAATTTTGGTAGTTTCATAGATGCTTATTCGAATCCAATCCTTATAGAAATTATAAAAAGATTTAAGACGTAGTGTAGGATTAGTAGTCCCATCAAATGTGAAGGGAGATAGAAGTTCATTTTTGAATATTTAGAATCATATTATTATAAATTATAGGTTTGGGTATAATATTTACATTAACATATCTAAGAGGAATGGGAACATAATTTTTAATAGTTTGATTTATAATGACTTGAGGATATTGATTACACATTTAAAAAATGTGGTTTTACATTTGAAGTAATTGATTATTTTTTGAAGCGTTCATAAGGGCCATTATATATCCAATTTTATAGGACTAGGGAACTATCTAGAGTATTTTATAAAGGGTTATTATTGGAATAATTTGGAGAAGGAATACTAGGGAAGTATTTAAAACATTGCTATTAAGAAGAAGGCCATTATTGATTATCCCAACCACCATATTAGAGTGATTGATGAT
>JARHVA010002379.1:0-57500 GCA_037957365.1 Torreya grandis | reverse complement strand
ACAATGGCCATACCAACTCTTTACATCAGATGTAAAAAATAGTTTAATAATTAGTTTATGAGTTCAACTCATTTTTGTGAAAACCCTAAAAAGATTCACATCATAGTAGAATTTAATAATTCAAAAGAAAAAACAAAAACCAAATTTAGATACCCAACATTCCCAACAAATATAAATGAATATTAATAAAAAACATAATGCACACACACATTATTTTAAAGGCACCCAAAAATACCATCAAACCTAAAACTTGTGGGGCGGGGGGGAACAATAACAAACATATACCAAAACAAATAATTTTTCTATGGAATTTATTTATAAAAATTCTCTATTTTATTATCATATATTACAAAAGCTTCAAAACACTAAAACCCCATGTTTTAATTAAATTGAAAAGCAAAATATGAAAAATATATAAGTTTGAAATGTACATACTTGTTGTTCATAAAATATTTGTTGGGAAAAGGGTACTTGATAACACTCACCTTCAAAACCTTGACCATTGAAAATAATAGGAAACACAAGAGATTTCCCTTCAATGTAAAAAAAATCACTCATTCCATAAACCAAATTTAGAAACCCAATATTATAAATAATAAAAAATACAATGATAAAAGAAAACACACTTGTAACCCCAAAACATCAAGGGGAAACTACAACAAGCATCTACCCAAAAAATAATTTTATACCCAATATATTTTTTAAAAGTTTATATTTTCTTACTATATATTATAGAATCTTAAAAACCTAAAAACCCCATTCTTTAATTAAGTTTTAAAAAAAATATGAAAACTATATAACTTTAAATCTATATATTTGTTATGAGCAAAACATTCATATGGAAAAGGGTAACCAATAACAACTAATGTCAATATATCAATGGATAGAAATAACAAGGAACATAAGAGTTTCTTATTTGATGGAAAAATAATCCATTAATTACATGAAAAATTATTTTTTAACAAAAAATAAATGCATGCATGTTACATATCCCGATGCACACTCCACACATCATGCCATTTAATGTTCACATGTGCGATCATAGGTGGAATGTCATCAATGTCCCATCAACACTTTTAAAATAAAAATAAAAATATTCAAATTTATGTAAATTATTGAATTTGGAAAAAAAAAATCATGCATCGAGACCTCTTTGGGTGATCAAAAAATAACCTCATTTTATTAGTGAAAAAATCACCCAAAATAAATTAAAAAATACATGGGATAATCAAGAAATAAGAATAATATTTCACAAATAAATAAATATGTTCTAAAAACTATACAACATACTAAGGGAATGCCACATGGTAGTAGGTGATTCACTAGTTATACAAGGGGAGCCTAGAAATTACCTTCTAAAAAATAATAAATAAAATGAATCATGTCACTTAATCTGAACTTAGATCATTTCTATAAGATCACATAGATATAAGACTAAATTGGTTGTGATAATATTCTTATGTTTAAAGTAAGCAAGAGGTTATGGTAAATTTTACACATGAGAACAATGTAATCATTAAAATGTCATAAGAATTTTATATTTCATGATAAATTTGATTTCATGTATTACTTTGACCCTAAATTTAGACATGGTGTTAGATCAAAAGATAGATCTAGTGAGATCATGAGATTAAAAGAAAATATTTTAATGGATTACTCAAAAGGAGTCACCACTATTTATTGGTTGCTAAAATTTATGAAAGACTCAATTAAATATGTTCATAATTTAGTTTAGATTTGGGTTTCCATGTGCTTAGTTAATTAATAATAATAATAATAATAATAATAATAATAATAATAATAATAATAATAATAATAATAATATATAAGTTAACCTATAGTTTTATTTCACCATGTGTGTATAGAAATAAATGTGAAGTAATTATTTTTCACTCTTTTTAAACCACTTGTCTAGATTTTCTCCTAGTTGTTTAGGATCACTCTTTCCTATGCATGTGCATCCTAATTTTTAGGGATCACATAATCATAATTAAGAAATTAAGTAAGGATTAATTGTTAGTTCCTTTGATTGTAGGATATTGAGAGTCCTATAAAAATACATATAATTATTATTTTTAGTTAATAAAGTTTGGAGTGTGAAGTAATGAAGGATAATTTGTTTCACCAAGTAGTTTAAATCTTCATAATGATTCCTTACTTTTTTGTTGAGTGGATCCCTTGTGGGTTTCCACATCATTAGTATTATATCAAATCCAATCTATATTTTGATCTATGTTTTTAGATTAATTACTTATGCAAATGTTTTATTGACACATATGCCAACATATGTAGAGTACCTAACATAGTAGGCATAAACCATTGTATTACCCCATGAGGATGATTACAGTACAACTTATATGCTCTCAAAGTGAATAAATCACATTGATTATTTGGAAACTTCTAAATTTAGATTAAATTATTTTTATAAAGTTTATTATTTTTGGATTTGATTGATGGAAAAATTATACAAACAAATAATGAAATCATAAAAAATGAAAGGATCAAATTAAAAAAAAAATATGTGATACGATTTTATTGGAAAGAGAATGAAATAAATAAATAAATAAAAATAAAAAATAAAATAATTTGGTGGGGGTCGATCCATAGCTAACCCCCATGCCTGTCTTGGTAGGGCTTTACAAGATTATAGACCAATAGCCTATCCTTAGATATAGCATACTCCCAACTAATAACCATGACACCCATGTATATCCACCTAGATCCACCTTCATCATAATATCTATTGGGTTTTCTATCCCACTTACATCATGTTTCATACCTCTTACATTATTACATCCTTCATGCAATGTGGGTAGATTTGGTTATCTAACTTTTCATTTAACAATTCATTCTATGGAATGTTTCAATGTCACTCTATAGATGTTATAACTATTATATATTTAATATTAAAAATTAATTTTATACACATCATATTTAAATTAGATATAAAAGGCAATTATTTTTTTTTCCAAATAAGTGGGTTACATAGTATTTATAGAGGAACACATAGTTTTACCATTTGTTCAAAGAACAACATTTTCTTAAAGGATGTACCTTTTATTTTAAAAATAATATAGACCAAATTTTATTATATAAATGGAGGTAATATTATAAAATTTTAATATCATATTTTTATTAAGGGTCATTAAATTTATAAAAAGGTTGATTATATTTTTATATTTTTAATGTGTTGCATTTTTGGTAGAGCACAACACCCTAATAATTGTTTTTGTTTAGATAACCATAATTTTCACCATACCATTGACATTAACAATATCAATGGATATCCCCATGGTTTAATATAACATTATTAAACTCACCATTGTGGTCTCAACATTAGCTAAAAAAGTTAATGAATTTACCATTTCCTACATTGAGCACCCATACAACCACTGAGATGTTATGTTGCATAATATGGTAAAATATGAAGTCAAGATATATGACAATTATCACAAACCAAAGGCCTACTAGTTATATTATGGCCATATATAGTTGGATTGATTACAATAACATGCCAACATGTGATCATGGTGCCTTTTTTAAATTTAAATTATCAGGTTTGGCTAAGCTCCTGATCACATAACAACACACCAAAAAAAATCCCGTAGCCACTTGGGAAAAATTGATATAATCCTTCAAAAAAAATTATCTATCTTCCTAAAATGAATACATGTAGATAAAATGGATCAAAGTATGCTCGGGTTCTAATATATTTGTTAAATATTACATCTTCTATTTTAATCACTTTTGTATCATGCTCAAAGTGCATGATGATGCAGATGCCTTGATACTAAAATTCAAAAGTGGGATTTTGGCACATTATTTTTTAGAGCTGAAATACACTCTGATTTTTAATTTATAGGTAGTGTTCAATTATACACAACTTATTGAAGAAATTTATATTGATCATTAAAAATCTACTAGGTCTCCTTCCTTGACCTCATCTAAGACTAGACTAACATCTTCATCATCACCACACCAACACTCTAAGGATCATGTATCTTATTATCATAGATATTATTGTTATCCTTATACCAAGAAAAATTAAAATTATTATAGTAATTTTAAGAGAAGGGGACATGACCATTGAGAATGTTATTGGTTAGAGAAGAAAACTTTAGATTTAAATTCCACTGATGAGGAAAATCATTTTGTTCCCATTAAACCTAGGGGATATGAATAACATACAATGAGATTAGATTTTAACTCATTAAATTAACATGAATACATCAATTTAATTCACAAGGGAGTCATATAATTTTAATTGTCATAAGAGCACATCTCACACATGATTTTTTAGCCTATGGCATTATCGGCAATATATCACATAAGAACTTGATTGAGAAGAGCCTTATCAAAAAAATAAAACTAGAAATGGAGTCACATATAATGAGATCAATAAATTTAACTCATCTCACATATTTTTTTCATATATACCCATTATATTTTTTCCATTTTTATATCCCTCACTTATACCTATATAAATATTTCCATCTATGTTGCATATGTTTACTATTATGGTATAAGTTAATGATTTCTAGATGAAATGTTATAGTTCAATGGTCTATATGTGGATTTAATAATATGTCTATCTAAGGAACCCATAACAATAAAAGGATAATTATAAATGCATTTTATAATGGCCTAAAACCATTGAATGTATAACATTTATAACCATTCTAATAGATGTATCCACAACCATTGGTTGGTCAAACATTGAAGACACATATCACCCATAGTATCTGGGAAGCACCTAAATTCACTATCTATGACCACCTTAACAACTATGTAAATATATTTATAATTATGATATTTGGTGCATAGCTAGGACTAGAAACATATCACTATTTAATGATTTGATTTATTTCATGAATATATGGATGAGAAACATAAATATTCCTTCTCAGTTTTGGTATTATTATTATTATTATTATTATTATTATTATTATTATTATTATTACAAGAAATATTTAATTTTTTATATTATTTTAACTAATGATGTGTTTTGGGATAGTCATTGATTTTTAATTGTAACTAGTAGATATTAAGAATCTTTGAATATGCAATTATCTTCCCTGTATAAGGAAGAGAGATAAGATTACAACATAGTTAGTGAATAGATATAGTTTATGATAGTTGGAGAGCGAAAGATTTTTTTTCTTATAATATGCAATTCTACCATAAAAAATGGTTATGAAATAAATTCAATTTGAAAAATTAAAACACATGTAGTAAAGAAGGGAATTCAAACTCCAGTCTAAACAAGGTAGGGCCCACTTCCACATATTTGGTAGACTAATTTTTCATTCGTTAATGTTCATTTCATTTTTGTTATTATTTATTTAAGTATTTCATATTTCATGTTAACTATGTTTTGTGTATAATTTCATATCCATATAATCATATGTTATTTATATAGTAAATTTATTTGGTGTGGGAAGCTTTCAAAATAGTTACAATTTCCCTTTCATGCAATTTACCTTTTATGCCATTTCCCTTTCTTATAAGTCTAGTTTCAATTCCTTTCATTTAAATTATATAAGTGGGATTCAATTATGAAACAATTAGGACCCCAAAATTCAAGAGATATTAGTGTCACACATACATTTATGACATCTTACCAAATTCTACAAATCTTAGGTAGAAAATTTAATGAACAAGAATTATCAATAAATTAAGTGGTTTCCCCCCAGAGCACATTTGTCAAGTTGTACATATAGTGATTAGATTGCATTATTTTAATTACAAATTTTATTTTGCTCATCATTTTAACATGATTTTTGGAGAATGTGTCAATTATTAGGATCTTGAGAAATGTTGGGTGAGATTTCCTACTTTCCGAGAGTAAATTTCTTACTTTCCTATATTTTCCTAGTTTAGTTTTCCTTTTTAAACAAATAGGGATTAAATATCATAAATTCATATTTTCACTATAGAATATAAACTAGGTAATCTCATACCCATGTTTTATCTCTATGTGATATAGTACTAATTAGGAAAAAAAACATACATTTTTTTCACAAAAAGGACTAACTCTATGTAATAAAAACCAATGGCCAAGAAATATTTGGGGAGAAATTTAGTGTTTGATCTTGGTAATTATGCAAAAAAGTGAGGATGATTGATATATATCAAGAGATAGTATCACTTAAATCCATGATTAGACAACTCTAAGAGGAAACCAATAGGTTTAAATCTTGAATTAGCATATCAAAAGTGAAGGATGGATATATAAATCAGATGTTACATAAACTTATTGGTAAAAACCAACCTTTAGTATCTTCAAATGTGTAAATACAATCACTTATTGGATAAAACAAGCTTGTAAAAAATGAAATATATACGACTACTAAAGAAAACCATCTTGTAGTAATGGAAATGTATGCATGTTTTGGTGTAGACCTAAATTCAATAGTTTATCCAACTTTTGTTGATAAATAAAATTAGTTGTTAGTATATGGTATTTCAAAAAATATATCTACAACTACTCTCATACGTTAATTGGTAAATAATTATGACCTGCAACCATTACTCATGTTAATTCTTGAGTATGTTGGTAGTAATTAGTATACAACAATCATGTGTATAGCAATGCCTGAGTTAGTTGGTGAAAACTGACCTATAGAATTCACTAAGAATAATATATAGGTTATTTATCACATACCCATTGATAAAGGACAACCACGTACAACACTTTATTCCATAGAAACACATGAACATATTGAATAAGAATGACATGTAGTAAGAAATTCTACAAAAAAATATAAATCTCTTGAAAATGAATGACATGAAACAATTGTAACTACACTTAGTTGTGAGGAAAAGCATCTTGCAACAATTTTTTTCATAAATTAGACACCAATAGATGCTATGAGTATAGGAGATCAAATATCCTTGATTGGGTGCAATTTTAAGGCAACTTAGAGATGGAAAAAATTGAAGCAAATTTATTTTTTGGTGGAGGATTTAATGATTGCATAAGTATAGAAATGTGCCTTTCTTCAGGGGTTTTACCCCTTGTCTTCACCTTGTACCACAATAGGGAGTATACCTATGGTGTTCCCCTAGACCCTATAAGGGGAAATACCTATTGACCCTATTGAGGGTTACCACACCTAGACCCCCACCTTCGGATACCAAAGCCAAATAATAAAATGGTGGTGGAAGTGAAAAAATAAAAATAAATATTTTTATAACTCTTCTTCACATGACATGAAATTTAGATGTTTTTTTAATAATGGATGTTATTTTGATAGTTGAACATGATAATAAATTTTAGTAATTTTATGAGGAAGAGTAGATTTTTCAAGAACATATGCAAAAATAAATTATGGTTGTTCACTCCTTGTCTATTATAAATCTAAGACTAAGTATAGATGCCAACAAAATTTATCACATAAGGAAAATGCACAAGCTATATAAAGTGGAAATGAAGGAGAACAAATCTTATTGGTAGCTCAAAGGGAATCTTGGCCACCATTTCCAAGAGAAATAAATATTATTAAATAACCATTGTTATATAATTTCCATTTTTATGGTTATGATTTTCCTTATTATTATGAACTTCATACTTAGAGATACACCCCACTACTATCTTGGAATTTGATAAACCATTACCCAAAAGCCCCTTGTTGATGATTCTAAATGTACCACTAGTGCCCTTAGTGTTAAAAGAACACTTATAATTTTATAATTTTGAAAATTTAGAGCATGAGTTATAGGATTTGATAATTTGATTGTCTATGGCGAAATTAGCAGAACAAGATAATTGTTCCACAATATTTATGTAATCTTGGTGATTGTGATCCCCCTTGGTCTATTCTCTTTTGAATCTTTTGTGATACTTAGTGAATTTCATTCCTCTTTTAAGCTATAGACTAATCTAAATGTATATTTATGATATGGTTTAAACTAAAGTGATCATGGTGAAAAAAAAGATCAAAGAGAAGGGTAGGGCCAAAAACAAATAAGTGATTTCCAATTTTGGTCTTGAACATTATGACAAAGTATTAATAGTAATTAAATATGCATTTAATAAATATATAGTGTAACATAGCTTAAACTCAAATCTCACTATATATTAGGAAAACTTTAGAAGAAAATGATTAAGAATCATAATTAAGGACCAAGTCCACTTTAGGGATTTACTATTATAATCAAATAGTTATTGCACATCTAAATATAGAGCAAAAATGAAATGAAGCATAACCTAATATATTTTAGCTAATTTATCATAATCAAAAATCAAAAACCCTATGATTAAAGAATGCTATTTAGAATTCAAATATACTATTCAAATTCAATACTTCAACTAACAATTGAGAGAAAAAACTATATTAGAAATTAACACATCAAAATGGATAATCCTTATGAAATTACTTGATTCTATTAATTACTTCAAGTATACAAAGTTTCTCAAAAATCTCTCCCTTATTAAAATGGTGATGCAAGCCTTTATAGGAAGAATAGGTAGTATATCAGTTAGCTATAAAATATAGGTGTACAAAATTAAGGATAGTTGTCCTTACAAGCTCTATAATACATGTGTTTTCCCAAATCATACTAACCCAAAGGCAAATATGATAACAAACTAACATATTACTTTATAATGGAATATTCTAATATAAAACACCACCTAATTTTGATTAGAATAAAATATTGCTCTAACTTGTTGGTGGGGCCCTTATTTGTTGTTGTAGGAGGCTCATGGTCCTCTTATGTTGCTCATCAACTAGCTCGAGATCCACAACAAGATTTATGGTGCACTCTTCCTCTTGGTCTACTAGCTCATCAAATTCTTGGTCATTTCTTTCTAAGGCTTCCTTGATGCTTCTAGATTCATTGATCCTATCACCTGCAGCAAATATCATATCCAAGATCTTGCTATTGTCCTATCTAGAATAGTCTTTTCTTTTCCCCTGGACTTCTTGAGTCACCAAAGTGGCTCTATGTTTGAACTCTTCATCACTGATGAGGCCAATGGTAGTAGGTTGTGTAGGATTGATAAGCATGGTCCCAAGAAGTTTCTCAATTCTATTAATGAGCCATTTATCATATTTAAGAAGCCTCATCACCTTGGTATACTAGGTAATCAAGATTTAAACTTTATCAATAACAATCCCCAAGATTTTGCCTTGGTGTCCCATATTTATGGTTCTAAAGTTTGGGATCTTATTATTTGCTTGAATGTTTAAGAACTAGGTAATCTCATCCTTTGAGGCCTACCATTGGGTGACTAGGTCTTTGGCTAATGTGTCTTGGTCTTCTAGTGCACTCTACCTCATCTTTATTGACTTTAATGCCTTAAACATGTCATAAAATGACTCATCAAGAATTTTAATCATGGCATCTAGTACTGATACGATTATCTGAGTTTGAAAGTTATACTTATCCCTTTCCAAATTTTGGATCCTTTATTTTAGACCCCAAACTCTAGCCTTTGGTTTTTTTGAATGTGCTTCCATCAAGCTTTCCACATCTTCTTCATGTATTGCAGCTTCACCAAGCTGTTGTCCTTCAACAACGGTTCAAACTATAAAATGTTCCACCTTTTGAAAGGTGAATTATTCTACCCCAACCATGGTCAACTTGGTTTTTATCCTTTCTAAACTTGTTATCTTAGGATTGAAATGAACTATGGTAATATGTTCTTTGAATTGGGGAGATTCTAGAAACTCCACTCCTGAACTAGTCGATGCTCTCAGAGCATCCATCTTCTTACTTATTAATCCTTAAGAGACCATGATTATTCTCTCTTATTATTCCTTCATTATGGATTTTATCTATGGATTCACATCATCATGTACATCCACACTAGTCTATGTTATGGCTCATGAGTGGGAGAGAGATGGGATCATTTATAATTTCCCATAGATGAACTAGTCAGGAAAGACTGGTCCATGGATTAGAAATTCATCACTAAATAGATTGAATTCACTAGTGGGATGAGTGATGGTAAATTTAGGTTTCTTATTTGGTTCTACAAAGACCAAGGCCAATTCTACCTTCATCTTTTCAAGGGAGGCCACTCGGACATGTTATTTCCCTGTATCTTCCTTGGGCTCTATTGAAGGGTCCTCTTTTCCTCATGAGCCATAGGGCTTTACAAGTTCCTTGAGATTACCCTCAAGTGTCTCTTCTGGCTCCAAGGCTATCATGTCAATTTACTAGATTATATAGGGTGGTCTATGCTTCTTGATTGAAGGTAAGGGTCCTTCTCTAGGTCTTTCTTCTACTACTAATTCTCTAACCTTCTCATTTTCTTTGCCTTGATCATCCTAAGTTAGCTCAACCTATTATTGGGGTTGTTGTGGTTTCTCTACCCAAGGTTTTTCTTGATCATTTATAAATGTCCCATGTATTAAATGATATTTAAAGGGGTGCCTTTTCCATGTTTCCCTAGATGTCTTGTCTATCTTGATGTTGTGACCTTGGACTCTAGCCAGTACTTCCCCATAGTTCTTGGATATGGTGTATATGGTTTCATGGACACCCAATTTGTGTAAATACTCAATCTTGAGCTTTTTGTCCTTTAGATGATCTCCCACCTTGTTCTTTAGATCCCACATTTTGAGTTCATCTAGATGAAAGCTAAATGAATTACTATGTGTGATCATAATCTCCTCCTATTCCTATTCTTTAATTAGGGGTTTACCTATGTCAAAGGGGAAGGGGTGAATTATAACTTTCATCTTTTCTCTACAATCCTTTTCAATTCCAAGGATGAGTTGGGAGGCAATCTCCTACTCAACAATCTTATTCAGGATATACACTAGTAGTCTATAGGGTTGTGACATGATTCCTTCTATCCTGATGACTATGAAATCAAGATAATACCATATATCTCCTATCATTTCAACCTATCTCTTAATGAGGGGGTGGAGCCTAAGTATTGTAACACCTATGATAAATTCAAATATTATTGGGAAAATGTAATAAAGAATAAACTACATGTGATTCCAATACTTGAAGATGTGTAGCTTGGAATAGTGGTGTGAGATAGTTGTCTTACCCTCTGGGGATAAATTATTAATGCCAAGGAATGTGATCAAAGTGAGAAGGGAATCAAGGAGGTAAGACAACATGTAAAATTGTTTAAAGGTCCTTTTCTTGATGGCAATGAATTGATTGGCTAAAAAGATGCTGATCAAATCTCTAATTAGAGGGGTCAGCTTTTATTCTACTAGGAAGTGTACATATGAAACCCAGACCTTATTTACATAAGTGGTTGAATGGGACCCAAAATATCTATTCAATAAGGTCATAATCACCCCAATTCCTTCTCTAAATTATATTAAATATATGAGGCCCTTGATGGAGCTAGGGTCTTAAGATGGAGTCTAGGTTGTGGCTATTGGTCCATTCTCTCATTTTGGGAAGGTCCACATGGGGAAGAGGGATCTTGTAGCATTTTTCAAAAGTAACAATGTAAATTTATTCCACCTCTTTTGAGTTACCCTCCTTAATAATCTATTCACCATCAATTTTTTAATCAAAAAAAAGGGGGCAAAGACATCAATGCAATGCATTAACTCTAGGTTTGCCATGGCATGGTGGAGGTCAGCCATTTGGAATACAACCAAGTCATTGTATCATCTATTTGTAGTGTTATTTCTCTATTCTTCCCTTGATATGGGTTAAAATTATTCTATCATGAATAAAATATTATACCAATTCTTGATTCCATGTATGTTTAATGTTACGAGGTCTAATTTTGTATCCTTGAACACCTGGCCCTCACTATCAGTCATCAAATAAAGCTCAACTTATTCATTTAATTGTTGTTTGATAGCTACCCTGGTCTCTATTTCTTGTTAATTATTCAAATCATATTGTATATGATCTTTTTGAAGGATCTTTCATGCTTAGAAACATAATTAAGCTCTCTTTATATAATTACAATAAACTAAATCCATTTGGGTTGCCTTTATGCTGGGTTTAGAGTTTAGAGCTTTAATGGTGGAAGATATCCAAGATTTGGATTATACATGTTATATATTTGATTTGGACATTTTGCATTTATAACTTTGTGTTTTTGAGCCCACAAGATCTTCATTTTTGTCCTTTTCTACTTGCAAGGAGCTTATATGGCACTGGTTTGGATCTTTCATGGCATTTTTCATAAATGCCATATGAACACTAGTCATTTATATTTAAGAATATCTCCTTTATTTCAATTTTTAGGATAAAAATATTGGATTAGAACAGGCTATTGATCATAATCTAGGCCATATTTTTTAATTAGTTCATGGGCCTTAAACCATGCAATCATGACACTTGGCATGCTCACACATCTTCCCCATGTTGCAAATATTATGTTAGTCCCTTGTCAAATAATCATTAACCATGTCCTAGGTCTTCTAGTTATCAAGGTTTTGTTAAAAAGTCTCTGGGGAACTTTGCAACATTAGATCAAATCTATAAATAAAGTACCAATCATTGATTTGTAAACATGTTTGAACCTTAAGTTAGTACATTATTAAAATTCAAGACTTAAGCTTACATCCCTTATGCTAAGGTTTATTTCATGTTTATTAATCATGGGACAAACCTTAGGCTAAGGATTTTAAACCTAAGTTGTGATTAAAAATGGGTCAAGTTATAAGCATCCTATGTTAATGTATGTGTTGTGTTTAACAAACATAATGAAAACATTAGGCTAAAATGTTTATGTCATGAATCCCAAACCATGTTCAAAATTGGTCTAACATGAAATGAATTTTACATAGGCTAAACCTATGATTTAAGGTCCATTGTGAAAAATGCCATATGGATATTTAAACCATAGACTTAAGCTAAGCATATTTCTTGCATATATTTTTGTTATGTAGATCAAGGTTATCTATTTTGGGCATATTTTGAACATTTTCCTTAGCTTGGTGAGCCTAGAAAAAGGTTTAGGGATGTCCTTTAAATTTTTAGTAAGTAATTTTCATTGGTCTAAGATTCATAGTCTCATGGGCATCAAATACACCCTCTCAGGTATCCATTGATAGTTACATAAACATCAAGTTTAAACTAACAAAAATTACACTTTAATAGACTTAAAGTTGACGGTCACCTAGGCATCAAGTTAGTCTTTCTAGATGTTTAAATTATGGTCATGTGAACATCAATTTTAAGTTTTTTAAAATCTTCAAGGTCAAATGTGAGGATGCCACTTGGCATTTTTGTAGGGTTTCCCAAGCTTTGGGTGTTAATTCACTTCATTTGATCAAATGTCATGATAAAGTGATAACCATAGGATCATGATCCAGAGACTTGATCTCAATTGGTTGTTGTGTCAAATAGGCCCCTTTTTCTTTTATTCCTCAAATGTAATGGTGCCACATGTCCATCTTTTGGCTCCCTATATTCTTTTGACTTTTCAAACATGTTTAGCTCCATTTGATCAAGTCCCTATGAGTAAGCATAAATCATCAGATCATCCAAGATGTGGGATATTTAATAAAAATTTCATGGTTACATTAATTCCACTCAATCAAATTTCATGATAAAGTGACAACTATAGGATCCTACAAGATGAAAAGAATTTAAGTTAGGGTTACAAGGATGATAAAAACTTAGGCCTAAGATGTTAAGACTAAGGTTAAGATGGTATTAATGAATACATTAGGGCCTTAGTATTAAATTCTTACACTAAGTTAGGGAATATAAAATAACCCTACACAATGACATTAGTTAGGCCATAAAGAACTTGAAGAAAGGGGAAAATAATGAAGGGGTTCAAGTCATGTTAAGAAACATGACTAATCCTAAGACATGAATTCTATATCTAAGTCTAAAAGGTTTCCCACCAATTTGGGTTCCCACCTTTATTCAAATTTAAACAAATGTTTTTTCAGGGTTTTAGAATGTAGGTTCCTCAGGGATGCATGCCATATAACCTACAACTCATGCTCAAAAAAACTTGATTAGCAAGAATAGTCTAGATAAAGCAAATTAAGACCATATATGCTTGTTTCTTAACAAAGTGGATGATCTTCAAATTATATAAAATACCTTGACATGATGATATTTCCATGATTTATTTTGATGGTCTCTCAAGGGTCATAATTCAAAAAAATGGGAGTATGTTGGTCCCAAAAAATGGCAACTCATGGGGGAAACATAGAAATATGTTAAAACCTAGAGACTCTAGTCAGACTAATAATTAGGTCATGCACTTCACTTGACCAAAACCACCATCTAGATCAGATTATGATTGAAACAAACCTTGAATATATAGACTTAAGGTCAAATACCAAGACATAATCAAATTGTGTGTGTGCTTTGATTTATCTTATAGTTTGCCATGGGATTTAAGAAATAACTTCTAGTTTTATGTCATCAATCACTTACATTGACCCATAGTATAATGAAATGTTCATTATGAGCCATGTTTTAACTTAAGTAAGGCTTGGGAATTGATCTAATACTATCCATGCATCCATAGCCCTGATAGAGATGCCTTTAGTTCCACTCATGGCCTTGCTCCACTGTCAGTCAAGCAACCATAGCCCTAATGAAGGTTATCAAAATCACCTTTACTTGAAATCTTTAGATTTTTCATTGTATCATATTTTTGTATTTTCTTAGGTATTTATGCTTTTAGCAAGGTTGGGAACCATGATAGCTAGGTTTTAGGATTTGGTCAAGTATTTAATCTTGGAAAATCATTTATGGCTAGAACTCTTATCCTAAGAAAGGATGTTAATTAAGTACTAGCTTGGGGTATACCATGATAATTTGAGTCTCCATTCCCCAAGTGTAAGTCTTCTTAAAACTAATTTGAGGTTGAGATAATGGTTAAGGTCTAATGAAATGATGAGACTTTCCATTGGTCTTTGTTAGTTTTTCTAAGATATAACATCATGCTTTATATTTTAGAGCCATGGTTACTCCATGTATGGGATTCATACCTTCATTCCTAAATTGGGTGGCATATTTTAAGCAAACTTCATAACTTCTAAGCTCAATACTGTCCCTAGGGACTTATTGGGATGAAGAAACCAAGCAACATAAAAGAAACACACCACAGAGAAAAAGGTAATAACAAATGAAAAATAAACAAATATGTGAATTATTACATACAAAAAAGGGATAATAAATAATTAACTGAAAGTTAACTAACCTATCTACACTAATATAAACATCTTATAGTTTACTCCATGAAGACCCCAGGAGGAGTAGTAGAGAAATAGTGCTTGAGATACTGCCCATTGCTGGGTAGTGTAAACTCTGCTCCTTATATGTCCTTGAGTTTAAAAGTGTTGTTGAATTTTTTATCAATATGATATGGGCTAATCCCCAATGATGTGAATTTTCCATATTTAACCTTAGGCTTAAATGCCTTGTCTTAAAGAAGAACCAAGTCTCCTTGTCTGAACGCTTTGATTTTGGATCTTTTATCAAACCATCTCTTGACTAGGGTTTAATGTCTACTAAAGTTAGTAAAGGCTTTCTCCCTTGCATCTTCCATCTATATTATATCTAGCAATCTATAATTGGCTATTTATCGGCTCTCCTCCATTTATTCTTGCTTAAATCTATTTGTGAGAAACTTGAGATTGATAGGAAAGATGGGTTCTTGTCCATATACCAATAGGAATGGTGAGGCTCTTAAGGCTTGCTTGATCCTTATCCTATCATCCCAAAGTGTAAATTTAAGGAGCTTGTGCCAAATTCTAGGTTTGTCTTTAGTAGACTTATTGATTGACTTCATTAGGTTCTTATTTGTTGACTCAAAGATTTCATTCCCTTTGGGATAATGGTTGGATCCAAAATTGAGAATAATGCCATTATCATAAGCCAATTTGGTCATCTCTATGGATATAAAGGTAGATCCATTATCACATACTAGAGATACAAGGGTCCCAAACTTGGTACAGATGTTTTCTTCTAAAAAGTTGATCACTTCCTCAGTTTTGCATGGCTTGGTGGCTACAAATTCAATCCACCTTATATAATAATCAGTGGTGGTAAGGACATATTTGTGAGATTTATATGAGTTTGGGTTGATTACACCAACAAATTCTAAACCCCATTGAAGAAAGGGTATGTTAATCATTACTAGTTGTAGATTCATTTCTACCTTTAGCTCTTTGGTGCTAAAAATTTGGCATGAATGACATTCCCTTACATGTTTGTGAGCATCCTTAAAAATAGTTGGCCAATAATATCCAACCCTAATAATTTTTTGGGTTGTGGTTTTTCCAGATGGATGTACATTGCCTATCTTTTCATGAAAGGTGCTCATGATTTGGGTGGCTTCTTCTTGTGAGACACATCTCAAGTATATTCCTTCAAAATTCTTTCTATACAATATTCCATTCTTGATCAAGTAGTGGGATACCTTTAGCCTCAAGGCACTCTTTTGCTCCCTAGATAAACCTACAAGACAAGTACCATTGATTAGCAAATGTATGATTGGGTCATACTAGTCACTATCTTGGAAGTTTTGTTGATCCATCTACATAATACTTATTCTAGATTTATTATTAGCAATCATTTAGATCAAGCCTTGGCACCTTACCAACTTTGTCATTTTCATCTCTATGTCATATTCATGTAAGATTGACATCCATTTACCTTTACATTCCCCCAATTCATTGTGAATTAACATAAATTTGGTGTTAGGGTCTGGTAAGATGGCATGCACCTTATTTATAAGGATGTAATGCCTAAATTTTTTAACTACCTTGAGTAATGAATATACCTATTTATCAATCAATGAATAATTTAACTCAACATTATTAAAATTGGTACTCATAAAATCAATTAGGTGGTCACACCCTTCAATTTTATGAGTTAACACTAAAACCATAGTTTGGTCAGATGTAAAGGAATAGAGGTAGAAGTCCCTTAAAAAATCAAGAATTATAATGGCTAGAGCTTGATTGATGGTCTCCTAAATGTCATTGAATGATTTTCTAGAATATTCATTCCATGTGACTTTGATATCCTTCTTTAGCATGTCATTCAGTGGTTTAACTATTTATGCAAAACCAAAAATGAACTTTCTTACAAAATTAATCTTGCCAAAAAATGACTTTAGCTTTTTTTAACTATTTGGATGTTATATTCTAGATATGGACTCCACTCTTTTAGGATCTATAGAGATCATATCCTTAGTTATAACATGACATAATAATTTCTATTCAGTCACACAAAAGATAGTCTTTTAAAGGTTTAAAGAGATCCCATACCTTCTGCATCTTTCAAAAACTTATTGTAAATGCATGAAATGATCTTCCCTATTTAAAAAAAACTATTAGATCATCCATGTATATAATAATGAACTTACCAATTAGGGCTTGGAAGGCATGGTACATAGCTCTCTGGAAGGTGGTTCTTACATTGATGAGTCCAAAGGTCATTCTTTTATAGATGAAGGTTCCTCATTTTGTTGTGAAGGTTGTCTTCATCCTGTCCTCCCTATCAACCAATACTTGGTTGTAACCTAAAAATCCATCAAGAAAGGAAATCATAGCTGATCCTAAAACAAATTAAATTACTTAGTCTAGGGAATGAATTGGGTATTTGTCCTTCTCTAATGATTTGTTCAAATTTTTGAAGTCTATATAAAGCCTAATCTCACCATTATTCTTCTTGTCTGGCACCAAACTACCCACCCAAGTAGAGTGCTTGATGGGAAACACTATCCTAACATCTAGAAGTCTCTTGACCTCCTTGAAGATCATCAATTTTAGGACTGGGTTCATAGGCCTTTATTTCTATATGAAGGGTTTAAAGCTTTCTTTAAGGGGTATAGTGTGTGTAATGACCCTCAAATCAAAGATTTTTAGGTTATCATAAGACCATGCTTTGACATCCTTGTATTGAGCAATAAGTTAATTATCCTTCTTATTTTTAATGTTTGTGTAGGACTTCCAAATATTTACCAATCGGGGCTGATCATGAAGGCCTAAATCAATAACATTATAGTCCTTCACATTTACCTTAGGAGCCTTATAAGTCTCAAAAAATTTATCCTTATCAAATAGTCTCTCTAAAGAAATCATTCCCTTTGGGATTTTGTTGTCACTTAGTTGAATGACTTTACCATTAAATTTATCTTCCCTAGATGTACTTACTTCAACTTCATCAATGATATGAGCATCAAATGCTCTAGAATTAGTCATGAAATCCAATATTTGTTGATCATCATTGAAGAGTTGAAAGTGGTTGATATTATTTGGTACTGAAGGACAAGGGATCAGTTCAATGCTAAAATTAGGGGAATCATGATTGGGCATGAGGTTAGTTGTAGTAGATGCCAATTGATCAGCTACTTGATTTTATTCCCTTGGGATGAAAGTGATGTGAAAGGCATCAAAAGATTCAATCAGATCCCAAAAATTGAATTTATACATTTTTAAATATGAAATTTTACATTGGTATTTACTTCTAACCTAATTAACCACTATCTCTAAATCCCCATAAACCAATAGTTCTTTGACCTTGTTTTTTATATAAAATTGTAAGACAGGGATAAGGGATTCATACTCATCAATATTTTTAGTACAAGGTAATTGGATTCTACAAGAATCATGGTACCTTTTATTATTGGGGTTAGTAAAAATAATACCAACACTTGATCTAGCATTACACCTAGCACCATCAAAGTACAGCTTCCATAATCCAAGAAAAACATAAGCATCCTTGGTATCACATACCTTGTCAACCTATATGGTGAAAAAACCCAAGTATAAATCTATTATGTTAACTCTCTCATTCATAACATTGTATTCAATTATCATATGCTTCATTCTTGGTTCCCTCTCAACTATGATCAGATTAGGGACACCTTTCCAAGGTAACCACAAAATGAGAAATATATAGACATGTAACCATTCAAAGCCTTATTTCATTCCCTACTTAGTAAGATTCCATAAACATCAATTATTTCAACCACCTGAATATCAATGAATTTTTTTACCCTAAGCTCAAAATCTAGTTGCATATGAACATTTAATAATTCTCCTATAACTTTGACCCTACATTTGTCTAATTGGGTGACAACTCTATCAGACTTTATATGTGTTATACCAAGTTGATTTCATATTTCTATAGGCATGATATTAATATATTTTCCTAATTTTAATAATAAATTATGCAAGTTCTTACCAAACATCCTAACAATGAGCAAGAAAGGAGGAGACTCAGCTTTGGTATTATAGACTATTACATTGGCATGATCAGTCTTGAAAGGAATATGATTTCCTAACAAGGATTCTAATAGGATATCTCTTTGATATATAATCTACATGATCTCATGTAATGTTAAATTAGCCTTTATTTTCTTCATGTCCTCAACTATGTTATAACTAGTTTTGTCAAAAGGACTAGGAATATCAACATTGAGTTTAGAAGTGATCCCTTTTGGTGGATCTAGATTATTTATTGAAGAGGTGTAAGGATGAGTTTCAAAGTTGTTTGTAGGTGTTGAGGTAGTTATGGGCTGCCTCTACTCTTTATTTCTCAAGGGATAGGTCTTCTTTAGGAATTGCTGAAAGGCTTGGATCTCCTCAAGGACCTCATCGGGTTCATTTTCCTCTTGAAAGGAGAAATCAAAGGTGTCCATCATGAAGGCCTAATTAGATATCTTAGATATAGAGGTGATTGTACCACTTTATTTGTTAGGACCACTTCAAATGTGTCCAAATATTATTAGAAGACCTTAAAGGCTTTGCATAATTCTATATAGTTAATTTCCCCATGCTTGGCTATACAATGTACCCTACAATAGTCAATCAATGCAATATCAATAATATTAATGTCCATATTCTTGTTATTGGAAGATGGTTAATTATAATTATTATTATGAAAACTATCATTCTAAAATCTATTATTTAACCTATTAAACCTTTGAAATGAGAAATTCCTAACAAGTTACTCTCTAGTATTGCCTACTTATTTCTACAACTGTTTTGAACCATTTTCAAGATGGACTCATTCTCATTTTTGTGATTTTTATAATTATGTACTTGGTTATTATTAGTAGATGGTACAAAATCCATTTGATCACTTGGGTTGTATCCATTAGTGGGATGAGTCAAGAATCCCAAACTTTGATTTGGAGATGCATGACATAAAGGTAATTAGTTCATATTTGGGAGTTTGTTTAAGGCTAGGAGATTTTGGTTATTATTGGGGAACAAGTTTATCATAGGTAAGTGTGGGTTCACATTTGGGACTAAATAAGCCATTTACCCCTGGGGATACATTTGATCATTAATGATCACTAATTTAAAATAAGCTTGGGATAATGAAGCTAAAACTGAGATATACCTCTTTAAGAACACAAAGGTCATAGGATATACTACATCTTTATATATTTATACGGATAGGACATCATTGGGATTGTAGGGCTCCATGGTCCTACTATACATCTTTTGAAATCTAGCATTGAAGGACCTGCTGGGCTCACTAGCATCCCTTTTAATAATAGTGAACTAGTGGTAAATAACACAAGGACTAATAATTATACCAAATTGATCAATAAAGACATTATTAAAGTCATTCCAACTTTTGATATATTTATCAAACAAATTTAAGAAACATTCATAAGTGGCATCTTTAAAATTAAATGGAAATGGCCTACATGCCACATCTTCATACACAACATTAAGCAATCTTAAAGTAGCCTTAAAGGATTTTATATGTTCTATAGTCATCACTACACTTATTAGACTAAATACAGGTAGATATTTCTCAAGGTTTCTTGGAAGATCATGAACCACCCTTGGCACATTAATTGAGGAATCCCTTAATCATGCCATACTATAATGATGATTAAAGACATAATTACCTTGAATTAGTGAAGTTGGAATAGATTTGGATCTCCTACGTGTACCTTTATCATGTCTAGCCTTTATATGAACCTTAATTTCAAGTAAAGGTTATCTAGTTTTTGAGTGTGATCTTGTCATGACCTTAGGCAATTCCATCTTGAAATTCAAATATCCTACCTAAAATACAATGCATCAAGTTAACTTCTATAATGAATAAGAGTTCGACCTTCACATTTAGCTTATTTTATAAAGGTAGCATGAATAATTACAAAGGACATTGATTTTTGATAGAATTTTATCAAAGATGCATCCAAATACATGAATATGGTCTATCTTTACAAGTATAAGACTAAAGTAACTCATATCTATGAAAGATATGCCCACCTTTGATCAAAATAAACTCTTCTAACCTTAGATACTACAAATTTTCAAAGTTAAAGCCAAATTTATTGGAGACAAGCACCAATTCTCAAAGAACATCAAAGGAATCACAAAGATGTGCTTCAAACAATAAATATCAATGATATTTATATATTATAATTTAATCATTTACTTAAAACACAAAGATATAGTAATCTTTAGGTGTATCAAACTAATATTACCAAATATTCAAAGATTGGCCCTCCTTCTAGCACTAATTAGAGCTTTCCTATTGATGCTTATAAATGTACCACCAGTGCCCTTAGTTTTCAAAGAACACTTCTCATTTTAGAATTTATAAAATATATATCATGAGTTGTAGGTTTTCACAATCTGGTTGTCTATGGTGAAATAATAGTAGAGCAATATAATTGTTCCATAAGATTTATGTGATCTTGGTGGTTGGGAGACACCTCGGTCCATTCTCTTGTGAATCTTTATTAATAATTATTCAATTGCATTCCTCCTTTAAGATAAAGAATAATCTAAATGGATATTTATGATGTGGCTTAAACTAAATTGATCATGGTGTAAAAAAAAAGAGAAAAGTGAAGGGTAGGGTAGAAAATAAATAAGTGATTGCTAATTTTGGTCCTAAACGTTATGACAAAGTACTAATGGTAACTAAATATGCATTTAATAAATATATAGTGAAACATAGCCTAAACTCAAACCTTACTATATATTAGGAAAACTTTAGAGGAAAATATTTAAGAATCACAAGTAAGAACCAAGTCTACTTTAGGGATTTACTACTACAATCAAATAGTAATTACACATCTGGATACAGAGCAAAAATGAAATGAAGCAGAACCTAAGATCTTTCAGCTAATTTATAATAAGAATAAATTAGAAATCCCATGATTAAAGAATGTTATTCATAATTCAAATATACTATTCAAATTCAAGACTTCTACTAACAATTGAGAGATTAAACTATATTAGTAATTAACACATCAAAATGGAAAATCCTCATAGAATTCCTTGATTCTATTAGTTACTTCAAGTATACAAAGTTGCATAGAAATCTCTCCATTTTTACAATGGTGATGCATGCCTTTATAGGAAGAATAGGTAGTATTCTAGTCAGATAAAAAATATAGGTGTACAAAAGTAAGGATAGTTGTCCTTACAAGCTCTATAATACACATGCTTTCCCAAATCATATTGACCCAGAGGCAAATATGCTAACAAACTAGCATATGCCTTTATAATATACTATAAAATGCCACATAATTTCTATTAGAATATAATATTATTCTAACTTGTTGGTGGGGCCCCTATTTATTACTGGAGGATTCTCATGGCCCTGTCATGTTACTCATCAACCAACTTGAGATCCATATTAGGCTTCATGATGCACTCTTCCTCCTAGTCTACTAGCTCATCAAATTTTAGGTCATTTCTTTCCAAGGCTTCTTTGATGTTTCTAGCTTCATTGATCCTCTCACCTAAATTAAATATCATATCTAAGATCTTACTATTGTCCAATCCAAACTAGCCTTTGCTTTTCCCTTAGACTTCTTGAGTCACCAAAGTGGATCTATATTTTAACTCTTCATCAATAATGAGGTAAAGGGTATTAGGTTGTGGAGGATTGATAATCATGGTCCCAAGAAGTTGTTCAATTCTGCTAATGAGCCCTTTATCATCTTCAATAAGCCTCATCACCTTAGTATGCTAGGTACTCAAGCTTTGCACTTTATCAATAACAATCCCAAAGATTGTCCCAAGTGTCCCATACTTATGGTTCTAAAGTTTGGGATCTACTTCTTTGGTTAAATGTTGAGGAGTTGGGAAATCTTGTCCCTCGAGGCTTACGATTAGGTGACTAGGTCTTTGGCTAATGTATATTGGTCTTTTAGTTCACTCTACCTCATATTTATTTACTTTAATGCCTCAAATATGTCATAGAATGACTCATCAAGCATCTTAATCATGGCATCTGGTACTAATAGGATTGTCTAAGTTCACAACTTCTCCTTCTCCCTTTCCAAATTTTGGATCCTTTGTTTTAGACCCTAGACTCTAGCTTTGTCTTATTGTGAATATGCTTCCATCAAGATTTCCACATCTTCTTCATGTATTGTAGCTTCACCAAGTTGGTGTCCTTATATAAGGGTCAAACCTATAAAAGGTTCCACCTTCTAAAAGGTGAATTCTTCTACCCCAACCATGGTCATCCTAGTTATTATCCTTTCTAAACTTATTGTCTTAAGATTAAAATGAACTATGGTAATATGTTCTTTGAATCAGGGAGGTTCTAGGAACTCCACTCCTAAGTTAGTTGATGATCTAAGAGCATCCAACTTCTTACTTCTTGATCCTTGGGAGACCATTATTCTTATCGCTTCTTGTTCCTTCATTATATATTTTATCCAAGGCTTCACATCATCATGTACATCCACACCAACCTTTGTTATGGCCCATAAGTGGGAGAGAGATGGGATATTTTCCAATTTCCCATATATGAACTAGTCAAGAATGATTGGTCTACAGAGTATAAATTCATCACTGAAGAGATTGACTTCACTAGTGGGATGAGTTAAGGTCAACTAGGTTTCTTCCTTGGTTCTACCAAGACCAAGGCCAATTCTACTTTCCTTTTTTCATGGGAGGCCACTAGGACAAGCTCTTTCCCTGTATCTTCATTGGGCTCCACTAAAGGGTCCTCTTCTCCTCCTGATCCATAAGACTCTATAAACTCCTTGAGATTACCCTCAAGTGTCCCTTTTGGCTCCAAGGCTATCATGTCATCATATTATATTGGAGAGGGTGGTCTCTATTGCCTAGTTGAAGGTAAGGGTCCTTCTCCAAGTCTTTCTTCTAATACTACTTCTCCAACCTGCTCCTTTCCTTTGCCTTGATCATCTTCAGTTAGATCAACCTACTATTGTGGCTATTGTGGTTTCTCTACCTGAGGTTACTCAAGAGCTATTTCAAATGGCCTCGGTAGTAAATGATACTACAAGGGGAGATTTTACCATGTTTTCCTAAATGGCTTATTATTTTTGACCAATATATGTTCTAACTTGATGTTGCAACCATAGACTCTAGCCAATACTTCCCCATAGTTATTGGCTCTAATATATATGGTGTCATGGATACCCAGTTGGTGTATGTACTCAAGCTTGAGCTTCTTGTCCTTAATATGATCTCCCACCTTGTTCTTTAGATCCCACATTTTGAGTTCATCTAGTTGAAAGCCAAATGAATTACTATAGGTGACCATAATCTCCACCTATTTCCATTCTTTAGTTAGGGTTTTACCTATTTCCAAGGGGAAGGGATGAAGTAGACCTTTCCTCTTTTATGTACAAGCCTTTTCAATGCCAAGGATAAGTTGGGAGGCAATCTCCTGCTTAATAAGCTAATTTGGGACATACACTGGTAGTCTATAAGGTTGTGACATGATTCCTTCTATTCCAATGACTATGCAATCATGATAATACCATATGTCCCCTATCATTTAAACATGTCTCTTGATGAGGGGGTTGATCTTAGGCATTATAACACCTATGATGGCTTCAACTATTACTAGGAAAATGTAATCATATATTAACTATATGTGATTTTGGTACTTGAAGATGTGCATCTTGGAGTAGTGGCGTGAGATAGTTATCCTACCCTCTGGGGACCAATTATTAGTTCTAGGTAAGGTGATCAAAGTGAGAAGGGCATCAAGGAGGTAAGACATCATGTATAATTATTTGGAAGTCCTTTTCTTGATGGCAATGAATTGCTTGGCCAGAAAGATGTTGATCAAATCTCCAATTATAGGGGTAAGTTTTTCTTATACTAGGAAGTGTACATATGAAAACCAAAACTTATTTATATAAGTGGTTGAAGGGTCACCAAAATCTCTATTTAATAAGGTCATAATCACCCTAATTCCCTCTTTGAATTGAACTATAGGGATTTTTCCATTAATGATTCTAAAGATTGTAGGCCCTTGATGGAGCCAGGGTCTTAAGATGGAGTCCAAGTTGTGGTTATTGTTCCATTCTCTCATTTTTAGAATGTCCACATTTGGAAGAGGGAGCTTGTAGTAATTTTTAAAATCACTAGAGGAAATGTATGCCACCTCTTTTGAGTTCCCCTCCCTAATAATACATTCACCATCAATTTTGAAATCAAAAAAATGGGGGTAAGGACATCAATGTAATGCATTACCTCTAGTTTTTCCATGGCATGGTGGAGGTCAGCCATTTGGATTGCAACTAGGTCATTATATAATCTATTGGTGGTGGTATTTATCTACTCTTCCCTTGAGATGGGCTACAATTCTTTAATCATGAAGAAAAGTTTAGATAAATTTCTGATTCCATGGATGTTCAATGTTATGAGGTCCAATTCTATATCCTTGAATACCTATCCCTCACTATCAGTCATAAAATGAAGCTTAGCTTCTTCCTTCAATTATTTTTTGCTAGCTACCATGGTCTCTATTTCTTGCTAATTATTCACACTGAATTGTAAATTATCTTTGTGAAAGATTTCTCATGATTAGAAACACAATTAAGCTATCTCTTGATTGAATTTTAGAAAATTGGATCCATTTGGGTTGCCTTTATGTAGGGTCTAGGGTTTGGAGCTATACTGGAAGAAGATATCCAAGATTTGGCTTATACATGTTTTGGATTTGATTTGTACCTTTTACCTTTATACATTTGTGTTTTTGAGCCCACAAGACCTTTAGTTTTGACTTTTTCTACTTGCATGGAGTTTATGTGGCACTAGTTTAGATCTTTCATGGCATTTTTCATAAATGCCATTTGAACACTAGCCATTGGTATTTAAAAATACCTCTTTCCTTTCACTCTATAGGATCAAAATCTTGGATTAGCATGAGTTGTTGATCATAATCTAGGCCCTATTTTTTAATTGGTTCTTAGGCCTTAAGCCATGCAATCATGACACTTGGTGTACTAATGCATATTCCTCATGTTAAAAATCTTATGTCAGTACCTTGTTGAATAATCATTGGTCATGCAGTAGGTCTATGGGTTCTCAGGGTTTTGTTGAAAAGTCTCAGGGGACCTTCACACTATTGGATCAAATCTAGAAATAAATCACTGACCATTGATCTGTAAACATGTCTAAACCTTAAGTTAGTACATTCTTAAAAGTTAAGACATAATCTTACTTCACTTTGGCTAAGGTTTGTTTCATGTTTATTAAGCATGAGACAAACCTTAGGCTAAGGATTTTAAACCTAAGTTGTGATTAAAAATGGGTCAAGGTATAAGCATCCTAGGTTAATGTATGGATTGTGTTTAGCAAACACAAATAAAACATTAGGCTAAAATGTTTATGTCATGAATCACAAACCGTGCTCAAAATAGGTCCAAGATGAAATGAATTTTTCATAAGATAAGTCTATGATTTAAGGTCCATTCTACAAAATGCCATGTGGATATTTAAATCAAAGACTTAGGCTAAGCACATTTCTTGCATATATTTACATTTTGTATATTGAGGTTATCTATTTTAGGCATATTTTAAACATTTTCCTCAGATTGGTGAGCCCAAAAAAGGTTTAGGGATGCCATTTTAATTTGGAGTAATAAATTTTCATTGGTTTAAAATTTAAAATCTCACGAGCATAAACTATACCTTCTCAGGTGTCTATCGACATTTGCACAGATGTCAAGTTTAAACTAGAAAAAATTGAAATTTAATGGACTTAAATTTGAAGGTCACATGGGTGTCAAGTTAGTCATTTCAAACATTTAAATGATGGTCATTTGAATGTCAATTTTAATTTGATTAAAATATTTAGGGTCAAATGCGAGGATGCCACTTGGCATTTTATGGGGCTTCCCAGGCTTTGGGTGTTAATTCGTTCCATCTGATCAAATGTCATAGTAAAGTGATAATCATAGGATCATGATCTAGAGACTTGTTATTGATTGGCTATAGTGTTAATTGGATCCCTTTTTATTTTAGTCCTCAGATGTAATGGTACCATGTGTCCATCTTTTGGGCTCCCTATATTCTTTTGACTTTTCAAACACACTTCACTCCATCTAATCAAGTCTCTACGAGTAAGCATGGATCATCGGATCATCTAAGATGCAAGTTTTAGATTGAGGTAAAAATAGGTTTTGAAGGGGCCCCAAAACCCTATAACAGAAAGCAAAATAAAGAACGTCTACGCCCACAGGCATCACCTAAAAAACACTACTAAGAAGTAGCCAAAATAGGTTTTAAATGGACCTGAAACCATTAGAGACACATCCAGTCAAAACCCAGAAACAAAAATCTAGTAGCATAACAAACAAAAGATAACAAAAGGAGGACAAAGATCAGTACCAGTTTCTAAACCAACAAGAAGGACCAGATTATTCATCCAGTTCTAGAATCAAGTTCATGGCTTCTTTTCCTTTCAAAGCATTTTCCTGGGTGGTAGCCTCCAGCAAAGCTCCTTTTTGTGTATCTTTCTTTCTGGAACTTTGCCTTGTCCTTTTGCTGGGACCCTCTAGTGCTTTGGTCTCCTCATTGGCTCATTTACCTATATTGATAGTAGCTGCACAGATGTTGGACGTTACTTCCTCCATTTTCTTTCTGTTATCCTTTATTAGTTCCCAGAGGTTGTTTTCATAAGCTTTGAGCTTGACAGGGATCTCGCTTAACTAATTTTCCATGTTGTTTACTTTGTTCCAAGCAGCTTTCAGAGAATCTTCCAATGTTTCCACTTTTCTCTTAAGATCAATGATCTCCCTACACAACCAGGAATCAAATTGGGAAGAAGACTCAGCTTTACAGTTAACCCAGGTCATAGGAGTGTGAATTTCTTCATTCTGATTCTTCCCTCTCCAATCCTTAGACTTTTTATTGGGGCTAATCCTTGCTTCTTCAAAGAAGTCTTCTTGACTCTTTTGTTCCCACTCATTGATTCCAGTTTGAATTTCCTTCTCCATATTTTGAATATCATCTTGGACAGAGATTTCCTTTTCATTTTTAGAAGTTGGGTCCTCACCAGGATCTTCCTAAACAAAATCATCCTCTGACACTTTCTGGTTTTCCTCCGTCTCCTCTATTCTAATAGCAAAATCCTCCTCTGTATTAACTTTTTCTTTTTCAATTTCCTCAGATCCTTCTTCATCATTACAAGAGTTGGTGTCCCAGCTCTCAGTTCTGTCTTCCTCCTCTGGTTTTTCCTCCTCGGGTTCTTCAATTCTCTCCTGACCCCTTTCTTCTTCTACATTCTGTTTATTAGGACTAGGGGTCTTGATTTTGCCTCTCCTGCTTACATTTTCATTCTTTTTATTTCCTGGCAACTTATTTTTCCCCTGTTTGGGATACTTAACCAGTGCCCTATTCTTGCAATAGCCTTCAATAAGTAGGATAAGGCCTTCATGAAGAATAGGGCACAAATCCTTTTTCCTATGAGCATAAAGGATTTGAATCAGGGAGTAGCGAAGATAGAAAGGAAAAGACAAGCTAACCTTATGCCTGAAGTGGTTGAGGAATACAAAATGGAACTTATGCACTCATTTGCTTCTTCCATTTAGGATGAAGTACTCCCTTATACAACTTAGGACGTCCCTCCAAATCCCTTTAATCTGGTCCAGCTCGTAGAAATCCCCATTTTTGACTAGCTTCTGCTCCTCCTCATCTATTTTGGGGAACTTGAAAAAGGCCTCGTTCGATATGCTGGTCTGCTTGGAAAATTTGAGTCCATCCATTGGCAACCCTGTAACCTCAGCAAGAAAATCCTCAGTTAAATTTATAGTTATACCATGCAAGGTGACTCTGTCGTCAAACCAATTTTTGAAGAAAGCCGTCATGATATGCGGTTTAGAGCCATGGAGTCTTTCCATGTAGCTCGTAACGTTCCCTTTCTACAGAATTCTCCATACTTGATGTTTCTCTCTCCATTCTGCACAGTTATTGGGCTCCTGTTTACGGGGTTCACCCTTCCTTTCATGCACCATACTCATTTTCTTTGAATCCTAATTACTATGGATATTACCCTGGATCCTCCTCCTGTCAAGTTGATTGGGACATCGACTTTGTTTTTGGCTTTTCAGGATCCGCTTCTCCCTCTTGAGGACCTTACTCTTTAATAATAGAGTTCCTTTCCCCATGCTGCCACTCCTCCTACTCATTATGTTTTTATTACATTCCAATCTTACCTTCATTCGCATGTGTGGCATCGAGAAGAATGATCGCCCTTAAATCCACGATCCTATCTAAGGTTTCATCCCACCTCACTTTTTGACCTTCCCGGACAGCATAGTTAGCAAGCCAATCTGCAACACCATTGCCTTCATGGTAGGTGTGGGTGATTTTTATATCTTCAAACTTATTCAAAAGAGTTTTCATCTCCTTTACCTTATCCTCTATGGTCCAAGACACAGTATTCTTGTTATTAAGGATATTTATAACATTCAAAGAGTCCCCTTCAAGCCACAATTTGGAATATCCTGAGTCCACAGCTAGTTTAAGGGTCTGGAGGGCAGCTGTAGCTTCTACAATGTGGCAGTTAGATATACCAATGGGAATTTCAATAGCATCAATAACCATACCCACATGGTTTCTCAGGATACCACCACAACCAGCATTCCCCGGGTTCCCTTTTGCTGCACCATCAAAGTTACCTTTAATCCAACCTTGAGGTGGACTGATCCAAGTAATACCTGATCTGGGGTTATCAAATTTACCAGGAATAGAATCTGTCCTCAGGGGATTATCCACATTGAGATTAGAGCTTAGATTTTTTTGAGAAGAAAAATTTTCCTTTAGAGCTCTAATGATGTTCTGTCCTACCACCCATCCATGGAGCTCTTTGTTTCTGAATATTCAGTTATTTATTTCCTTCCATATTCCCCACCAGATATGGGGAAGAGTAATTTTCCATAAGAAGAGAACTTCAGGATTCTTTGAAGGGCAATACCAGCTTTTGAGAGAGAGTTCAACATTTTTTTGGTGAATCCAAGTAATACCCCACAAATTGAGAACCTCCTTCCAAACAAGCTAAGTGAAGGAACAATTCACAAACAGATGATCTCTATCTTCAAGGTCTCTCTTACACAGAATACACCTGTTAACAATATTGATTCCGCATTTTTGTAAATTATGCAAAGTCAAAATTTTGTTTTGGAGAAGGGTCCAGAAAAAGAACTTGATTTTAGGAATGAGCCCCTTAATCCAAGCCCTTGTCCATAACAGTTTTCTGCCATCTCCCTTGGAGATGAATATGGAAGAGACTTTAAACTGTCCACTTGGCTCCTGATACCAAATAATTTTATCTTCTTGATTAGGATATAGAGATATAGCATTTAGGGATAATTGAATATCCTTGAGATCTTGATCATAGTCAGTGAGGTTTACCCAAGTGTTGTTCTGCCAGTATTGATTTACCATTATACCCACTCTTTGTTTACATCTTTATATAACATCTTTATCTTGGAATTCTTCCTGTAAGGGTTTACCTCTTAACCAAATATCTTCCCAGAATTTCACCTTTTTACCACTACCTACTTTCCATGAACTTCCTTCTTCAAGAACATGTTTAGTTCCCTCGACTGCCCCCCAAATAGCAGATGGATGAGAAATAACTAGAGTAGTAAAGAAGTCATGAAGTGACTGTGCCTTAAATAGATACTTATGCTTCTATATTTTACTCCATTATTTATTTTCCTGAAAAACCCTCCATCCTTGTTTAGCTAAAAGGGCAGTGTTCATACTTCTTATTTTCCTTATACCAAGTCCACCAGCCTTAACCAGTTTGTAAATGTTATCCCATGCAATAAGAGGCATTCTCCTTTTCTCCTCAGAACCTGACCAAAGAAAGTTTCTTTGATTTTTTTCAATTGCTTCAGCAAATTTAGAGGGGATTTTGAAAAGACTCAAAGCATACGTAGGTATGCTTTGAAGACTAGCTTTGAGGAGAATTAACTTTCCTCCTTGGCTAAGAAGATAGCCTTTCCATCCCGCTAACTTCTTACTAAATTTATTTATAAGACCTTCCCAAAAAGCTTTAGGGGCTTTCAATCCAAAAGGGAGACCAAGGTATATGGAAGGAAAAGAGCCTATGGAGCAATCAAGAATTCTAGCAATTTTGTTCTACCTATAATCAGGGGTATTAATAAAGAAAACTGCACTTTTATTCCAGTTTAGCAGTTGTCCTGAGGCAGAGGTGTACAGATTAATTGCTTCCTTAAGAATTCTTGCTTCAGTAACTTCAGACTATCCCATGAAAATAGTATCATCCACAAATTGACCATGGGAGCAAGTTAAAGGATGCGAAGAGGGTCTCAGACCTTTAAACTGGCCTCTATGAACCAAGTCCCCAAGGTATCGTCCCATACTATCTGCCATGATAATAAACAGAATAGGGGATATAGGATCCCCTTGTCTTAATCCCCTAGACGGCTTGAAAAAATGAGATGAGGTCCCATTTACCAACACAACTATAGAAGTAGTAGATATCAGCTGTTTGATAATATCAACCACTCTTTGGTCAAATCCAAAGGCAATAAGGCTTTTAGAAAGGAAATACCAATCCACCCTGTCGTATGCTTTTGCTATATCCACTTTCATTAAGAACCCCTCAGTATTGGATTTGAGCAGTGAATGAATATTCTCATGCGCCGTTATAATTGAGTTGAGGATTTGTCTGCCAGGAATGAATCCATTTTGTTGATCAAAAATTATCGAAGGGATCACTTGGATTAGTCTGGTCGTAATAACTTTGGAAGTTATCTTATAAAGAGAATTGCACAAACTTATTGGCCTGAACTGATCAGGGCCATCTGCACCTGCTTTCTTCGGAATAAGGCACAGAAAAGTGGCATTAATTTCCTTCAGCATCTGTTTAGCTCCAAAAAATTCCTTCACCGCGTTACTAACATCCTTTCCTATAAATTTCCATAGCTTTTGAAAAAAGAACATGGGGAAACCATTTGGTCCAGGAGCTTTTTCTCCTCTAAGAGATCTAACAGCTTTAAATATTTCCTCCTCCTTAGGTATAGAACATAACATATTATTCTGCTCCTTCGAGATTAATGGGGGAATCACTCGTAGAATATCAGCCAGACTTTTCAAGTCGATGTTTCTATTTGCCTTCATCAGGGAGGAGAAAAATGAAATCATTTCCTCCTTAATTTCCTTTTCCTCTGTTATCTTCTGATCTCCTTTTTTCAAATGATGGATATGTGTTTTCGCTCTATGTTTCAAAGTGGAGAGGTGGAAAAACTTAGTATTTTTGTCTCCTTCTTTCAACCATTGCACCCTTGATCTTTGTCTCCAGTAAATTTCATCCTTAGTTATTATGTCTTGGTACTGTACCAATTGTTCACTTTCTTCTCTTTGGGATTCTGAAGTATATCCATATTGCTGGATTTTTTCTTGTATTCTTCTGATGTTCTCCTTGATGATCTTCTTTTCCGCAAAAATATTTCCAAAATAGTCCTTATTCCATTTCTTAACTTTCTTTTTAACATTTTTGAGTTTGGAAACAACTCGGAAGAGAGCTGATCCCTCTATAGAGATATTCCACCACTCTTTTATTTTGTCTTTAAACTGTGGATGTTGCATCGACATCTTTTTAAATCTGAATGGATGATTCTTTTTTTGGTTTAGTTTGTCTGCAGAGAACATTAGAGGGAAATGATCTGAGCCTATTCTGTGGCATGCTTCCAACTTACAATTATAGTCTTTTATCCAGTCTGGGGAGATGAGAGCCCTATCAAGCTTGGCCTGTATACATTCCTTGTTCAGTCTCTTGTTGCTCCAGGTGTACTTAATTCCTTGCAACTCCACATCCATAAAACCTTCTTTGCTTATAAACTCCATGAGATCAATTCTCCCTTCCATTTGAATAGTATTACCACCCATTTTCTCATAATCATAGAGAGGGACATTAAAGTCTCCCATTATAATCCAACGCCCATAGTGATCTTTCCTTCTGAGCTTTGAGAGAGTTTCCCATACCTTTTTCCTTTCATTCCTGGTATTAGGAGCATAAATATTTACAACATACCAGCTTTCCTTTTGGTCCACATTAGTTAATTTAACTGCCAAAAAAATTTTACTTTCCATCAAAATAGAACCAGCAAAAAGATTTTTTTTCCATAATATCACAGTACCTCCCGAAGCGCCTTCAGAGCTACTTGCTTTAAAGGTGTAATTTTTAAAGTCTTTGATCTGTTCAGCTTTCTCCTTACTCATTTTAGTTTCTTGAAGCAGAAGGAGGTCTGGCTTTTGCTCTCTAACAAAATTCCTAACTAGATCTACTTTAAGAAGACTATTTAGTCCCCTTATATTCCAACTAAGAATCCTCATTTCTTTTTATTGCTGTTAATATATTGCCCCATAGTTTTTTGCTTTCCATCTGCTATATTGAGCTTGCTTTCCAATTCTCTATTCTTCTTTGCATATTTTTTCCTAGGTTTATCTAAGGAACCTACATCCGATTTTAATTTGGCTTGTTTTCCAGGTTCTTTTCCTCCTTTACTCCTTAGAGAGTTATTAGCTTTCACTCCTCCATTTCTTGTCGTAATGTGGTTAGAATTGTTCTTTATCTCTCCTTTAATCTTTTGGTTTTTAGAGTTTTATCCACCTTCAGCCATTTCTTCTGCCTTGAGGACCTCTTTAGCTAGAGTAATTATTTCGACCTTTGGTTCCTCCTACTTTTCCCCAAACTGGTCTTCACTCAAATCATCCTCTTCTTCTTCTATGTTGTTTCTTCCTTCAGGTTCTACTTCTCCTTCCTCTAATTCTTCATTAACATGCATCTTTGAAACTTGAATTTCTAAGCTTTGAGTGTTCTGAGTAGGGACTTTAACCTCTTCTTTAGAAAGAAGCTCTGATACTTTGTCCTCTGTTCCCTTCCCCTTTTCTTCCGTCAGGACATTAGAAGTCTTTAAAAAGGGGTCTGTTATTCCTGTTATATTAGGGTCATCCACTTCTACTGAAGCAGTAGAAATAACCTTGTCTGTGTGTAGGTCATCTAAGGCCTCTTGAGGTTTCCTTATCTTTAGATAGTCTTCTTTAACCTTCCATATTTTCTTTTGTTGGGTCTTGATATTTTTTCCTGCCTGAAAGTTTTTTGAAATGGCTCTTCCCCTAGTGGGGCAATTCTTAGCCCAATGCCCCTGATTCTTGCACACATAACAAGAGTTTGGCAGATCTTCGAAAACAACAACTTGGGTTTTCTTACCCAGCTTGGAGATAAGATCCACTTTTTTTGGAAGGTGGTTTAGATCCGCCACTTTAACGTAGATTCTGGCACTTTGGAGTTTGGTTCTTGAAGCCATGGCATTATCCACAGCCACTAACTCACCAAATGAACTAGTTATTCCTTTGAAGATGTCCTCATGCCAAAATTATAAAGGGAGCCCAGGTAGCTTTGCCCAAATAGGAGTTGTTGAGAAAAATGAATCAGATAAATCCATTTCTGGTTCCCATTTCTTGATAGTTAGGGTGCTTCTTCCAAAAGACCAAGGTCCTTCACTCAGGATCATATTCAGATCTTCTTCGCAATTAAAGATAAAAGAGAAAAAACCATTCACCATAGGTGCAATGTCAACTTCTCTGCGTATGGCCCATCTCTTTTTGATCATAGACCTGAGTGATTCTATATTTGGTCTTGCTCCTTGAAATTTTCCTACAAGGGTGAGATCCATTGAAGAAATTAAAAAATCAAGTAAGGGATCTGGGATGAATATTTGAATCTCACCTTTCTCCCAGCAAGATTTTGATGTCACCGGGGGAAAGATGGATTTCCCTATCGGTTTTTTCCCAAAAAATGATGACCAGGTCCTTTGTTCGAGGTCCCCTTTCTACCTTTCAAGGTTCTTTTCTGTATTAAAAATTGTTTTGTCTTTCGCTGTCTCCGTGGATTGTTCTGCTACTTTTTTTGATGGAGAATCTCCGGCCCCACTATAGAGCTCAAAAACTGCTAAAGGCCTTTTAGTGTCTGCATCAATTAAGAATCCTAACCCTCCATGATTTCCTCCTTCCTCTCCTGTTCCACCTGGATCTGTTCCCCCTGCCAGATTCTCCCCAATTCTTTTCCCGCTCATACCGAATTCAAAATTCTCTGCCATATTATATCTAAGATTCAAGTTATTTAAACTAAAGTTCCTGGTTACCTTCACTCCATTTGATCAAATTTCATGATAAATTGACAATCATAATATCTTATGAGATGTAAATAATTTATGTTAGGGTCACAAGGATGATAAAAACTTAGGCCTAAGATGTTAATACTAAGGTCGAGATGGTATTAATGAATACATCAAGGCCTTAGTATTAAAGTCTTAGGCTAAGTTGGAGAATATAAAAGTAACTTACATAACAACATTAGTTAGGCCATAGGAAACTTAAACAAAGGGGAAAATAATGAATGGGGTCAAGTTGTGTTAAGAAACATGACTAATCCTAAGACATGCATTTTATATCTAAATCTAAAAGGTTTCCCACCAATTTGGGTTCCCACCTTTATTAAAATTTAAACTAAGGGTATTTTAGGGTTTTTTAATGTAAGATCCTTATTTATTCACACCATTGAACCTTCAACTCATGATCAAATGAAATTCATTAGCAAGGTTAGTCCAGATAAAGAAAATCAAGACCATATATGCTTGTTTCTTAACAAAGTGGATGATCTTCAAAGTCTATAAAGGACCTTGACATGCTGATATTTCCATGCTTTATTTTAAGGGTCTCTAAAGGGTCCCAATTCAAATAAATGGTAGTATGTTAATCCCAACACCCTTGTCTATTAGCCTTGGTATCAAGGCTAGTCATGACAACCATCACCCCAAAATTAAAAACCACAAAAGGCTAGGTTTCAAAAATAATCATTATAGATTTTGTTATTTAAAACACCCTAAAAACCCATCACAATTATCAAGTTATAAATTAGTTAAGAAATTTATCAATCAATCAAAATTTTATCCCTTAGAATCTACTGTCTCAATTACGTCAGCTAATAGTTAATAATTGATGTTATTTTTTTCCCTTGATAAAACTTACACATAACATTAGAAAAAAAACTAGGTTAACTCACCCCACATAATAATTAAATAAATAGAGTTACATGTAAATTTAGGTAATTTAGATACCATTTCACATCATGCATAATAAATATACGACCTTGAAGAAGTCTTAAAAATAAACAATAAAATATTCACTACCAATAATGAGCCAATCATTGATCCCTTCCATTCATAAATAACATTTTACTACTGATAATTCATAACTATCACTTATATAAAATTATTGTTTTTTTGATATATTAAAGATTTAGTTTTGTCTCTATGATTAAATGGATTAGTGGGAATACTTTTAGTAACATAATATTAAAACTCTCTTGGAGACACCCACTAAATTTTTGACTATATAATAAAATTCAACAATTATTCAAAAATGTTTTAATGACCACTATGTAAGTTACATCCATCCACTATTCATCCACTATTATAGTCCTTTTATCCATTATTGTATTCTTTAAAACCACCATTTTATTCCCTGCAACCACTGTATAGTAACTTGTAGCCACTATTTTAGCTTTCAATAAAATGTTTTACAAGTTTTTTATAGATTAATATGAAGTTTTGCAAAAAATATTTAGAGGCCATAATTATTCATACATAAAATATATAAATGAAGTAAAACAATCACTTTAAATGAATATAACATTCATATTTAATGTTTACCCACCCATCCATCCCTCATGAAGGACACACCAAAACACTTTTTATCTAGAAAATAGAGGCAATGACCAATATTATATTTAGAATATTCTCCATTAATATTATTATGAACACTAAATATACACACATATACTTCTTTATTGTATATAAAATTATCTCAACAAATCAATCCATCTATATCATTTTCTCCAACATATTGCTTGTCCTTTTAGATAGATCATCCCAACTACATGATACTCATATCCTATTGGGGATGTTTTCTTTTCCTTCTTTTTTTTCCACATTAATAATTTTTTGAATATATTTAAACAAAAAAATAGTCCATTCTTGCATTCACCAAGATTTTTTCGTGCTTTCATAGATAATGTTTTTGTATTAGCATCTAGTTAATGTCTCAAATATAAGAAATAACTAAAAATCATCCACAAGACTATAAGTAGATTTATCTAATGAAGATACGATCAAATTTTTCCTTTACCATGAATATACTTAATGAAATATCTTACCAAAATTACAATACTATACTTTGGATTTTAAATTATGCATGCTAGGAAGATTTTTTAGGTTTTGAAAGACACCCTTTTGAAATTTGAGGACTAGTTTGACATTTATTTTTGTATCCTTAACTTCTCACTAATAATTTTCCTTGACTAAATATATGGATAGCTTAAGTATGTTATACACTCCAATTTCAAGCATATTTATAGCACAAATATCAAATGTATGGTAACTTTTAATGCATTACTTGAGCTTACACAAGCTATTAAAAAAAAATTCCATTACTTAATTTCATGTTTTATGAAATTTGATAATATATATAATGCACAAACAAAATATTAATGTTTTTACTCTTATATATCCTTTAAGTTTTTAACATTATAATGTATCCATCCTAGATTAAACTTGAAAGGAACAATCATATAATTGATTTTATGTACACCTAACATATGTTTCATAAGTATACAGGGCATTTATGGACACACCTTTTCCTAAAAAAATACTAGATATTGATTAATAGTTATATGCACAAAGACAACCAAGATGAAATTTTCTCAAGTGGTTCAAAAATAATATTGGAAAATGGAACATGGAGGTTGTGTTTCTGATTTTATCAAGATTTTCTTCCTTATCATTAGCCATCACCTCCACTTGTATACCTATGGATAAATTTATTCATATACTAAATTTTAAAGATTGATTTAAGGGTTATTATTGGATATGGTATGTCTTCTTCCTAACCCTTACATCATTTTATCATTTATTTAATTAAAAAATGAAAACTTTTAGGCCTTGTTAACAACATTGGCTTAAAAAACTAGCTTGATGGCTAACCTAATGTTAAATAAAGAGCATTGATTAGAAAACCAACTTGATAGCTAATCAAGGGTAAAATTATAAAAATTAAACATAATAAAATAAAATGAAATAAAAATCATGCAATAAATAAATCTATCATGTCTTTTCATTTTATATTCATTTCTAATTTTTTGATTACACTTGTAGCCTTACTACCTTTGCATATTTATTACAAATGATATAGGACTATGTTCTTGTAGAAATACCATCCTCAATGAAAATGATAAATGTTTTTATTTTTAGGGATCGTAGAATCCATGTTTTCATTTTCACATTTTGTATTCCTACTCACCTTACTAAAGATTACTCCCATTCCTTCTAAGGCAACAAATTCATATTTTCAATTTACTTATGGGGTATTATATCTCTCAACCTAATGGTTACATGTTATCATTTTGTACTTGAAACTACTAATGTCTAGTCATATTTTACAAACCACTAATATATCTTAGTCTTATAGCCTCTACTACCAATGTTTACTAGCTCTTGTTACTTTGACATGTTTGCCTAGTTTATATGTTATATCTTTCTAAATTTATATGAAATTTAACATGCATGTATTTTATTCATAGTCATAATTAGTTGGTTTCTACATAATTGGGATGTTTCTACTTCATGACCATTCAAATGAACATCCCCAAAGAAATAACAAGGGCATTGTCAAACTTTGAAATTTTTTGATTCTGAAAACCCCCTCTTTATTTTTAAGATATTCCACATGTTTTATTCATTCATTATGATTTATGGTTAAATATTTCACTTGGTTAAATCATCTAAATGGATTCATTTTTCCATTTTAAACACACCTAGTCTCAACATCTTCTATAATGTCATCATTTTTGGTAAGCCACTATCAAATATAGTAATTGATTTTTTGTCATTTAGTTTATCTTAACATTAAACAATTAAATTATATCCTTTTGTGTGATCATTTAGACCAACCATAAAAACTACAAGCCAACTCCCTAAAACCTTATTTTATATAAAATTGACTTTCCTATTATGTTTCTTCCCATCACCATCAAACTATTATTAATGTGTCATCATGAACCTTATGTGTTTACACCTTATCTATTCCATTACCAACCTTTTTAACTATAATCCCTTGTCATGTGTTCTTCATATCTATCCATGCTCCTTCAAACTTTCATTATCTACCACCTCATTCCACTTGAGGATAAGTGTCAACATAATTTTTTTAAGAAGGGTGGCTAATAAATTATATTTATTTCACTGGGATGTAGTATCAAATTTATACAAATCATATTTAAATTTGATGTAAATGGTAAGCATTATTATTTTTTAATAAAAAATGGGTCACATATCATTTTTAAAGGGAGACATAGTTTTACAATTTTGTCTAGGAGCATTTTTTTCAAGGACATACCTATTATGGTGAAAATTATATAAAACAAATTTTATTATAAAAATGGAATTAATATTATAAAAAATTTATATCATAATTTTATTAAGGGGAAAGTAATTAATAAAAATTAGGATTATATTTTTGCTAATTGTAAAGGTGTGCATTGTTGGTGAAGTACAACACACTAAAATTATTTTTGTTATTTACATATCATTAGCATTCAAAAAATCAATGGTGAACCCCGTAATTCAAGATAACATGCTTAAACTCACCCATATGGTCTCAAAATTAGTTGATAAAAAAATAATAAAAACCTTTGGGCATTGTTGACAATATTGGCTAAAAAATCTAGCTTGATGGCTAACCTAGTGAAAAATAAATAGCCTTAATTAGAAAAAAATCTCAGTAGATAATTAAGGGTAAAATTTTAAAAATAAAATAAAATTAAATTAAATTAAAATTAAGCAATAAATCAATTTATCATGTCTTTTCATTTTGTAGTCATTTCTAATTTTTTGTTTACACCTGTAGCCTCTTTTATCTTTTCATATTTATTAAAAATGATATAGGACTAGGTGCCTATAGAAACACCATTGTCACTAAAAATGACAAAGATTATTATTTTTAGGGATTTTAGAATCCATGTTTTCATGTTCACATTTCATATTCCTACTTACCTTACTACAAATTGTTCCCAATCCTTCTAAGGCTACAAATTCATATTTTTACCTTGATTGTGTGGTATTGTAGCTCTCGACCTAATGGATACATGTTATTATTTTGTACCTTAACCAATAATTTCCAATAATATTTTATAAACCACTAATATATCTTGGTTATACACCCTTTGCTTTCAATTTTTACTAGCTCTTATTACTTGGACATGTTCACCTAGTTTACATGTTTTCTCTTTGTAAATTTCTATGAAATTTAACATTAATATGTTTTCTTCATAGTCATAAATATTTGGTTTCTACATCATTGGTATGTATCTAATTCATGACCATTCAAATGATCATCCCCAAAGAAATAGCAAAGGCATTGCCAAACTTTGTAATTTCTTGATTCTGATAACCCCTTCTTTAGTTTTAAGCTATTTCACATGTTTTTGTTCATTCATGAAGATTTATGGTTTGAATATTTCACTTGGTTACATCATCTAAATGGATTCATGTTTCCACCTCAAACACACCTAGTCTCAAAATATTTTATAATGTCATCATTTTTGGTAAGCCACTATCAACTCAAGTAATTTATTTTTTTTAGTCATTTATTTTATCTTGAAATTGAAATATGCAAGTATATCCTTTTGTGTGCTCCTTTAGACCAAAATAGACAGATCCCTAAATCCTTATTTTGAATAAAATTGATTTTCCTATTCTATTTTTTCCCATCACCATCCAATGGTTATTAATGTGTCCTCATAAACATTATTTGTTTCCACCTTATCTATTCCATTACCCACATTTTCAACTAGAATCCCTTGTAATGTGTTCTTCATATCTATCCACACTCCTTCAAACTTTCATTATCTGCCACCTCATTCCACTTGAGGATAAGTGTCAATATAAAATATTTGGGAAGGGTGGATAATAAAAGATATTTATTTATTTCCCTATAATGTAGCATCAAATTTATACACATCATAGTTAAATTTGATGTAACTGGGAACTATTATTTTTTTAAATTAAAAAATGGGTCACATATTTATGTAAATGGATAAATATTTTTACAATTTTTTTTAGGAGATTTTATTTCTTAAAGGATATAACTATTTTGGTGAAAATTATAAAAGCTAAATTTTATTGTAAAAATGGAGTTAATATTATAAAACTTTTATATCATAATTTTATTAAGGGCATGTAATTGCTAAAAAATAGTATAATATTATTGTTAATTATAATGGGGTGAATTGTTGGTAGAGTAAAACACCCCAAAAAAAAGTATTGTGTAAATAACCATAATTATTCAACATACCATTAGCATTCACAAGATCAATGGTGAACCCCATAATTTAAAAGCACATGTTTCAACTCACCCTTGTGGTCTTGAAATTAGTTGACAAATTTAATGAAATCACCATTGCTTGCATTGAGTAGCCAAACAACCATTGAGTTTATGTATCATGTAATACGATAAAATGTGAAGCCATGATCATGTTCCCTTTACTAAATTAAAATTTTTAGGTGTGGCCAAGTTCTTACTCACAAAATAACATGATAATCAAAATCCCATAACCACTTAGGATGCATTGATAGAAGCCTTGAAAATAAATTTCTATCCATATTCCTATGTGGGAGACATGTATATAAAATGTCTCAAAATATGTTAGTGTGATAAAAAATTTATTTAGGGCTACATTTTTTTTTCAATCACTTATGCATCACAATCAGAGTATAGGAAGATGTATAAACCATGATACTCAATTTTTTTATTAGATGGTGTAAAATATGTTGGTTTTATAGTGTTCTAACAACCAAAATTTTAATAGATTAAGACCCATATTAAAAAAATAAAACACATAGGCATAAAATCAAAAGACATACAACTAATTTAAAGCAAACTATCTAGAAGACAAAACAAGTATATCAGATAGAACCCTAAATAGAAACTTAAAGCTCTTCAGAACTAGACTTCTCTTGTGATTTAGCTTGTTATGCATCCTTAATATTCTCCAATAATAATTATTTATTGATTCTAATCTAGGTACATTTACAGGGTCCTTCCAAGGGGTTTATTTGGAATTATTTTGAGGAATTATAATGGTCCTTTTGAAATTTAGATTAATTTGGGTGTCTTCATTATGATCCTATTCTAGTTCGGTAGTGATTTCTTTCTCTAGCAAAAGAGCTTTCTTTTTCTTACCTTTCTCAAATTCCTTCTTAATATTAACTATTTTGGATTTCCATTCATTCCAATCCTTGGTTAGGGAGGCCATATCCCTCTCTATACCCTCCAATTTTTCCAAGAAATCCCTAAATTTCCTTATGCGGTCCCTATCTTGTCTACCATGATACTCAAATTAAAAATTGGGATTTTATCTCATTTATTTTGAGAGTTAAAATAAACTTTGATGTAAAATTTAGAGGTGGTGTTAAATCATACACAAATTTTTTAAGGGAAGTATGTTTATCAACACAAATATAATTGGCATCCTCTTTTAACCTCATCTAATACTAGATAAACCTCTTCATCATCACCACAATAACACTCACAAGATCACATATATTCATCTCCTACAATTTCTTCTTATCCTTATTTTAATAAAAATAATAATTATTTTAATAAATTTAAGAGAAGGGGACCTGAATGTTGAAAATGTTATTGGTTATATAAGAATAATATTATATAGTTATAGATTATACTTTTGTGGTTCATAGATCTTTGTAAAACTAGGTTATTTACCTGATCAATTTTTTTTTTAAAAAAACTTATCAATGAGTAAAAAAATTATGTTCCCATAGAACCTATGGGAGATGACAAAACATACTATGGGATTAAATTTCAACCAAATAAATCAACCTTAATATGTCACTTTAATTCACAATGGAGTCATGATAGTTTATTTATCACAAGATCACATCTCAAACATGAATTATTAGTTGATTGTATTAACATAAATGGCCTATATAATAACTTGATTTAAAATGTCATTATCAACAAAATGCTCCCATAAATTGAGTCACATTTTATGAGTATAATAAATGGCACTCATCTCACATATTTTTATCATATACACCCCTTCTATTTTAGCCATTATTATATCCCTAACACATACTTTTATCCATATTTCCATCCATTTTGCATATGTTTAAGTTTGGGTATAAGTTAATGATTTATATATGAAATAATATAGTTCAATGGTTTATATTTGGATTTAGTAATAATTATGTGTGAGGAATATACATATATAATAAGATATGGATCTATGCATTTTATAATGGCCTTAAACCATTGGCTATATATCACCTACAACCATTATGATAAATGTACTTATAACTATTCAAGTTGAACATTGAAGGAATATGACACCTATGAAAACTATGAATCACATGCATACATTATTTGTGACCACCCATAACAATTGGATATGTAAAAACATTTATAACCATGATATATGGTGCATAGTTGGAGTTAGAAACATCCCACAATTTAAGAAGTTTATTTGTTTCCATGAATCCAGGGATGAACAACTTCAATATTCCTTCTACATTTTGTTATGTTATTGTTGAAATAAAATGTTTATTTTTTATATTAATGATAATAATAATGTGTTTTTGGATAGTTTTTTATCTTTAATTTTAAGTACTAGATCCTAAGAATCTTTTAATAAGCAAATGTATCCCCTATATAAGGAGTATATCTCAGATTGTAACATAGTTAGTGAATTAGTGAAAAGAGATTATTTTTTATAGTTAGAGAGTGAAATAATATTATTATTATTCTTGTGTAACTATTCAATATTATAATTTTTTTTAAATAAATTTAGTTTGATAAATTAACTCACTTATAGTAAAAGAGGAAAATCAATCTTCAGTCTCAATAAGGTAGGGCCCACTCGCATGAATCTAATAGACTAAGTTATCATCCGTTAGTATTAGTTTCATTTGTGTAATTTTTTTATGTATGTATTTATTATTTCATGTTGATTATGTTATGTATTATTTCATATGTGTATAATTATATTCCATTTTTGTACATTAAATTCATTCAGTGTAAGAAGCTTAAAAAATAGTTTTGATTTCCCTTTCACATAATTCTCTTCTATGAAATTTACCTTTCATGTAAGTGTGATTTCAATTCATATCATTTCCCTTCTAAAAGTGTGTTTAAATTAAGAAAAAATTAATAATCCAAACTTCAATAGATACTAGTGTCACACATACAATGCAAACATCCTACCAAAGTATATAGACCCTAGATTGAAAATTTATTAAATAAGAATTATTAATAAACCAAGTGGTTGCCCATCTAGAACACATCTATCAGGTTTTATGTATAATGATTAGAATACATCATTTTAATTGTGTAATTATTTTCTTATCTACATCCTCATCTATATTCTATTAGATAAAATGATAGTTATTCATCCACACAGATCACATAGTTTCATTTGTGTTTTATTCCAAATTCATGGATAAGGTCATGTGTGATGTTACCTCCATGGATTTATATGGTTTAATTCTTGATAAAACCTATCAACATGATATTAAATCCCACTATGATGTATTCAAAAACACATATACATAGGCCAATCAATCATATGATTGATATTATTCCTAAAGTGCACCTTTCACTTGGAATAATTTTGCATCCTGATATGAATCGAGTGGCATCTAATTATAAACATATATCTTACTCAAAGGAATAATATTATTGGGTAAAATCCATCAACTCTCATCCAAATTATTTTTTAAGCAACCACTTCTATATACATAATAATTTCACTTTGGGAAGTAGGTGAAACTCCATTAGTTATAAAAGTTCTTTTATTGGCCTCATAAATGGAGATATGTTCTTCTCCTCTTAATTCAATGTAGACACATAAATATGGTCACATGCACTTTAAATTTCTAATTATTAACATATCCTAAACCACATGACTTGTGCCAAATTACATGACTCCTATTCACCATTGCTCTTAGCCATTTATTGATATGTGGGATTAAACCTTCAATTTTTATCACTATAGTATATAGATCTCAATGTCAAATACTTAAAATTACTCTCAATCCATATCCAAGTTAGGACATATGTCCCTGATCTTTCTATAATTTTTTTCATTCGTTAAATGGGAGTGCTCTATGATCTTATTCACTTATGTCGATTGCATCCCATGCCAAATATTAGTTAATTTCCAAAATTCAAATATTTATTTTAGGTCTTCTCATAAATTTTACATGATTAGCTAAATGAATATTATAAAAAGGTTCATGTATAAATAAACATCAAAGGATACTCATTTTAAACACTTGGTAGTCAATTCTCTCATGAAATCATATTATTTCACATTGATAAAATCTACCTTATTCACTCTAAATTCAACATAGTTCACAAGGGGTAATGATAAGACAAGTCAAGACCATTCCCAAGAAATTAAAGAGAGATCATTATCAAGTATCAAATCCATTTTTAAGCTACACACATATATTCAAAGGAGAAAAAAATACACATTCACTATAGGTGGAAGAAATTTGTGCACTTGATTTACCTCTTCGAATATTGGATACATAAGCATCAATTAATCATTAAGGGGGTGATTGATGTGATCTCAACCCATTATACTCTCCTCTTTTTTTAAGGTTTAAATCTATCAAAATTCCCCAAGGGTTTTCAAGACAAATTATGACAAATAAAAAGTATACATGGCATAATCTAAATTAAAACATCTTAGACTTATCAAAAAAAAAAATGGTGAAGAAGGTGCAATGACAAGTTTTTTGTTGAAGTTAATAGGGACAAATTTGTGGTTAACAGAATTGAGTTGCCTACATTTATGTCCACTTATAATTGGCATGCCTAAGAACAGTATCTAATTATACCTATTATATTTATTTTCTATAAGTATGCTTTTTTATATATGTTATTATCAATTAGTCATCACAGTAAATTTGGATGAGTCATAATCAATGGATAGGGGTGGATTTTTTTGAATTAAACTTACAATGGACCTATCTATATCCATTTTATGATTTTTTGTTTGAGCATAAGCATACATAGCAACCTATATTTCTTATTACCAATTTCAAACATATATACAAGTAAACAAAAATATGTGTGTGAACTAGTATGTGTGTGTATGATTCCATGAATCAATCATGTTTGATAAATTCAAATATTTTGATGAGATATGTCATAAATTAAAAAATAGAGAAGTCAAGATCATAACATTGAATAAGCTCAAATATGCACCAAACTCTCCATATACTTCAAATATCAAGTTTTAAATCAATCCAAAGTATAATGTTAAATCTAATGAAAGAAAGGATGAAGAAAAAATAATAGTTAATGCAATATCACAACCATCAAATAAGATTCAATTAATAGCTCCTCCAAAGGAGATAATTTACAAGGATACCATAAACTCCTCACATCTTGTTATATAAATTAATTGAATACACTCTCATAACTCTACCTCCACCATTTAATCTTAATTTGACCAAGCCTCAACCTAAGGTATTTGACAATAGTGCATATTGTGATTACTATAGATATATCGGTCATTATACAAATAAGTGTTATATGTTAGATCATAATATGTGAGAACTTATTTATCATAATTATTGACTTAAAATGCCCATATAGTAAGTTATACCAAAACATAATGACAATACAAAGCTTAAAATATTCAATGATCCTTTCCTAAATTATAGTTTAATAGAAAATGTTGACAATTTAGAAGTACATCATGTTTACAATGTGAACCCTCCTAATACATATGGGAATAAAATAAATGGATTTATTAGAACATGTATAGGCACATTATCACAACTTCCAATTATCACATTTAATGGTAGTGAAATCAATGATGATGATGATGATTTAGATATAAATGTACTTCTTATCTGATCTTACATCAACAAGCATCCTATATATAATGTCATGGTTAGAAATGAATCAAGTGAAAATGAATTTATAATTACACACCTTCATAGTTTGATATACATAGAGTAAGACTTACATGCTACATTAAGAATATTCAAATCATTATATGGGCATACAAAAGACATTATTGGTCATATAGTGACACCTCTCCAAGTTAATTTAGAAATAGGGGTAACTCCATTTATATTCATACCAATCACATGGGTTTTCAAAATGTTATTAGGCCACACTTGGATAGATAATATTTTCATAGTACCAACTAAAATAGATAAATGCCTAAAATACATAAATTTTAATCAAGCAGTCAAACTTCAATCAATTCAATATGAGTACCCTCTATAGTCAATGGTAACTCCTCCACCAGCACCACAATAGTTGGTTGTGAAACCTACTAAATATCACCTTAAAAAATATAATTATGGCACCTAATCAATATAAATGTGTAAATAAAATCAGTGCACCCATTCAAAATCATATTTTACACCTACATATAATATTTCTATACAATCAATATAAAATAAAGGGGTACATCTACCTAAGTAGAAAACTTCATATAAAAGATTTACTCAAGGTTTAAAGAAGTCCAAATTTTCTATATACGTCCCAAGGAAATCCCTAGGAGAGTTCAACATGTTCCATAGTGAACATAGGCTATAAAACATTCTCCTATTATACAATAAAATCCATTAGGTCTTACACTTTCATAGGTTACACATTCTAAAAGATATTCTATGAGCAGTGATCATGATAGTTAAAATATGGCACATGATGCCTTTTTAGATTTAGATACAACCATATGTAACACTCTTCATCCATAGAAATTAACTCTTCATCTATATGATCCAAGAACACACTATGATCCTCCCATTAATGGGATCATAGAATAGTTTCCTTTTGAAAATATTGAATATGTGTGTGTGTGTGTGTGTGTGTGTGTGTGTGTGTGTGTGTGTGTGTGTGTGTGTGTGTGTGTGTGTGTGTATTTCAAAAATAAAAGTAAAATAATTTTTTTTTAATGTTTTTGGATTCATAAGAGAAAAATATAAGTAATAAATTTGTTTGAATGTAATCAAGTACTATTCAAATTTTAGCAATGTAATATGGTATTTTGATAATATATATCATTTAGGCTTGTGTAATAAATAAAATAAGTACTAATAAACTATGGGATAAAAGAGATAGTATCTTGTTTGTTATTTTTTTATAAAATATGGTAGTGATCAAGAATCATCACAAGTTTTCACTGATGATCTTGACTTTATTTGATCTTTATTCTAACTATTTTTATCTTTCATGTAATTGTGTCAACTAGGGATAGTAACGATGATGCTTGTCTTTGATTCCAATGCAAGTGTCTAGTAAAAAATATGTATAGGAATGGTTCCAAATTTGTATCAAGCCTATGTTGAGACATGTATAATTGTTTTAGACCATTGGGTGTGTCTTCTTGTGTGCCATATCTATATTATAAGGATCCCTAATTTTTTTGAATTTTATCTTTTGTAACATGGTAAAACGGGGCTAATAACATGATATGAGCTAGCCCTATAAACCCCATTTTGTTTCTAAGCACTACCTACATAGCCAATACTCCTAAGAGGGCCTCATACTGACATGTAGTTCTCCCTCCTATACATGTGTTTGAAATTTTATTAGTGTAATTATATGATATTTCTCCTATTAACCCTTGGTATAAGTGATGAAATAGTGTTTTTAACCTTTTGAATACTATGGATATTTGATTCAATATTGTAATGCAATTTGATACTTTGAGATAGATAGTACTTTCTAATTAGAGAGTTACATTATCAAAATTTTAGGTGTGTTAATTAGAATATATCCTTTTATATATAGAAACCTTTTTAATTTTAATTAGAACCTAGTGACACATGAAAATATGACTATATAATGGGAAAAGAAGGGTAATAAAATGGTCACAAAGTGAAAGATATATAAAATGATAAAAGAGATAAGCCCAGATAGTTGTATAGAAGTTGGACACTAACATCAAAGTTAGTTTCCAGGATAGACACAAATTTCTAGGGGTTAATAACATGTAAAAAATAGACACAATAGGCAAGGTTCCTTGGCATAAATTAGATGAAGATAAATAAGTATACAACACAAACCCAAAGGGTTGGTAAATAAAGTGAAATAAGATAAAACTGAGGAGGTCTATGAGAGACCATGTCACTAGATGTCTAATTATCAATGAAAAGGTATATACATACAAGAAGACTATTTATATATCTATATAGTCTTCTTGTATGTATATACCTTTTCATTGATATACAAGAAGACTATATATATATATATATATATATATATATATATATACTTGTATCAAAATGGGTGTCTACAAAAATAAAATATTGTGAGATATACAAGAGCATTCAATATATTTTCAAAAAATAGGCCTTGAGTATGACATGAGATACTAATTACTCCTTTACATATGTTATTTATCACATATTTTGGTAGATAACATATTATTTTTATATACACACATGCATTTCATGAGGTATATGAGTGTGATGCAGGACATATATTGTATATACATTCTATATGTTAGATTCCCTTCTACCCAGTGATCATGCCAATGTGGAGGAATATAATTCTATATATTACAATATAATAGTTTATATCTATCTATTACCTCAAATGCACTATTTAGATACATATCTTAGAATTGTCTTTCAAATAAATCATATTTTATATTTTTTAATATATATGTTGCTTTGATATAATATGACATCAATATATATAGATGGAATATACTAGTTTTCAATTGTTCTATGTTATTTTGATGTTGTTAATTTATTTCATTATAGGATAAACATTTATTGATTATTTTGTGGGATCCTTATCCATTGTCTAAAAAAAATATTGAACATCTCTATGATATTTATATTTTGTGTGTGACATTTGATCATTTCCATTGCTTGTGGCCCTTGGCCCTATTATTTATGCAAAATTTAAACATTTCCCTTTTTTATAAAATTATTAATGTAATTTTCATGTGGAAATTATTCCTTATTTTTAAAAACATATTTATGTATAATTATATGTGGCCCATGGCCTTATTATATGATATTACATGACATTGAATGTTTTGCTTGTTAAGCTTGAATAGTGGCATCATGATACATATTAAGTAACTATGAAGTATACTTTAGAGTGTTTAACCCTAATTTGGATATGTACCCTATTTTAGTGGTTAGGGTTAAGGATATAAAAATGATATGGTAAAAGGGTGAATATCATATCTATAGCAGGTTAATTAATATGCTAAACTTAGATGTACCATATGCTAAATTTATAAAGTTGAGATATAATGTTAATGGAAAGTATAGCTATTATAGATATATAAATGACATGAAATAAATTAATTAGATATTTATGATGATAATACAATGTTTGATCTCATAAATGTGGGGATCAATCAAGAAGGAAGTTCTAGATCAATTATCAGATTCTAGATTTGGTGCCTCTAGCTCTTTAAACACCTATATCAACGTGGGATAGTTATGATGATGCTAGTGTCTGGGTTAGATTCTAGTGTCCTATATGAAATACTCATTGAAATAGGATACAACCACCTAGATGCTTCTAGGTTTGGATTCACCTTCACTTTAGTGTATTCAGATTTGGGTCAAGATTGTCGCTCTTGGTGAAATGATAAAAGCCTAGTTTTTCATCTTCAATGTGATCTTGGGGTAAAATGTGTTAGTGGTAACATGGTTTTGAACTAACCTAAAATGACCCCATTATCAAAGGGCACTATCTACATATCCAATACTTTAGAAGAAGGCATCAAACTCATGTACTTCTATCGTATGTGTTACCTTGTCTGTGAATCATGCAATGTGTAAATAAAGTACATTAGTGACCTATATTATAACTTGGAAAAGAAGACATTATGATTTTTCCATTATTAATTAATACATATAAATAGGTTATTAATTTGATTGATATTAAAATAGGGTAGAATAGGAAATATTTTGGTAACTTGAGTGTTTTTTGATTATTTATTAAGTGCTCTTTTGGTCTAATTTTTAGGATGAATAGGTGAGGAATTACTGAGGGTTGATATTATATTTAAATAGATATTAATAGGAGATAAATTGAATTAAATCACTTATACCAACCATTTTAATATGTTTCATTTGAAAAATGGATGACTTTAGGGCACTAGACACTTGTGTCAGGCTAGGATTATAATGTTAATTCTATTATTTGAACTAGACATTAGTGTACATGGAGAAGGAGATAAAAATTAGGATCATAACTTATAGGGGTGTAAGATAAGTACATTTTAAGCATTTTGGTCAAGATGGGATACTTTTTCATTAATATATGTCTATTCAGACTAAGATATAGGCCAAGAGGCACAAGATAAAGCAAATGAAAGGCTTGTAGAAGTAAGTCATGTGTAAAACTAAGATGAAAAACTAGGGTCATGAGTTTTTCAAATGTACAAGACTAAATTATTAGTTAATCACAAAATATCATCTGAATTATCCCCCATTTAATTTAGTAGTTAAATTTTTAGTTTAAAGGAAAGGAATAAATACCTAAGTGTGTATACACACCTTATCTTTACTTAAGTTTAATTTGAGTGTTTTACTAGAGATTCGTTTGAGTTATTTTCTAATGATTGACATATAACCAAGATCATTTTATAGTGTATACTAAGTGCATATAATCTAGGTCAAAAGTACTTAAAATAGATTGAAATTGAAAGAGCAAGGTTTAGGAATACACTTGTGTGTTGATGTAACCGCCTTGCCTATTAACAAGTTGTTTTTTCAAAAAATGTATCATTTTAATGAGTTGATACTAATATTATTATAAATATGGAAAATTATTTTTAAGTGTTATATCCAAGGAGATAGAGATAGAGATTAGGAGGTACATGCCCCCAACTTTAGATAAAAAGTGAGTTGCTACTTTGTAATTGAAATTAGCTCAACTGTACAATTTAATGATACTTATAACCTGGTGAGTTTGTATGATCAAGTCAAAAATAGAAACTTGGTAATATTTAGTGATTTATTCAACCAACTATAACAAAAATTAAACCAACTACTGCAGTAAATTGGTCACTAAAGTACATAAAATTCCACTAGGCATCAGTATGTGTAATAGTTTTAGAATCTAAATTTGATTTGGATTTTTTAATATTAAGCACACGTTATATAACATATGCACTTTATATTTTAATCATGAAAAAATAGTGTGTAACAATGGTACCATGTATACAATTATGCCACAAATGTGTATCAGAATAATATAACTATGTGTTTTGGCTAATTCAAAAAACCTACGTAAGTTTGGAGGACATGTTTCCAAAGCATGAACCCAATATATATGGATAAATATAAAATTTATATAAGCACCAATTTGGAGGACATGTTTCCAAAACTTTCCCCCATTATAAACTAGAGATGTTGAAAACTGAGTAGATGTGGAGAACATGGTTCCAAAGTATGTCTTCATTGGATATATGAATTATAAGGACCATAATAAATGAATGTGGAGAACATGATTCCAAATAATTCCCCCAATGTAATCTTAAAACTATTAATATGTGGAATCCATGTCACCATGACATGCCCCTACTAAATCTATAAACTAGTGTAAGTACCATATACTATGTGAGTATGGATAGCATGCTTCCAAAGCATGCCCCCTCTATAATTTGGAACTATGAATGTGTGAAAGTCATATCACCATGACATTCCAAAACTAATATCCCCCATTTGTGGTGAGGTAAAAATATTACCTTTTAGTTAGCTCACCTCAAAATGGTAAGTCAACTGTAAATTTTTGTATGTAACCATGTAACATATAGAAGGAAATATGTCTAGGTAGATGTAACATTAATGTATATAAAACCAATGTGATCACATGTAGGCTTAAGATGCAATATAAATATCATCGAACCATATAGATATTAACATTATAAGTTCAATAAGAAAATAATCACACACATAAAATCATTTAAAAGTAAGTCAAAAGGCAATGGTTCAAATAGACCACAAACAAGGGGCATGTTCAAATACCACAAAACCAAATGGACATTACTTAATAAAATGTCCAAAAGATAAAGGAATGACATATTAAAATGTCCATATAATGTAATATAATATTCAAATGTCAAAGAAGGAAATCATAGGAATAGGGGCCACATACAATGGAGCATATTCAAATGCTTGAAAAAATAAGATAATAATAATAAAAACCACTCAAGGAAGTGTGTAAATAAAAATCATAAGAAACCAACATAAACATGTCATAGTGTCCCATGGATCAAATGTGTTTTAAAAAAAATATCAAGTACATATCATATCAAGTACCATGTTTAATATATAATCATGGATAATAGGCATGTGTAAGTACATATGTAAGCTCAACCCTGATAGTGTAGATTGATCATAAAATCATATAACCTATGTTTATAAAGATCTTAGAATATGGATTCCTCCAACATCCTCATTATGTGAGTAGGGGGAAGGCCCAACACCTATAATTATATCATGTATCTATGTATTCTTATGTATGTATATGTTAGAGTAAAAGGATATGTTACTACTCAACATGGAACTAACACATATGCCAAGAAGACAATACAACATGTAAGTGCCTAAAGTGTTTTTGGATTTTTGAATGTTTTTTTTTAATTTTTTTGGAAGAGATACTATCATCCTATGATCTCATCCAAAGTATGATCATATTTATCTCCCCAATTATAACCTGGAGTAAAAAAATGGTTGTAATACCAAGGATCATGTATAGGTGTAATATCAGTCACTGTAGTATCTATGATTATTGACATATGTATAATGATACTTTAGGGTCATGAAGTACGAATAGAAGGAATATGTTTTATTAGAACCCATCTCTATGTATTATGTGGTTTATTTGGAATAATAATAGTAGGAACATGTTTATGTGCTTTGGATATCTAAATATGGTGCATAAAAGATGACGATTTTGTGAAAACCAATATATGTCTCTAATGTAAATTTCTCTCAAGTACTGGTTACCTAATAAAGGGGATTACTTGTTGCTTATCCTTTTGTGGTGGATTATATTTAATAGGATTTATAATTAACTTCCTAGGTATGAATTTATTGTGTTTGATAGGATGCTCTTATGGAATACTAGAAACTATAATTACCTAATTGGCATGAATGTACTTAACACACTCATACACTATAAAAGGTACTACTCAAAGAGTGTCTATCCAAGGTCATCCTAATAAAATTTCAAATACACATGTATAAGCTATAATTGATAAATTAGTAACCATATATGTGGGACTAACTTGTAAAGGTAGATCAATCTCACTAAGAACCTTTTGGGAAGTCCCATCAAACACTCTAACTAATCTAGTACAGCGATGTAAATTATGATGAGTATAACCTAAATACGTAAGTAATGTCATGGTGCAAACATTTTCACTTACACCACTATCAATCATAACACTATGCATGGGGTATTTATCAAGGTATGGTCAAATGAATAGAGAATGAAGATCATAATCATCATCCTTAATTTCATTATCATTAAAGGAAATAGTGGGTTTGTGAACCATATTAGGTATATGTCTTTTGTACATACCAATGACCCCATCTAGTGGGTTTACATAATATGATAGATGATGATGGGTATTATATGTCACTTTTGGTTATTTTTTGGAATGGTATTGTAAAAGATTGTTAAATATTTTCTATTTATGGTGATCACTAAGTTGTGAACTTAATTCCTTTAAAGGATCCTCAAATAATTTTTTTTGGTTATTGATGAGGTCTTTTATCTTATTTTTTAAAGTAAAACATTTATTTTTTGAATTCTTAGGACCTTAGTGATAGTCACATTAATAATTTACATCATACCCTTTGGGTAGAGGTCTATTTACATCAACCTCTATAAGAGGAGGGATAGATATAATATGAAACTCTAGCAACTGTAGGTGTAAATAAGTAGAAGGATTAGGTAAACAAGTAAACTATCTCCTTGGTGCATTAGATAGGACAAGTTGAATATGTTGTTATGAAACTATGTTAATCATGGTGGTCGTTTCATTTTTAAGCTCAAGAGGTTTTACATTATAACTTGGTTTAATTATAAAATTTATACTAGATGTAGATGTAGCTAGTGTGTTTTTTACATACTTGAGCTTATTCAATGATTGAATAGGTCAAAAAAATATTGAAACTTTTGAAAAAAAAAAATAGACTCATGTAAATAATCAAGAAAATTTTGTTGTAATATGTCTTGAAACTCTTAGTCTATCATAGCATTGGTTATTTTGGCTAGCAATCTCTTATATCTCAATACATATTCATTGAATGGTTCATTAGTTCCTTGTTTGATATTTTTAATTTGAGAATAGGAAACCTTTTTGATAATGTTAATATAAAATTTTGAAAAAAAATTATCTCTAAGAGGTTTGAATACTTTCATTGATTGGAGAGTTAAGTCATAAAACCATCTCCAATTATAGTGCTTGAGGCTCCCTAGAAATAGTTTGGTCAAAATTTTATCATTTGAAGCATAATTAATACATGATACATAAAAGTTTCAAAGATATTATTTAAGATCATCCTTACCATCATAAAATATGAATGTAGGTACAAAAAATCTAGTTAAACAAGGGTGCAAAGAGATATCAAGTGAAAAAGGGTTGTGTAACACATCTTGAGAATCTATGGCATGTGAAGACTTTGAAGCCTTTTATTTAATGTTTATAAACTTATAATTAAATGTTTTTACAAATTTAAGGAGTGATTTAATTATATTTCTAATTGGATTTTGATTAATAATTTTATTAACCACCATAGGGGATGGAAACATGTTTTTGAGTAGTAATAGGCATTGAAACCAACATTTGTGTTGAAACAACATGTAAGTTCCTAATAGACATATCAATAGAAATTTCATGAAACAAAGGTGGAACACATAATCCATGACCCCATTAGATGTATTTATTTTTAGTGTATTTAAGGGGATGGATGTATCCACTAAACGTTTTGAATTTTTATATTCAAGTATAGTTTTTAATATTTTATCAATATATTCAAGGTTTTATTGAATGCACTCATGAAACATTGAAATTTCATGTACTTGGTCATTTTATACTTGTTTATTTTCATTTGTTTATTTATTTTAATTATCAAAATCTTATTCTATGATAACCTCATTAGGATGTTTTCATTGTCAACATGATTATCATCATGATCTAAGGTATGAAATTCCTCATTGGTTTGAGACATATTGTATGGGTTGAGGGTAATCTCAACATGATTAATAGACACACACCTCAATCTATGGATATTCCTAAGTTTTCATGCAAAATAATACTAATAATAAACTAAAAAGTACAAAAATCTAAAATCCTAGTTGGTTTAAAAGCCTAGGAATTAGAATAATTTACATCTATAAAGATTGGGTTCACAAAATATTTAACCCTAATTTGTACATGACTCCTAATTTTTACATCTTGATTTATCACTAAGAAAACTCACTTGATTATCCATGGATTTTATATAGTTTATTTGATTATTACTAGCTAAGTTGTAAGTCATATGTTATTATGGGGCAGGTGTATGTTACTTAGATTTATGATTTCTTTGAGTTATCTTCAATGTATATTTTTTACATTATGACCATGTTAATTTATTATTTTTAAATATTATTTTATGATATACATGTGATTTTATATATAACTACCTAATTTTTTTGAGTTAGACGCATGAGAGATTCATCCCTTAGAGTATGATGGAGGGAGAGTATCATCAGAGAGGGTGATGTAGATGGAGATGTTGGGAGATGACAGAGGAATGGCTAGAACCTTGCATACACCACATTAGATAGTATATGTTATATACATAATGAAATGTTTAGAATATTAAATTTTGATTTTTTTTCATTTAGATAGTATTTTTTCATGGTTAATTGTGTATTAGCTTACTTTATTTCTTGTGTGAAATAGATATTATGTGATGTGGAATTAATCTTATGTATTATGTAGTATTTTTATTAAGTCATTATGACTAACTATTTGTATAAAATAGTTATAATAAATGAATAAATGCAAAAAAAAGAGGATAAAAGAGGAATAACTAGATAAAATAATTATTTTATAATTATAAAAAAATGTGAAAAACATCATAAAAGAGAATAAAAATAATATATCAAAAAGAAAAAAAATAAAGAAAATAAAAACAAAATAAGAAAAGATAAAAATCATCCAAAAAGAGTAGAAGCTCAAAAATAAAAGAAAAGGGAGAGAAGAGAGTA
>JARHVA010002378.1:2565000-2615720 GCA_037957365.1 Torreya grandis | reverse complement strand
AGACTTTTATTAACAAAGTAAACTAGCTTAATGATTATCTTTGATTCATTACATTAGATACTTGTGAATTTGTTTACATATAAAATATGTATGGAACATCGATATTTTTTAGTTGTTTTAGCTACACGTGTGTGTGTGTGTGTGTGTGTGTGTGTGTGTGTGTGTGTGGTGTGTGTGTGTGTGTGTGTGTGTGTGTGTGTGATATAGAAATATATAGACTTTTATTAACAAAGTAAACTAGCTTAATGATTATCTTTGATTCATTACATTAGATACTTGTGAATTTGTTTACATATAAAAAATATGTATTGGAACATCGATATTTTTTAGTTGTTTTAGCTATGCATGAATTTTTCAATTACACTAGATGTTGGTGCATATGTAAACATAAATAAATCCTCTCCTTTAAATTATATTTAGATATACCTGGTTAAAAATTAAGGTATGTATACTGCATGTATCAAATCAAAAAAGTATTACTTTTATTCTTTCATTTAATAGTAAAAGATTCAAGGAATGAGTAATAATTCTGAGTTGATCTATTTTTCTCATTTAATGAAAATGTTCTATAAACATAAATAGAATTCTTGAGTGGGTTAGTTTATTACAAAGGTTGCATGTAATGGAATTAAGTTGAAAAGTCTTGATTAAATTAATCTAGACTTAATGTGGATACTATGTTAGATTAATTCAATGAACAAAATGAGTTAGCTAAATATTATTTTATACTACTTTTAATGTTGTATAAACACATGATGGAGGCATGCATACTTTCTAATTTTCATCTCTTTGGGATGCATGTGCTTTCATTCCCTTTTTAATAACTAAATTTTTTGTATTTCTACCTAATGCCATTCCCAACATAAATTTGTAAGAGTTTCTTAATTGGAAAATTTTATTTGGGTTCCACTCAACTTAAAAGTATATTGAATTTTTGTTTGTATGAGTTGTATGCATTATGTTATATAAAAGTCACTTGTTGTTCATGTACTTAAAAATCATCTAGTTCATTTAAATAAAAGCCTATCTACACTTGTTCAAATCTAGAATAAGATATATATAATATATATATATATATATATATATATATATATATATATAGTATATATATATATATATAATGAGGTGTATTCCCTTAGATGGTAATGGATGTTATTATATCAAAAGAATTATTCCTTTAATAAATTCCTTTCTTATGAATGGTTATGATGATAGTGCTTTATTGGGTTGAATTCTAAATTAGAGAATGACTAAAACTATTGGAAAATATATATATGTTCTTCCATTTAAAAATGATTAGGTGATTAATGATTAATTAAATGGACACTTTTAGCTTTATTATGTTTTAAAACTCTCCTTGTTTTACTGTATCACATTGGTTATTCAAATATAAAGTGGTTACATGGATTTAATTATAGGCTACCCATAAAGGTTATTTGATGAATGATTATATTTATCATAATTACATCATTGTTCGTTATCCTAATAATGGAATTCATGATTATTAATTGGGTGTTATTTTAAATAATGAGTTAATGATGTGATGACCTTTTAGGCCATGAGGTGATTAAAATCTTGGCTATTAGCACTGTGAATCCTTGAATTTTAATCTATTCTCATTATGTGCTTTTTTATGAAATAGTATGTTTGTTGTATATAAAATTTACATGTGTTTAATTTATTTTTGGTTGCTATTATAATTTACCTATTTGAAATCAGGCTTGATTATGAGATTAGTTCAATAAATTAACATGTAATTTTAACACAAAACTATTTTAACTTAAACGATAACTTAGGATGTTAGATTTAGCCTTCCTAGTTAAACTAATCCTAAGAACTTAACAATCCTTGAATAAAATTGAAACCCATTGAGGAGAGTGAGGTATTTATCTAGGGTTATGTATCTAAAAATGGTCCTATGTAGAAGTACGAGTTCCAGCTATGGTGCTCAAGTTGTATATATGTGTGCGTACATCAATATGCCTTGAACCCCATAAACATATATTAAGGTAACATGCTTCCCAATAGAACCCTTTTTATGTATTTACCTTTATCTAATTACCTCATCTCACCTCTTTCAATTTAATTTGTGTGTACGTGAATATGCTAACAGATTATCATTTGCATTATCAAGCAAGGTATTGGGTCCGACACACATCCAAAAATGTACTCTGATATACAATTCCAAATTTTTTTTTGGGGTGCTTGTTTAAAGTATATGATAAAAAGATAAAAAAATGGAAGGCTTTTTGGTTTTGATTTTGTTGATAGTGATAAAGGAAAAATATGTGCAATATGTTTTCAATGTGGTTGCAGATGATTTTTATAACAAAATTAAGGGTGGAAAAAATATGTTATATCAAATGATTATTTAGAGAATTAAGTTAGATATATAATAATTTCAAACATTCAATTAAAATAAATTGTAATTTTCAATAATAGTATGTCCTTGTAATGAATAAATTGAAGTGTACCAGTGTATCATTTCTATTTCAATAATATTTATGATTTTTTGTAAATGCCAAATAATCTTAGGGTAGACATTATATTTTTGGTCATATAAATTTCTCCTATATCAATAATAAATTGAAAGGAAGGTTTGGAAGGAATAAATATAAGACTTAAAATCAATAATACGTAAGGAAATACATTAACAAAAAAATGCCTATATTATGTACATAGATAACTATAATTTGGAAACTTACTTTGGGAAATAAATCTTTTAATGGTACTAGCTTGATGAGAAAACTTCCCCAACTAGAGCCTCCAGTGCTCATCCATGATAATATTAAAATAATAAGGAATTAAATTTTGGCATACATGTCTCTAGGAAACTATTATATTATTTATCAATAAGTCATTTCAAGTATTATATCAAAGAGAATTCGATGGTGATACCTGTTATGTTTTACATTTGGAAATAATCAATTGATCAAGTGGTGACAAATGAAAAGTTAAAATATCATATGGTAAGCATGCCATAACTAAGTGAACCAAAATAAGAATCATTCCAACAATTATTTTCATGGACCTACTAAGGTGTATCTAACACAAGATGCCACAACTAATCCAATTTTGCATACAAGAATGAAGGTCAAAACCATAAAGTATTTGGTTAATACCCTGGATACTATGGCAAATATGTAATGTAATTTAACGCACTTTTAATTATAAGGATTCATCCTTGATATTTAAAATAAGGGTCATATGACTGGTCAATTTTACACACTTTACTTTCTACTAATCTAAGGAATAATGATATTTTCATATATTTAAACATTTTATTTTGCATAATGGAGTAAAGATATTAAAATTAAGAAACAATTAAAATTCAAAATTTTAAATTTTATAAGAAATATTAAATTTTCTCATGGATTATTAATTTCACTTGGTTTTCATCCTAATATGTGGTTCAACGTTTCTAACCCAACAAAGGTTTTTTTATTTGTAACAATAAATTTTTCTATAAAAGAAGGGTTACTTTTTTATTTTAGCATAAAAGGTAACTTTCAAGAGAAAATTCCTCATAGTAAGCATACTTTTTTATGAAGATTCACCTCACCATTAAGGTCATTAGCATATAATCTCACAAGAGAAGTTGTTTAAAAGCCTTTATTCAAGGTATTAAGTTATATGGAACTTATAGCTTGTAATGAATCTTTTTGAATACTAATAATAAAATATTAATCATAATAACGAAAAATCTTAAATAAATTCATGAAACACAAGTTAAATAATATATTTTATCAAGGTGGTATGTTATTTTCAATCATATATAGTAGAGTGAGACTAAACTAGGGGTTATAGTCATCATGTTTCACCCTTATGTTGTCATATACAAGTAGGTTAACAAGGCATGAGCCAAAAATAGTAGATTCACATCAATCCAAGGAAGAGTTATAAGATTTACATAAATCCCATCATTAATTAAAAATTCATACCCAAGGTCCAAATATGCTTGTACCCATATACGACAATGTGTGCTCATACATAATAAAATCATTCACATATCATGATCCTAGTTATTGTTGATCATAATTGCATTCTCAATTTGTGACAAATATACTATAATTCAAATATATGTATATGCATTCATTAAGGAATAATTTCATAATAATATTTTTCAATTAATATTTTAATAAACTCTTTCAATAAGGCTCCTTGGTTTCTTATATTTTTGAATTTCTACACATCTCCTTTTATTCTCCTCAATACATATTTTATCATTCTTGATTTGATTTGCTAGTCAAATTCTTTGGTACCTCAAGGTAACATACCATTTCCCATTATTATGATCTATCAATAACTCCTTTATCATTTATTTTTTTAATTTGAGTCTCCTTCATTTCATGATACATGTTAACATCAAAAGAGGAACTTATGGATATAGAAGGAAACATGTTAGTTCTCTTTTTATAATTATTATACATATTATATAATTATGACTAGATATTACAATGGTAATTGGATCCATATATCATAAATTGTAATGATAATAATGGTCATGGGTTGGTAAGACTACATTGGATGCATTAGTATCATTATTAAAAATTGTATATTTTAAAAATATCTAGCCATTTTCCAATGTTCATGTATCATAATTGTTAGTGCTCATGCACTAAAGTAGTTGAGCCTCTTTCAATCATATATGCCTGATTTGTTAGCCCACTTCCTATTTTCAAGTTTTCATTAGAGGTCAAGTGTCCTATTAATTTGGTCTTTAGTAGTCTTTGGTCTATCAAAAGCTAAGTTGAATTCATGTTTGAGCACCTTAAGACCCGTGTTCTAATTACCCTGGCTTGATCCTTTTGATTTGAATTCAAATTGATAGGATCAATTTAAATGGGAATGCTTTTAATATGACATGTACTTATTTTAAATTTTATAATAAGGTTTTTTCATGTTTATTAACATGACCAAACCTTACTCTGAAATTAATGTTTGGTCCCTTTTGATTTTCCATGGCCCTTGCTCCATTTTTATCTATTAGCATGGTATAAATAATGATTGGATTGTTAAGGTTTGGAAGAACACAAGTAGAAGTAGAATGGTGTTAGTAGGGTAGGCTAGGCATGACCTCAACATGATATGTTTAAGAATTATGTACATGACATTACCTTGAAAGGGTATCAATCCTAATGTAGTTATCCAAATCTAAGTACAAGTGCAATGTTGTCTAAAAGTTCACCTTAGCAGTTCTACACTTAGTCATGTACTTAATTACCAAGCCAGTCAGGTTCTAAACACTGGGAAGATAGGTAGGAGAGTAGAAAGGTTTGGTTCACAACATTTATTCATGCTTGGCACTAGCATCAATTTCACACAAGGCACAATCCTTTTGTGCTCATTTGAATCACAATAGTGAAGGGATCAAGACCACATTGGGTTAGTTGCATCATAGCATAACTTGGACTTCTAAGGGAGTTAGTCCATCACTAGAGGGATTAGCTAGCCTTTCAAATTTAAGTCCTAGGTTGTAAGTGGTTCATCCTTAATTGGCACTCTAGGTGTATGTCTCTAAGGCTCAGGGTATTTTGGTTCATACTTGGGGTAATCGTAGGTTGGTTGAGGTCACTAATGGCACAAATATGCCATTAACAACCAAGTTGAATCTTCATTTCAAATTCATAAATAAATACTCAAAAAATCTTTGAATAAAACTAACTTATCAGTAATACATCTTACAAATAATAAACACGCATCAATACTTCATCCTGTCAAAGCTCTTCTTCATTAACTTAATCACAGAGTTCATTACAAATGACAATATAGGTACATATCCTAACTCTACTCACACCTAGTGGCTCACATGTGAGCTTGGGCTATACATTCAAATTCCTAAAACTTAGATGCAGAAGTAAATTACTATGGTTGACTCCCTATTTTTCCAGAACTTCATTATCATTCTCTTCTCCTCTTCTTTTCTACAAAGGCCAGCTTCCCTTTATAGGTGAGAGTCATCTTCCACTAGATCGAAGGGGTATGTGTCGAGTGATGTGTTGTCTTGAGTTTACCAGCTCCAATCTATTGACATCCATTCACCTCAAGCCACCTCATACAAGTCTTGATAGGGACATCCTTTAATAGGTTTGGTGTTTCTTAACTACCCACTCGCTAGTGTGAATTCCATGGGGACTCTAGTTGGTTCTAAAATGCTCAAAATTACAATTGGCCCAAGGTTTACTTCATGTCAAGGTTTGAAAAATTAGTATAGTCTACATATTAGCATAAAAGGGGACCCAACATTACCCCATAAAAAATTACTAGTCCACTTTGGACTAGTATTTACGTGTCTTAGGTGTGTATAACTTGGGCATACCCTACCTCAAATCTTCCTTAAAGTCCTTAAAGCCTTGGATGGCACCCCTAATTTTATTGATGGTTCTATCTTCTTCAGTGGACAGTACTTCTAAAATAAGTACATTTGTGTTCTCTAATTCCTTCTAAAAGGCTTCTAGCCTTTCCCTTGCCTTCTTGACCCCTCTATCTAAAATTTTGCCCTTCTCACTAGCTTTTGTTTGGAAGGTGTAGAAGACTACCTCCAAGTATTGTTCTTGAGTCATCAATTGAGTGTTGAGGGAGATGACCTTTGTCATCACTTGTATGTGCTCAACTCTGTACATCATGAAGGAATTTTGGAGTAAAGTGTCCTTTTCCTCCTTTATTTTTTAAGGCACATGTCAGTGATTTATACTTATTTGGCAAAATTATAAAATATGGTATCTACTTACTTAGCACCCTCTTCAATCTTGGCAAAGAGATATTTGATCACTTCCATCTTCTTGGTTAACTCCTCTCATCTGGCCTCTTAGGGGTCTATTTTTTCTTCTATCGCCAGCTTCATCCTCAGTATCATTTGCTCGATGAGCATGTATATGCATTCAACCTCTTTCATATCTAAGGTGTCCCCATTATTCAAGAGGGATGGTTCCACCTCCTCTATGCACTCTATCAACTGTATGAGCCTAAGTTTGGTTGCCTCTAGCTACTTTTCTATATTCTTTGCAATTTTCATCTAATAATTAGTGTGAACATCATTCATGATGTTCTTGCGTGCCACCAAGGTCACCATCTTGATCAGTGCATTAACTAAGCACATGGGATTCATGTCACAGGGGTTCAACAGGTGGTAGTTATGCCCTTATTCAAGCTTCTTGGTAGGTCAAATTTCCTTTGAAAGAAACATGAACTTAGGTTCATCTATGTAGAAAGATAATACCCATAAAATTTGGTGGTGTATGAGGGTCATAGTGGCTCTCAGAGGCATGCACTCTAGCAAGTAGAAGTCATCATCCTCCTTAAAGCCCTATTGTGCCCTTTCTCTATTCTTGGGTTCATATTCTTCTTCTTCTCCCAGCTCTTCTTCTTTACTTACACTAATTCATGATCTTGTGTCTTTATCTCTCACTCCTTTGGTGATATATCTGCCATCATGTTCTTTTTGTAGACATCTAATTCCTAACACCATTTGTGTTAAAATTATCAATCTTACTTGAATTGCACTCAAATGAACATTTTAGGTCAAAATCCATAAAACATTATAAATGGTTTGAAATTTTAATTTACAAGTTGTAATTTAGGTCAAAGTATCCCTAAATAGGGCAATTCAATTTATGGGCTAGCTAACTTTGATCAATTCATTCCGAGTCAAAATGACAATTTTACCTTTTGTGCTCTAGATCACTCTTTTCTCCTAAATTCATTGGTACACACCACGTACCTTTGTTATTTTGTGTTAGAAACATCCTAAATGGAAATATGGATCCAACACATCTAACGTCACCTTATAATTCTTCCCAAGTCAAATTATAACTCAGTAATATGACTTTCTGACCATTTTGATCAATTGAGGACCAATTTTTAAATAATTGCACAAATGTTGATTAACCTTGTTTAAGACTAATTAATCCAAATCAAGAGCTTAAGTGGATTATCCATGAGAGTTGTTGAATATTTCTTTTTAAAAAATGATTCCTATTAACTGCATCATCAGGTGACCTCTTTTCTTAGGAAGACATCCCTAGGCCATAAATGCCATAAATATCAGGATTATGGATCACCCATGCCTAGTTAATGCCTCCCATGCCTCTTAAATTCCCCTTCTTCCAAGGTCATGATGAAGATAATTATGGTTTTAATTCCAAATATTAGGATTATCCATGGTCACACATCTCAATATTGAGATGGATGGCCATGGTTGATCCTAACCAATCTCAAAAATCTATAAATAGAGAGGCCATGAACATCATTTTTAAGCTATTTTAGTGCAAGGTTAATATGCTCAAATATCTTCAAAAGAAAAAATATTTCAAATTTATAATTATAAATTATTTCTACAAGGCTTTGCACTTGATCATAGATTTTGTTTGCAAACTTCATTGATAGGCTAGTTTAGTGATTTGGAATCAAGAGCCTAGGTTTTATAGAGTGTTCTTGAGGCATTAGAGGAGCTTACCACCATTGTTGACAAAGACAAGGATGCTTGATCAAGGGAGAACATGTTTTTGAGCGATATGGGTATGGTGAATCCATATGGGAAGGTAATATGGTGCTGCTTTCTTTCATTTGTTTCTTTTTATCCTTTGTAATTCCCATAGGAATAAATAGGCTTGGTTAGTTATTTCTTTATAGATGTTTCATTATTTATGGACTAATGCTTGACTAACTTGATTTTTAATACCCTCTACATCTTGGCACGCCTAGTGGGACTAGATGCATCTCACACCTAAAGAAGATCACTTTGGAACTCTAAAATATCCATTTGGACCCTTAAAACTTGTGCAAATTGATTTTCTAACTTTATTTTGTTGTTTTTGTTTTCCACAGTTTTACACAGTGATCGATGTCAGTGATTTTACACAGTAACCTATCTTAATAGACATTGTTTAGCAAAACCAACATTGGTTAGGTCCCAATTAGCCAAAGTAATCATCATCAGTTTTACTAACCAACGTCGGTCATTATGTTTTTCCAAAAACATAAACCTGAGAGCTATTTTTCCAAAGTTCATTGTTTTAAGCTAAAAATATCTTTAAAGCTAAAGGACATGCTGACATTTTTGTTGTAGGAACAAGATTTTAATTTGATAAAAACATGTTTAAATCACCTCTTGCATGCTTAAAAATCAATTAGAAAATTTGTTTTGGTGTTTAACAAAGAATTTAGATGTTTTGGTGAATGTTTTCAAAGTGTGCAACTAATACCAAGGGGTCAAATGAACACCACCAAATATTTTATTTGGGTTTAAATTGAACACACTTATCAATTCTTGTTTACAATAGTTATTTACTTAGGTTTTGTTTGGCAAAAATAAGAATGTTGTGTGTATGCTCTTCCATTTTTCCCCTTTAGGGAACCCTTAGAATCAAAAGCATCATTCCTATTGCAAATAGCCTAGTCTGAGGCTTAGAAACAATGTCATCTAAATCACTCCCCAAAAACTTATCAAAGTTTGGGTGACCTTGAAAATGACCCTAAAGTATTTCTCTTAGTTCTTTATTTTTATGCAAACTTGGCTTATGAGGGGGACGTCATTACCTCCCATGATTTATTTATGGAAGCTTTGACCCAAGGTTTCACCTTTCGGCATTGACTTCATTTGACTCTTTTGGAGTTGCACATGGGATGTATCTACATTTAGACATTGCACTACACTGAGTGAATAGTAGGATGTAGTGGTTATAAAAAGGACTAGACCTTTTTAAAATTATCCAATGCTACTATCACCTAATTTGTGTGCTTTTCTTTTGCATCATTTGACATGAAAGTCATTATGCAATTGATTCCCCTAGAATGATCAAATCCTTACTAGTTTAGTAGACCCCACTTTGCCATACCTTATCAGTTTAGACTTAAGACATTTGTTTTTTGTCATTAGCTTATGTGGTCTTGATTTGTGTCTAAAACTGTCTATTAACCCAATGAACTTAACCAAAACACATTGTCCTCAATTTTATTAAGCAAGGGAGGCATTACATTGTCCACATGGAAAATTCATCTTCCTCTTATTGAAATTGTTATCAAAAACTCGATGTCATGTCATCCACATTGGCATAGTCATGTTGCCTAATTGAGTCTAGATATTTTACCCAATGTGTTTAAATACTTCATTTATAATCCACATTCAAAATTGAACCTTTCTAAGTTCTAAGGGTTGGTGTGTCAAATTGGGTTTTCCATTTGTGCACTAAGCTTGTTTTAATTTGGGTTCAATTTTCCATTTGGATTGAAGGTCATTTATTAAGACTCAAAATCACATTATCATCTTGGTGAACTCAATTCATCTTGTGTATCGCTCACACTTTGGGTCCTAGAACATATTTTATCCTACTAAAATCATGTGTCAATGTTGTGCTACCTATTTTGTCCTAGCTTTATACTTAGTGTTTCATGTATGTTTTTAGATCTTCAGTTGCTTAGTTTATTTTGTCTTCTTTGTAATTCGGAGAGCTTTCCTCTAAACTTATAGGGTCAACTTATCAAAGTTGAAGATAGATTTTGTAGTGTGGGTGAATCACAAAGAACTAGGATTCGGTGTACTAGTTTTCAACTTAGGTCTTTGAGTTACTTTACTCTCTTCCAATCCATATGATTTTAACTTTACCAAAGGTTGAGTAAACTTGTGAACCGAATCTTCTAAATTGTGCATAGTTTCAAACCACCCTCCCTTATAGTCTCATTGGTACCTTAGTTATTTTATTTAAAATAAAGCCAAAGCATACTTTGATTGGTTTCCAAACATTGGTCCAAAGTTAGTAAATACATAGAACAGCTCTTTTAATACATATCTCAAAGGTTCACTTGTAGTGGGGCCTATTATGGCCTTAGTTATGAAGATGAACAATTTTATGATGGTCAAGATAACCCCATTATTTTTGATGACGTACCTATATTAGTAGGATTTGAAGATGATTACAATGAATATCAACCCCAAGAAGATAAAGATGAATCCCTTCTTAGATTGATAGAATCAGGTGCCAGACTACCTTTTGACTTTCCCATAGAACAATTGCATACATTAGTTAGAGAAGGAGAACAATGACGGCAAGAGTAAGATTTTTCACAAATAGACATACCTTCTTCCTCTAAAAAAGGAAAGGAAATACAAATAGAGTCAAAACCCATAAATCCAGATCTTCTAGCTAAGATCAAGATAATAAGTCAATGACATGTAAATCAACTTGTCGCAGACTTAATTGATTCCCTATTTGCCACTTCAATTCACAATAATGTTTTGAAAGAACAAGGAAATGTGGTTGAAATTATGCAATACATATTGGATGAGACCATTACCATAGTGGATCAAGGAAATATAAATGAATAGTTAAAGATACAAGAAACCTTACAATATGTTTCATTTGACACAGAACATATGTTTTTCAATCATCAAGAACCTCTTGTTACTTTACAAACTCAGAAACCCAAATATTCAGTCCAAATTGAGGAAATCCCTCAAGAAAATTTGGTTAGTTCTTTTCAACCAACCCAAATATTGGTAAATAAACATAGAAATTTCCAAAATCATCAAAGTGAAAAATATCCAAATTCAGGGAATGTGTTACAATCCAAGAATCAACAGACTATGTTCGCAACTCAAGGGGCAAATCAGAACCAAGTCATGGATCAAAAGGTATATGCTCCTTATATATCCACACAAAACCAGGGGCACATTCCACCCCAACAACATCTTATCTAATCTAAAAATTCACCAAACATGCAAGAATGGAATTCTATGAAGGAAATTGTCTAAAGATTGGAGATGAATAATAGATTTAAAAATTACAAATTTGATGAGATATGCCCATATCCATTTGATTTATCTATTCTCCAAAACCCCTTTCCACCTCATTTTGAGGCACCCAAATTTGATAAGTACACAGGTAAAGGAGATTTGTGTGAACACATACAAGCATTTTTCATCTTATGTCAAGAAGTTTCTTATAGTAGCGAGTACTTACTATGACTATTTTCATGAAGTTTAGTGGGACAATCTCTTGATTGACTACTTAAACTACCCAAGGGATCAGTTGTGGATTGGAATGAATTATCAAAAAATGTTGTTAACCATTTCTCATACAACATAGAACATAAATTAACCATTGTTGACTTATTCAAAGCCAAGAAACATGATGGTGAAAGTGTCACTACATATCTGAAAAAGTGGAGAGCATTTGTAGGCTGATTTCAACACAATTTACTAGAAAAATAGTTGGATGATATCTTTGCACAGAATTTGCATCATGAAGTTGTGCATAATCTATGGTTAGCTTGTGTTAACTCATTTGAAGAAATTATTGGCAAAGGAGTGTAGATTCAGAAGGCTCTTATTACTAGAGGCCTTGTTATGATTTTTGTGCAAGGTCAAGCATCTAATCAGATTAAATCATCGACTCAAAAAGTTATGCATGATAAGCCTAAGGGCTTTAGAAAAAATAAGAACATGGTTAGAAATGGGGTGACAGAAACAAAACATGTATAAATGGTATAGGATATGTCTCCTTCAAATGTATAATTAACTCCCCCAAATCCACTACCTACTTTACAAAGACAACCTCCATGAAGGAAATTTCATAAAAAAATTAGAGTCTTTAGCAAGTCAAGAGAATCAGTTGAAATAGTGTTACAAAAGCTCATTGCAAATAATTTAATTATATGGCCAGTATCAAGGCCATTTCCTCAAGATCAGCCAAAACCAGATTAGTACAAAGAGAATGAATGGTGTAACTTTCATCATGTTATTGGTCATGGTGCATATCATTGTGTTTAATTGTGATATATTATTAAGGACTTTACTGAAAATGGTGAGCTAGAAATTAAGTTGGCCCCTACTTAGGACACAAATCAGGATATGGGAATCTATAAAGACCCCTTTCCTTGACATGATCCACCACAACCAAGAAATAATCAAAATGGTCACAATCAAGGATAGAGGTAGAATCAGAACCAACAACAAGGTCAAAATCATAATGAGCATAATTGAGATCATATGCCCACACTAATAATATGGCTTATAACAATGTACCTTATGACTATAATAATACTATGGGATGTATTTTTGCAACCCACATTGCCACTATTATGGTAAAACCATGTGGTCAATCTCATGTTCCTTGCAACATGGGACCCATCATTATAGGGTCAGCACCCTCTCCCTCTAGTAATACAATGATGAGTTTGCATCATCATGTTGCTACCCCATTTGCATGGGTTACTAATCTTGAACAATAGTACCATTCTTCTAATTATAAAGGCTCTTCATTAACCCAAAATTATAGCAATACAGTTAGTCACTCAAGTCACCATCCAAGGTCTTTTGCCTCACTCTTCTAATTATAATGACTCCTTACTACCTCTAGGTTGTCCAGTTACAACTAGATGCCCATGAGTTATCATCTAGGGTCCTTCACCTACTTCTTTCCATAAACCCAATGAGAACATTGTGTTAATGGTTCTAAAGCCAAATATTATCCCAACAAAGACTAAATTAGTTCACTCCACAATTTAAAGGCCTTATAGTCTAATGGATCAATTAGATAAAACCCCTACACAAATTTCCATATTAGAACTCTTATAGGCATCTGATGTCCATAGAACCATCTTCAACAAACTTTTACAAAAGTCTAATGTGCTTAATGATATAAACCTTGATCAGTTCCAAAACCTCATTGGACATTTATCTTCATTTTGGCATATTACATTTGATCAAAAGGACATGTCCACCCTTGGCCCAAACCACAATAACCCACTATACATTAAGATAATCATTGTGGATCACAAGATCAAGTGGGTTCTTATAGATAATGGTTCAGGGCTGAACATCATATCTCTTAAATTAATACGATGATTGAGTTACATGGATAAAGACATTTAGCCAAAAAATATTACAATCAAGGCTTATAACAACGTTGAGAGGGAGTCATCTAGTACAATTTGGTTACTAGTCATGGTTGGGTCTTTTTCTTATCACACATTATTCCATATTATGTATATTGAGCTTCCTTATAATGTACTTCTTGGTCATCCTTAGATCCATGCAGTACAAGTAGTTCCATCTACTCTTCACCAATGCTTTAAGTTTCCCCATAATGGGATCAAGGTTACTATTCATGTTGATCAACAACCCTACCAGTACTGTAAACATCTTGAAGCAAAGTTTCATAATTATAACTATTACCCAGGTTCAAAATTCATTACAAAGAAGAACAAAACCATTATTTCTCATCCATTTGCATCTAATTATATAAACCCTAGTGATCTAGCTTCCACTTTGATCGATCCATTTCCTGTAGCTTTTGCCAAAAAGGTTATTATTAAAGATGCAGGGATTTCCATATACCATCTGAAGGACATCCTCCATATTGCAAAATTACCAAAATACCTTAAAATTTTTGGCAAGCCTAAAACTTCCTAGTCTCTTAACAAACTCGATCAGATTTGGTAACCAAACAAGAAGCAACTAAAACCTCTTATGGTTTTTGTACCTACAATTACACCAAAGAAAGATTGAAAGGATTTTACTGAGGGAGATTGGTTATATTTTGAAGTCCTTGTAAATTATTTTTAGAATCTAAAGTATCCTATCCCTAACAGGATAATGGATCATCTTGACTATATGGGGAAAGGCCTTGGCCCACAGGTGAAAGGAATTTTAGAACCCTTATCAGTTAGAGTTATCAATTAGAATCATGGTCTTAGATTTAAACCACTAGAGGATGACCTCATGACTTTCGATAGTGAATCTTCTGAAGTGACTAGTAACGAGACTCCTAATAGAAACATAATGTCCCATTATAGCCTTTTTGATGAGCTTGCAAACTTCTATTTGTTTGATTCAAATGCCATATTGACCATAACACCTATTAGAGCTTCCCATCCTGAAGCAAAAATCCATCCTAATGGTGGTTCCCTTCCTGAATTAGGACATTATATCTTTACCATTAGAGCTTCCCATCCTGAAGCAAAAAACCATCCTAGTGGTGCTTCCATTCCTGAATCAGGACATATATCTTTACCATTGGTGCTTCCCATCCTGAAGCAAACCCTCACTATAACCTATGCCTTTGCCATCCTAAACTCATAGATTGGGACTAGAAAAATTTGGTCATCTGCCTTGATAAGTTTTAAAATGAAGAATCAATTATAGAATACATGGGCCTATGAGATGTATTCCCCATCAAGGATCATAAGCAGGGTTTTGATTGTTCACTGCATTCTTCTACGTACTTTAGAGATTAGGCAAACTTTCTTAATCATAATAAAGAACAAACATTGAGATATTCAAGTAAAAACCTCTTTTAGGCACTTGTCAATCAGGGAAAAAGTAAAGAAAAAGACAAGCCTTTAAGTGAAAACTTGTTTCAAGTGCTCTCAGGTGAGAAAGTTTACTCATCCCTCAGGACATAGAAAGTCCATCTAGCCCAAGTTCCATATCTAGTACAAGCATCTCTTCAAAACAACATCAAATATTTGAGCATCTTACTCTTGAGTTTCTAGAGCTTTTTGCCAATTGGTCTTTACCTAAGAAAGCATATTCTGATTCTTCATATTATCCAGATCTTTGGGAGGAACAACAAGAAGATATAGTAGAGGGAGATGATCATGACCATACATTGCCTACAATTCTAGAAGATGGATCCACACTCCTTATGGAGAGTACAACAGAAGTAAATTTGGGAACCCATAAGGATCCCAAAATTGTTTATCTTAGAGCTTCCCTTACTAAATAAAAATGTGAACATATTATATCCTTTCTTAAGGATTATATAGACATCTTTGCATGGGCATATTCTGACATGATAGGCCTAGATCTAGATTTATTTGTGCATCATCTTATTGTTCACCCTGATGCTAAACTAGTGAAGCAAAAGTTGAGAAATATGCATCTGTGCATCACCCTTTTGGTTAAGGTCGAGTTAGAAAAGTTGTTAGGAGCCAATTTTATCAGACCACTAGACTACTCTAAATGGATTTCTAACATAGTGCCAGTAAGTAAAAAGACCCCAGGCATATGTGTTTGTACTAATTTTTGTGATATCAATAAAGCATGCCCCAAAGATGATTTTTCCCTACCTAACATCAACATGATTGTTGACTCAACTTTTGGGTACAAGATGATATTCTTAATGGATGGATTTTATGGTTACAATTAGATCAAGATAGCCCCTGAATATCAGCATAAAACCATGTTCACCACTCCATGGGGGAGATGTTGTTACCAAGTCATGCCATTTGGTTTGAAGAATGTTGGAGCCACATATCAGTGGGTAATGACTATCATTTTCTATGACATGATTCATGACATTGTTGAGGACTATGTTGATGATATATTAGCAAAATCAAGAACAAGAACTAGACACCCTAACTTTCTACAAAGAATATTTGAGAGGCATCATGCATATAAAGTCTGCTTGAATCCTAAGAAATGTGTCTTTGGAGTCACATTAGGAAAATTTATAATTTTTATTGTATCACAATGAGGGATTGAAGTTGACCTTGCAAAGGTCAATTCTATTATGGAATTGCCTCCACTAAACAATCTTAAATAGTTATGAGGTCTACAAGGTAGGATCCAGTCTATACACATGTTCATTTCTCAATTGGTAGATAAGTGCCACCCATTTACCCACCTCTTAAGGAAACGGGTAACATTTCAATGGGATGAAGATTGTCAGATAGCATTTGTAAAGCTTAAAATATACTTGGCTAATCCACCAGTTTTATGACCTTCGACACAAAGAAAGCCACTGCTTCTTTATATATCAGCGATGAAACATGCAATGGGGGAACTTTTGGCATAGCATGATGATCATGGTAAGGAGTACGTGGTTTATTATTTAAGCTACACATTGGTAGCCTATGAACATAATTATATGCCTATTGAGAAGGCATGTTTAGCTATGGTGTTCACCACTCAAAAATTATGACATTATATGTTAAATAATAAAACTATTATTATCACCAAGGTAGATCCTCTCAAGTTTCTTTTATCTAAATCAGCTCTTCAAGGATGCATGGCTAAATGGATTATGCTTCTCAGTGAGTTTGATATTGAGTACTAGAATTAAAAGGCAATCAAAGGACAAGTTCTTGTTGACCAACTTGTAGAAGCTATTACGGCCACTCAACCCCTCAACTTTGACCTTTTAGATGATTCTATCATGATGATAGAATGAGAATCATAAGAACCTGAATAGTGGACACTCTATTTTGATGGCTCCTTCACATCCCAAGGGTCTGGAGCTGGCATATTATTGATCACGCCATAGAGGTATTTGATCCCTAAAGCATTCCATATAAAATTTTAGTGTACAAACAATATGGCCAAGTATGAGGCATTGGTTGCATGGCTCCATCTTACCATAAAATGGGATATTCAAATCTTAAAGGTCTATGGAGATTCATAGCTAGTCATAAATTAGATAATTGATCAGTATCAAACAAAAGATGATAATCTTTTTCCTTACAAGAAAATTATTGATAACCTTAAAACACATTTTAAATCTCTATAGTTTGAGCAAGTTTCATGAGTCAAAAATAGATCTACTGACACCATGGCAACAATTGGTTCTATGATTAAAATGCATGACAGTGCTAAAAAGTATCAGTTCTTGATTGAAAATCTTTCTTCATCCAGCACATATTTTATAAGATTTAGAGAGGATATGCACCATTCTTGATCCTAATCCCTCACCTGCATTACCATGTTACCAATATTTTTATAACTATTTCCATATCCATGTATTTCCTACCAACCTTTCCAAAAACTAACAAAAACTATTCCTTCATCACTTAACATGTTATATCCTCCTTGGAAATAAGCTTTATCATAAAGGCTATGATGGAATGCTTCTTTGTTTTTTATCTTTGGGAGAATCCAAGCTGGAACTAAAGGAGGTTCATGAAGGAATGTGTGGGGCCCATACCAATGGTATAGTCCTAGTAAAGAAAATTCTTAGAATAGGGTATTATTGGCCTAAAATGGAGATAGATGCTTTTAATTATGTAAAGAAGTGTGTTATTTGTTATCAAAATTTTAACTTGATACATGCACCTTCCTTACCATTACAGTCGATTACAACACCATGATCATTCTCAACATGGGGTCTTGATCTCATTGGAAAAATTAAACCCACATCTTCAGATGGCCATATGTACATTTTGAATTCAACTGAGTACTTTACCAAGTGCATTGAGGCCATTCCTCTCACATATGTTATCAAGAAACAAATAGCCAAATTCATTCATTACCATATCATCTATTGATATATAATCCTAGCCCATATTACATCTAATAATGGTGGATCCTTTGTAAACTAAGATGTGAAATATCTTTGTGCAAAATTTAAAATCAAGCACAATAAATCCACTCCATATAACCCACAAGGCAATAGACAAGCTGAGGCATCAAATAAAACCATTCTAGCCATCTTTAAAAAGATTGTCAATGATGTTGGCCATAATTGGCACTTACAAATTTTTCCTGCCCTCTGGCTTATAGAACCAATCATCACACCCCAACTAGAGCTACTCTGTACTCCCTTATTTTTGGAACTGAAGCAATTATCTCAATCAAGATTGAGATCCCATCATTAAGAATATCACTGGAGCACATTGAAGATAATGAAGACTATAGAGCCTCATGACTGCAAGAACTAGAACTTCTTGATGGTAAGGTTTGGCTACCCTATAAAACTTATAGGCCTATCAAAATAGATTGTGTAAAAGTTACAACAAATTCATTCTCCCTCGATAATTGGAGATTGGTGACTTAGTTTTGAAAGAGAACCAAAAGAACATGAATGTTGAACCCAAAAAGAAAGGCAAGTTTCTACCTAATTAGTTAAGATCATATATTTTCACAGTGAACTATGGATCAGGAGCATATTGACTGGCTAAACCTAATGGTGAAGAATTTTTAGAGCCCATGAACATCATACACCTTAAGAGGTTCTATGCATGAACAACTTTGAACCATTGTTTATAAGACCCTTGACTTAGGGGAAACTTATGGTGTCATAATTTTATCCCACCCTTTTATCTTACCTTGAACACATTTTATACTAACCTGGTCCACTTTTCATGAATCCCAATAGTAAAGGCTTTGACCCCTTGGCACTCTAAACACATTCTTCATCCTATTCTAGATTGCTCTCTTCGAGAACCATATTCCTTGTTTTGTCTAGGACATGTTATAAGCTTGAACACTTTTTATCCCTTGACTAATTATGATCTCTATTATGTCTCATGAACTTTATGAACATCTTCAATATTCGTTCGACAAATTAGTTTAGCCAAGATAGTCTTATGTAGCTTTAGATAGGTGAATAACCACATCTTCTCAGTACAAGTATTTGTTACTCTTTTTTTTTATCAAGAACCTTGCTCTCACTAATTTGTGAGTATGGGCCATTACATCTGGCTTAGCTATTTTATTAGAACCTCTACTCTCAGTACGTGCATCTCTTGGACTAGATGGTCCCACCTTGTGCATATTTTATTCCAAACACACCAAAAATGTTAGAAATACTTTGAAAATACCAAAAACATCAGAACATGATCCACAAAAGAACAAAAACATTGTCTCATGATTCTATACATTTATACATTCCCATTCCACCATCCCACACTCTTATTGTTTTATGAGTAACTGTTAAGTTTGAATCCTTTTACCATTTTGAAAGCATCAAAACACTAGTTCATTTTATCTTGTCCTATGCACTTGCTATTTTACAAGGTCATTCTTTCTCATCTCATTATCTTCTTATTTTCTAAACTATTCTCATTTATTTTTGATAGCTTCCATTTCTTATATAGCATTAATCATGCTAGTCTAATCATCATTTTTCTTCTATCCCATTCCTTGAGAGAACTCCATTTAGCCTAAAGTTCATGATAGAACATGCATCCATGGAACTATTTAGGTAGCATCCACTTGTCTTATACATCTGGAGTCAGCTCATCCAACCCCTTCTTTGTCATTGTTCCTCTTTAATTAGGAAAAAATCGTTGTGTCATTGTTCTTTGTTATGATGTGATAGAAAGTAACACCTCTACCGCACATGCATGAACATTTGTCTTTAAATTTCACTAACTTGGTTTTTGTCTATGTGTGTCTATTTGAATTTTTTGGGGTTTTTTTGTGATTTTATACCTCTCCTTTTATTTCTTCTCATTTTCTCTTTTTATTACTTCTTATCTCCATTCTTGGTCTTGTGTTTCCTGGATTATTTTTTTTGCTTATCTCTTTTATGTTTCAAAACATATTGATGATTCACATGGATCTCAATTATTTATATATCTTGATCCTATGTTATTACATTTTTCTTAGATCATTTTTATTTGTTTGATTATTGTTGGTGTTTTGTTTTTTTGTTTAATTTTTCTTTTGTGTTGAAGAATGCCTTGATGGTCCACATGGATCTTGATTATTCATATCTTGGTCTCATGTCGTTAAGACGTTCTTGACTTTTGTTATTAAACATGTCATTCCTACTTAAGATCATATCTTGATTTCAAGTTAGGTTCATTTATGTTTATCTTTTTCTTTGTTTTTGCTTTTTTGTTTAAGTGTAAATCATTATAACTCTGGTTTTGGTCATTGTTTTACTATTATCCTTAGTTATAGATATTCAAATTTGAACTACCTTAGTGAAATTGTAATCTTATGTCATTCTAAGTTACTCATACTTATGATGCCTAATTTATTTTTCTATAGCAAGCACTTTGTGCTCAGGTCTCAAAGTCTTAACATCTACATTTTTGTTTATTCGATTGTTGTTGGTGTTTTATTTTTCTATTTGATTTTGCTTTTCTCTTTTGTGTTCAAGAATGCCTTGATGGTCCATATGGATCTTGATTATTCATATCTTGGTCTCATCTCATTAAGATGTTCTTGAATTTTATTTTTAAACATTTTGTTCCTACTTAAGATCATATCTTGATTTCAAGCTAGGTTCATTTATGTTTATCTTTTTCTTTGTTTTTGATTTTTTGTTTAAATGTAAACATTATAACTCTGGTTTTGATCATTATTTTACCATTATCCTTAGTTATAGATATTCACATTTGAACTAGATTAGTGAAATTGAAATCTTATGTCATTCTAAGTTACTCATACTTATGATGCCTAATTTATTTTGCTATAGGAAGCACTTTGTGCTCAGGTCTCAAAGTCTTAACGTTAACATCAACTCTGATAAACAATTCTCAAGAACATTTTGAAAAACCTAGGCTCATGATATGGAATTAAGCTTTTAGGTAACATGTATTTTAGTACATAAGTCTATGCTTAGATGTGCATCTCTTTACATACATTGTGAGTTTAATCAATTCTTGGTCATTTTTCATCATTCCTCATTCCATTCTCTCCCAAACATGGGTGAACTACATTGGCCTGAATTTCATGTTGGAACATGAGTCCATGGAAATATGTAGGTAGTGCTCAATTTCTATTGAGGTCAGCTCATCTATCTCCATTATTATTTTCATCTCTATCATCACTTTATGCATTCTCATATGCTTATTTTTATATAGCTTTCTAAGCCATTACACCATCACATGTACATTTGTGCCCACTCACTTTAACCTATCTTTTTGGTTATATATTTGAGCTATTTTACTTGATAATTTCCCATGCTGGGGCCCAACATCTGAACCATGTCCAAATCAAATCAACTCTACAAGGGCAAAATCATTCTTTATTCTTTATTAATGATCAAAATTTGTCCTACTGAGGCAAAACTATTTTATCATGATCAAATTTACTCTACTAGAGTACTTATTATATTATATTTAGAGACCCCATTCTAGTGGTGCTTCCCTTCTTGAAGTAGAACATTCTCTCTTTTCCTCTAATTCCAAGCTCTCCACATTAAAGCCCATGATGGAAATATTTAGTGTGAAACTTGTCTCAGGATTGATCAATGTTGTAAGCATGCAATTTGTACTCTCAAATTAGGTACATTTATAGTGTGTCCCTTAAATTTATGGATTGCATCTTTCCCATTCACCCCATCTATGGGGCCTATTATACCTCTCATTATATTTTTATCATTGATGTTAATCATGTGTGTAAGTATTAACTCATCTAGATGTGATCTATTCCATGGGTTAACCTTTGACTTTCTCTCTCTTTTCAAGAGTCATCCTTCTCTTTCATCCTAGTATGTCCTCTTAAAGGGGGATCATGGTTCTATTCTAATTTATTCTTGACAACTCTTTTCTTTGAAAAGATGTTGCTTAACCTGAATGTCTTTCTACACCTTCTCAAATAGGGGCAAAATGTAGACATCTAATTCCTAACACCATTTGTATTTAAATTATCAATCTTACTTGAATTGCACTCAAATGCACATTTTAGGTCAAAATCCATAAAACATGCTAAATGGTTCAAAATTTTCATTTACAAGTGCCAATTTAGGTCAAATTATCCCTAAATAGGTCAATGCAATTTATGGGCCAGCCAACTTTGATCAATTCATTTCAAGTCAAAATGATGATTTCAACTTTTGTGCTCTAGATCACTCTTTTCTCCTAAATTCATTAGTACACACCATGTACCTATTTAATTTTTTGTTGGAAACATTCTAAATGGAAATATGGTTCCAACACATCTCACGTCACCTCATAATTCTTCCCAAGTCAAATTACAACTCAGTAATATGACTTTTTGACCATTTTGATCAATTGAGGACCAATTTGCAAATGATTACACAAATGTTGATTGACCTTGTTTAAGAATAATTAATCTAAATCAAGAGCTTAAGTGGATTTTTCATGAGAGTTGTTGAATATTTATTTTTGAAAATTGATTCCTATTAACTGCATCATCAGGTGATCTCATTTCTTGGGAAGACATCCCTAGGCCATAAATGCCACAAATATCAAGATTATGGGTCACCCATGCCTAGTTAATGCCTCCCATGCCTCTTCAATTCCCCTTTTTCCAAGGTCATGATGAAGATAATTATGGATTTAATTCTAAATATTAGGATTATCTATGGCCACACATCTCAATATTGAGATGGATGGTCATGGTTGATCCTGACCAATCTCAAAAATCTATAAATAGAGAGGCCATGAACATCATTTCTAAGCTATTTTGGTGCAAGGTTATTATTCTCAAACATCTTCAAAAGCTTAAATATTTCAAAGTTATAATGCTAAATTGTTTCCACAAGGCTTTGTGTTTGATCATAGATTTTTTTTGCAAGCTTCTTTAATAGGCTAGTTTAGTGATTTGGAATCAAGAGCCTAGGTTTTATGGAGTGTTCTTGAGGCATTGGAGGAGCTTGCCACCATTGTTGACAAAGACAAAGATTCTTGATCAAGGGAGAATATGTTTTTGAGCCACATGGGTATGGTGAATCCATTTGGGAAGGTAATATGGTGTTGCTTTCTTTCATTTGTTTCTTGATATCCTTTGTAATTCTCATACAAATAGATAGGCTTGGTTAGTTAGTTATTTATGCATGTTTAATTATTTATGGACTAATGCTTGACTAACTTGATTTGTAATCCTCTTTACACTTTTATTGGTTCTTCCATGGACTTTTCTCCTCCATCCATCTCCTTATGTTGTAGTCCTACCTCTTCCATTTATTTCTTTATGGTGCCAATATCACCTTCCTCTTCCTTAGGCACCCCTATAGAAATGGGGCGTGACTTTTGTGTAGCTTCTTCAACCATACTGGTGGTGGTGATATGTGTTATTTCTAAAGATATTTCTTTCCTAGGTTTTGTGCTAGTAGAACCCTTCTTCCTTTCCCTTTCTTTTAGCATTTTTTCCCTTTCATCCTAGGCCACTTTCTCCTCCTCTTCTTTCTTCTTGGCATTTCTTACCTCCTCTTCCTTCCTGGCCCATTCTTTCTCAACCTTTATTTTCACAACTTGCATGGTGCATTCCTTTTCTCTTTCTCATGCTTCCTCAACCTCCAGTTGGTCAATTTTTGCCTAGCTCATGCCTTTGGCCTTCATCTCCATGCACCTCCATTATAATACTAGCACTACATCAATATGGCCTTGGTTAAGGCCCACACCTCTCCATTTCCATAGTATCTCTTCCTCTTTTATATCCATGTCAGAGTGAGTTGTCTCTTTGGGCTCCCTACCCTTCCCTTTCTCCTTTTCTCATGCCTTTCTCTCTTCTACGCATCTCTGTTTCTCTACTTCTACCATTTTGATGACCTCTACAACCACCCATACTTTGGTCATTTCTTCCTTTTGTTCCTTTAGATCCTGTATCCTTTGGGTCTTAGCTTCAAATGTATTAAGTCTTCTCAACCTGTGCTTGGGCTTTTTTGGTTCTATTTCGGGTAGTGGTGAAGGGGTATGTTCACTTGAGGATTCCACTTCCTATGGCACAATGGTGGTACCCCACCCCCATTATTCCTTAGATTCATATGTTTATTATTATTCAAAAATAAATACTTTAGGTGTATGGGAGGGGCTCTTTCTACTCTTTTTCCCCCTTGGGTTGGAGGTGGTCTTGGGGAAATGTGCACCCACTTTTGGTATGACTCTGATGTAAATCCTTCCCCTTCCAAGATAAATTTTCAGCCTCAGATGATCTTCAATTTATTCTAAGGTTTCTCCCCTCTTATTTATTGGGTACATCTTCTTCTCATGGGGCACGAGGCTTCCTTCATCTCTAATTAGGATTGGGGGGTCTCTCCTACTCTTAGTGCTAGTTCCTACATTGGAATCTTTCTTTTTAGGATTCATTGCATAGTAGAGCCTATGGCTGAATCCTAAGATGGTAAATTGTTATACTATATCGATGTCTATTTGATCTAAGGCATCCTTTTCATATTTAGTCACACTCTCATTTACATGTGGGAACCTACATTGCATCCTTCTACTCTCTATGTCTAGCTCTCCAATTAAGATGTCTATGTTTTGCACATTCGGTATCTAAAGGATCATGTCTCATAAGTACTCAATCGAGAAGTCAAAGGGAAGCTTAAACCATCCTAACCTATTCTTATCCTTTAGTGTTAGTTAAATAAAGTAGCAGTGTTGAATTAAGGTAAAAGTAGTCATCTTGAACATGCTCACAGGGAGCCCCTAGGGGATGTGTCATTATAACCCAAAGACCTCAATGTAATGCTTGCACCAATGCATCATGCAAGTTTTATATCTTTATCCAAAGGTAGGCAGGTAGGTTTAGTCCTTATACTTTTATGTGGGGGACTCATGGTGTTTTAGGAATACCCACAACATGTCCCTGCTCCCATTTAGGTTTTGATCTCTTCCATAATGATCAAGATTAGGATGGAGCCCCATCTTAATGTCCCTTCCATGTTATGTCATTAAAGCACATTATTTTTTATCTTTATGATGATGAAATGTGCCATGTTGAATTAGACTCCCTGCACTATGTGGTAAGCTAAGTAGAGATATTCTTTAGATACGTCTGTCCATCATCCACTGGGACATAACTTCAAGCTCATAATGCATGATGTCACCCTCATGTCTAGGTCCTCATATTTGTTAATGGGTAAATTATAACCCATTTTGAAATAATTTAGGAGCTTGGTAATGCACTCCACCTTTTCCTCATCACCCATTAGTTGATGTATGTCTTTACTTGTATCCAAAAGTTTGGTGATTTTTTTTATCAATTTCACTAAGATCTTCATGCATTGGCCTAAAAAATATATGTGGTCCTCATGGATGTGTGAGAGAAGGAACTAAATAAGTTCCTATAGCTTTTTGAAGTAGGGTAAATCATAGAGCTGAGTTGTGCCTGAGACCTTTAACTTGTCTCTGATTGAGACATCAAAGAGGGCATCAACTTCAGGGGTCTTATACCCTATATCTTTCATCCGATCCTATGCTAAGTCCTGTAATTTTATTGATGTCTAGTGGTTGTATTTCCTTAGCTATCAAACATGCATGAAGTAATTCCATGGTTCTCCCATCAATGCCTCTAGTGGGAATTACATATGTTGGTATGATATCTTTGTCAATGACTCTAATTCCATTACTACGATGCTAATTACCTCTAATTATTATGCCTTTGTCTTTGTGGCAATAGATTATTCCATATTCTTGACCCATTTGGGTTTTATCTATGCCTTTATAAAGCATGACACCTTTCATTTCTTCACCATTCTGAACCTGGTAATATTGAACCTTAAGAGGTGTGGCTTACCAACACCTTTAATGGTGATCAACACTTTTTCATTTGTATGATCTATAACTATGCATTTAGCTCTGAGATTCATTGGTCATTAATGATGACCTAGCGATAGCATTATTCTATATTCAGCGCTCTACACCAATTTCTCATTCTTAATTTTTGCACACTAGTTCCACTATGAGCGCACTCCTCAATGTGTATATTTTCACTTTATGAGTAGGTTTAATGTTCACTTGTGGTGAGTTTTCTCCTATCTCAACTCTCTAGTATTTTTCTCTACTCATTCTTCAGTTTAGTAAACTTTGAAACTTAATCATGTTTACTACTGGTCAATTTATATCCACCTTTTATCAATTACAATTATTAATGTAGGTGTGATGGCATCAACTCCTTAGGTTATTGGGGAACATAATAATCTTTGAGATCTTTGAAAATATACTATTTTGTATGCCTTAAATGAGTATCTTGTTGCCACCATCACTTCATTTAATATTCTTAATGATTTTTTAGTGAAGCAATGTATGGTTCAACGATCACTTCCCACTCCTTTTTAGGTGGATACTAGCTATTTTAGATGAATTTTCTTCTACACATGTATCTATGGCATGACCTTTTTTTTTTTTATAGAAACCTAGGCATAGCACCTCACATGCATGTGATTCAACATCCTTAATTCCACTTTTTCTGGTTGTGCTCTTCTTTTAGTGCATTTCTCTATCTTGGTCAATTTCTTTGCGATTCATCTTACCTTAGCCTGTCTTACCCCATACAAATTCCTTGTGCTAGCCTTCCAACACTTTGTCTCTTCTAATTTGCACACTTTTAAAGAGCACATATTCATTGCCTACATTGCACTCAACTAAATTGAATGTCTTCATTTTCTAGTCTTACACCCAATTGTGATTATCATCTTTTTTGGCCTCAAGTTTATGGTGCTAGATCGAAAGATGCACCTTCTTGAAATTGTTTCTCTTGCATACACATGCTTGTGCTAGGTAAGCTTCACATGCCCACAACTTAGATGTCTAGCCTCATGCACTTATTGGTGCAAGTAATTGACTCATCCAATTGAAATTATGTGTGAATTAAGGATCAAAATTTCTTACATCCATCACATGCCACTCATTATTATTATACATTATATAAAATTGGTTTGGTGCATGCCAAACTTTATTATGGTCATCCCAACCCCAACTAACTACTAACCATGTAGTCAGATTTTCCTTAATTTGAGCACCAACCTACAATCTATAGGGCTTCAACCAGTTGCCATTGAAATGCCTAGTGAACATTTTGCTGGACAACATGTGTAGTTTACATACACTTATTTCCAAGATGGGGTGGATGATGTATGGACCCATCCACCAAATTTGCAACTTGCTTAGGTGATTGAAGTATGTGAAGTCATAGAGTAGCACCAATGGTCTTTTAGTCAGATCCTTATATTTGATGTGCTTATCATGTCACTATTTTTGGTGCACCTTTTCAATTTATTATCTCCACTTAGTCTAGGCACATTTCTCATCTAGGCACTCTAAATATTCCAACCTTTCACTTAGAGACTCCTAGTCATCTAGGCAGCCAATTCATACAATACATAGGGAAGGCACTATGAATTGTATGGGTAACACTACTTTAGCAGCAAACACCAATTAGAATGGTGTAGCCTTGTTCAGATACTTATAGGTCATGCAATATGCCCAAAGTAATATGGAGATATGATCATCCCAATCCTTGTGAACAACATCACATATCTTAATTAGGCACATCCTTAAGATTTTGTTAAAGCTTTCAGCTATGTTGTTATCCTAAGGATGATATGGGGTGGTCTTGTGGTGCATTACCATGTATTCTGTCAGGAGTATGCACACCATCACATTGATAAAATGAGTGGCCCTATTGCTAGTTAGACTTAATAGGCACCCATACCTACTAATAACATTCTCCCATATGAAGTACATGATGGTTATGAATATATAGTCTTTAGTCAGTGTAGATTTATCCCACTTGGTGAAATAGTCAATGGCCACTAAAATATACCTGGCACTAGTGCACTTTGTTGTGGGAGTGATTGGCCCAACAAAGTCAATAGCCCATTTTTTGAATGGCACTTGGGCAAGGATGGGGATGAGAGTTATCACATCTTGATGTTTAGGCATCTTAGTGCATTGTCATACATCACATGCCTTTGTGTACTCTTTATCATCTTAGAATAGGCTTGACCACTAAAAACCTAACTGTAATACCTTACATATCGTTATATCACCTATGTAATGGCCTCTTGCAGTTCCTTCATGCACCTCTTAGAGGATGAATTCTCCTTCATGTTCCAAAACATAATAGCATAGGGCTTTATCCTTAGTTTATAGGGCTCCCCTTTGATGAAATTAAAAGACATGGTGTAGACAACAAGTTTTTTTTTTCCTTGGTGAACATGGCTTGTGGCACAAAACCTAATGTTACGAAGGTGACAATCTCTGCTAGATCCTCAGGAACACACTAGACTCTCTATAGCTACATGTTTGGCATGTCATCCTCAATTGGCACCACCACATCACTAAAGGTGATGTAGGACAAGTGATATGGCCCCAAGTTCTACTTCTTAGGTTTAACCATAATAGAAAATTGGAATTCCTTGAAGAGAACAACCCATCTACATATATTCCCATGCAAGATAGTTTTGTTTATGAGGTAATTAATCACCTCATGATCTATGAAGAATATTAATGGGGTTGCTAGAAGATATTGCCTAAATTTATATAGGCCATAAACCATTATTAGTACCTTGTGCTTGATGGTGGTGTAGTTTTTCTTAGCCTACATCAATTTCCTACTTGCAAAGGAGATGGGGTGGTCCATTTTGCCATCCCATGGTTGCACCAATATGGTACCAATGGTAGAGCTTAAAACATATATATGATATGGAAAGGATTTGTCTAATTAGGGAATTAAAAAATTATCATGTTAGCCAACTTTAGTTTTAGTTTATCAAAGGCCTCCTCTTGCACCTCACCCTAGTAGAATGGGTCATCCTTGTGTAAGAGATCTTCTAGGGGTGCTAGGATTTTAAAATTACTCTAAATAAACTTATTTTAGGAACCACAATGGCCTATAAAGGCATACATGTCCTTCTATGTTGAAGGGGTCTGGAGCTGGATTATGATGGTGATCTTCACTAGGTCAACAAGGAAACTATCCTTATAGATGTTGTGCCCAAGTAATGTTTTAAATAGAGTTGTGAAGATGCACTTTTTTATATTTAAATAAATATATAGATATCTACACCTTTCAAACATGAGGCACAAATTTTCATAGTGGTCTTTTACAAGATCATACATAGTCTACTCATTGAGGTATACTTGTAGGAACTTATGGATAAGTCCTTAAAAGCAAAGATCACTACCCTAGAGAATATGGATGGTGTGTTCTTAAGCCCAAAGGGCATCATGTTATATGTGAAATAACCCCATTCAGTTGTAAAGGTTATTTTGGGATTATCCTCCTCCTCAATTTGCACCTGATGGTAGTTCAATAACCCATCAGTGAAAGTGTAAATTTCATAACTTATGACTCCATCTAGGACCTCATTAGTGAATAGGGTCAAGAAGGGGTCATTGTCATAGGTGAAGTTTAGCATCTTATAATTGACACAAATCCATATGAACCCATCTTTATTTAAATTTATGACCATCAGACTCGCCCATGCATATTCTTATACTGAGTAGATGACATCAACAGCTAATATTCCATCGATCTCCACCTTTACCTTGGCACAGAGATTGGGGTTCATCTGATATGGCTACTTCTTTACTGGACTTACACCATCCACCAACTTGATGCTCATTTTACCAAGTGAAGGGTGGGTTCCCTTTATGTCCTTATAGCTACATGAGAAGAGGTCTTGGAATTCCTTCAGGAGATCAACAATGCATGCCAATCCTGACTCAGACTAGTAAGTACCTAGTGGAAATCTTTGACTCATCCTCTATGATGATGTCTAATTTGGTGGTCTTGAGTGTCACATGATAGGGTTTATTTGTCTCTTGGTGGGAATCTTCAACATGGGTTGTTACTTCTATTGTCTCAACTCAAAGATGCATTAGATCTCCCTTATCTAGCAAGCTATTATCCATGAGGTGCATGAGTTTTTGTCTACCTGTTAGAGCCTTCTAATTGTGTTCCTTCCAAGTCTCATCATCTTCTTTGTTGGAGTCACTATTGAGTGCCTTATCTTTAAATAATGTGGGGAGTGCTAGTCCCTTTTCCCCAAACATCTCCTTCAAGCATTCTTCTAAAATTGCATTGTCCTCAAACAGTATCCTGTAGATGACTTGTAATGGCTCTAATATCTCTAAGTCCTATGAAGAAAAGGAGAAAGTGTGCATGAACCTCTCCTTGAGTATTTCCCAATCATCTATATTGCAACACATCTCATTTACAACATACCATCCTTGCACCCATGTCTTTAGGGCCTTATAAAAGGCATGCACCCACAAGCTTCTTAGCACATTCTTGCCACAAACGGTCCATGTTTCCTCTCATAGACACACATGCAAGATTGGGTCAAAAGAATTTGCATAAGTAGGTATTTCTAGATATTCATTACTATTATCAAACCTAGTTCATATTACTACCTTCACATCCCACCAAGTTGGTAAGCTATGTCTCTATGCTATCCATTAGTGGGCAGCCGTACTCTTCAAAGTGTACACTAGTGTGCCCATTTGATTAATTTCCTTTGGGATGCAAGCTTCAATGTCTTGGACATATTTATTGATGGTTTGGCTTCCCTCATACTTTGGGAGTGCTGAAAGCTTCCCTTTACTAAGTTAGAATACCCTTTTATCCCTTTTTTTCATGCATGGGATCCATTTCTTCTTGAGGTGCCCCATCTTAATCAACCTTGTCTAGGCTAGTTTGGGCTCGGATGTATGTACTAGGTTACACCTTCACCTAGTGACCTTATAGACCTCTTTAACCCATACTTTTCATGCTACATCAATTGTATTAGAAGTTGATTTCCCATTTCCCATGTGAGCATGCCTTGGTCAGTATGGTTGAGTTTTTTAGTGCCTTGCACCATGATATTGTAGATGTGCTTGATCTCATCTTCAATATCAACCCTCTCTACATAGAGGGGGCCTTGATCATTTTAAAGTGGGATCACCACCCTCTCCTTGTCATTCTCAAAAGTCATAAAGTGCTTTTTAAAGTGCATGTCTACATTGTTGGCATATCACCATGGCCTTTCCAAGCATGTTTGGTAGTTATCCTTTTCAACCAACTCAATGACCTCAAAGTCTATGTGAAACTCAATGCCCATGATATCTATAATGGTTCCCTTCAAGATCTTAAGAGGTTTTTCATGGGTTTTGTTATCCATAAACAACATGTGAGGTGAATACCTCAAGGGTGGCCACCCCATCTTTTCCCAGACATTCTTGGTTAGGATATTGACCTCTACATCTGTATACACTAGTACTTCATAGACCAACCATCCATTGATGGTGTAATATATTAGAAAATCTTGGTCATACTTAGCATTCTAAGTATGCCTGACCTCACACACCCACTCCATATGCAGCACTGTAACTTCTACCACTTGAGATGCAACCTCTAGTTTTAGTTATTTTCCTACATGATTTTGAATCAAGTCCTTCATTAGTGGCATCATCCCTTTAGTTTTTAGGAGGTGTAGGATCTCAATCAAATCTTATACCTTAGCTTCTTGGTGATCTTGCTTCTTACATGAAGTGGTGGTATTTGCCTCTAAATGTCTAACCAACTAAAGCTTGCCCTACAAGTCTTATATCATGCTCATAGCTTATTGTAAGACATCCTTTTACCATGTAGGGTTAGGTTATGGTGTATCTTTTGGCTCTGACTCAGTCATGCACTCAGTGTGGTTTGATTCATCATACTCCAAGCATAGATCTTGGGGTGGCATAGTGGGTGATTGAGTTGTGAACCCACTTATTATTGTGGCTTGTACCTTAGGTGGCTCCTTATGATTTTATTGGGGCTTAGGGGCCCAATTTTCCCCCTTGAACTCATGCATAATCATCATATCACCTCTATCTATGCCAAGCTATCTTTGAGTCAACTTTTTATACAAGTCACAACATTCCTTGACTGCATGTGTCCCCTAACAATACCCACACATTAGGTATGTGGGTTATTTACATTGGTAATGTTCAATTGACCTACACTTATAACATGATCATGGTGGTAATATTCCTCCACCATGTCCACCTCCTCATCCACGTGTGCCTCTTTGGTTTTTGTAACCCATGTTGTTCTACCCATAACCTTAATTCTTCTAACCTACCTGGCCAATACTTGATGTTGTTATTTGCCTCATGCCTCTTTCCATATTCTGGTGCATCTCATTGATGACCCTATAATCTTATATTGATTATGTATAAGCATCACACATATTATAGTAAACCATAGTGTTTACCTAGCTAGTGTGTTGTAATAGTGGACAATTTATGGATTCATGCACTCCATGACAAACTTCACAATTGAGAAGTAGTACGTGAACATTTTTGCATGGGTAGTTTTTTTTGTTATACCCCTTTATCTCATAGTTAGTTCACCATAACCCACTATGAGTGTCATGTGCTTGCTCAGTAGTTATTTTTTGTAACTAAGTGGCCATTGATCCAATATATGCCTCCATAAATAGACTAGATTTGGTATTGGCATTGCCTACTACCTCAGCCTGGAGCATAGCTTCAAGAATTTTATGGGGTTTTATGAAAGTTTTCATGGATAATACACATCTAAAAGTCATTAATAGGCCACCAAAAAACCATTGTGCATGTTGAAAGGGATGAATTTCATATGAAAGCTTAAAGAATAGGGTTTTGAATCATGCATTATATAAGTGTACACTCTCAAATAACCCCTAACTAATCTCTTTGAGTTCCATGATACTCTACTACTCAAACTCAGGGATATCAAATTCTTTCAAGAAGGCCTCCTTCAGCACATCATAGTTAACCATATCTTGGTTTGGATCAAACTTCTAATACCATGTGTGGACATGATCCAGCAATGTAGTCATGAATTATGTTACCTAGCACTCAGGCTAAGTGATAACCCAAGTGTGCCATTGTAGTTCACATTTTAGCACATGATCCATGGCATTCTCAACTTTATGATACTCAGGTAAGTGTATGGTCATATCATAGTAGATTTTTTAAGGAGGTGGTATGGGGTTCTAGTTCACCTACCTTTATTATGTCTATTTTGGGGGTGACCCTCCGATGCCTCCACTAGTAGGGTTGGGTGTTGATCTTAATGGGGTAGGTTGCACTATGGAACTTGACAACACATCCCCACTCCCTTTTGGTACTATACCACTTCTTGTAGGTTGTTTCCTAGTTGGTGAAACTAACATTCTTTGCACAAGAATGTTTACACTTGTGTTCAAAGCTCCTAGGTTTGCACTTTCTAAATTTTTCATTCCATCACTCGATTCCTCATAAGGGATCACTTGCTCAAGTAAAAAATCCTAGTTCAAACCTTGAATCTATCAAATTCTAGGTCAATAACAAGTTTAGTTATCATTCTTCTATCTTATAGTTGGGAATCCAATGCATGAGCTTGTGCTTTAGGGTTAAGGGGGTAGGTACTTTTGGTGCATTCTCACATGTCATTTCTTGCAAGAATATTCTATAATCTATACCCAACTATTGAGTCTAGTTTATTTATTTTTCCTCTCCCTCTTCATGTTTTTGTAGTTCAAGGGATCCTTCCCCATGCTTTTTATGATCACTATGGATTCTCTTAGCAATTTTAGGTTCTATATATTCCATCAGTCGATGTCCTATGTTTACAATAATTTAACCTTCAAATCTCTTAGGTGTCAAGTTGTTGTTCTTCTTCCATCACAATCTACATATACGTCCCTTTCTTGCCTTCCACACTTTTTCATACATACAAGGACTTTAGCATTCCATTTTCATGGTTTCTATACCATAATCCACAAGGATATTTTTTAGTTCAGTACTGAGACCTCTAATGAATGCACCCTTTAGTTCATGAAGGAACTTGTACTCTATTTCTTCAAGGTATGAGAAGGTTGACACTATGAATTTTAACATGTAGTTGTTCAATGTACCACTCCACCACTTATCTACAACGTGCATCCAAACTTTCTAACCTTTTTATGTACTCTACAATCCACTTGAGGTGTTGGTCATAGCTATGCCTTCTAGTGGTAATAGAGGTAACTAACCATCATTACACATGCTTATGTAGCTTTCAGAAGAATAATTCATAAAGGGCATTGTACAAGTTAGTTTGCACCCATTTTTATGGTGTCTATCCTTCTTATGTAGGATGGTTCTGCACAAAACTATCTTTTACTCACTGTAGACACTGCTCCATATTCTTGAGTGATAGTCATAGCATCAATCTATTTCACCATTTTATAAAAAAAATCAACATGAATCCTAACAATGGAACCAAAATATTGTAGAAAAGTTCACCTTGTTAGTTCTGTTCTTAGTCATGAACTTAGCTTCCAAGCCAATTAGGTTTTAGACTTAGGGAAGCTATGCATGAGAGTAGAAAGGTATAGCACAAAAAATTTATTCATGTTATGGTGTTGGCATCATTTTCACACAAGTTATGAGCCTTATGCTCTCACATGAAGTGCAATAGTGAAGGGACTAGGCCCGCATTAGGATAGTTGCATCGTGGCATAACTTAGGCTTCTAAGGGAGTTAGTCCATCACCAAAGGGATTATTTGGCCTTCTAGTGTTAATTCCTAGGTTAAAAGTGGTTCATCATCAAGTGGCACTCTAGGCACATGTCTCCGAGCCTTGGGGTATTATGGTTCACACTTGGGGTACTCATAGGTTGGTTGAGGTCACTAATGGTTCAAGGATGCCATTAGCAGTCAAGTTGAGTCTTCATTTTAATGTCATACATAAATACTCAAATAAAACTTAAATAAAACTAACTCATCAATAATACATCTTATAAATCATAAATGCACATCAATACTTCATCCCGACAAGGCTCTTCTTCATTAAATTAATCATAGAGTTCATTAAAAATGATAATATATGTGCATATCCTTACTCTACTCACACCTAATGGCTCACATGCAATTTTGGGATATACATTAATCCTCTTATAACTTAAATGTATAAGCAAATTACTATGGTTGGATCCCTATTTCTCTAGAGCTCACTAGCATTCTCTTCACCTCTTATATTTTACAAAGGCCAACTTTCCTTTATAGGTGAGAGTCATATTCCACTAGATCAGAGGGCTGCATACCAAGTGATGAGTTATCCCAAGTTTTTTGGCTCCACTCTCCTAACATCTATTCACCTTAAGCCACCTTGTATAAGTCCTGACAAGGACATCCTTTAATAAGTTTGGCACTTCTCAACTGCATGTCAGCTAGTGTGGATTCCATGGGGACTCCAGTTGGTTTTAAAATGCTCAAAAATGCAACTAGCCCAAGGGTTGCTTTGCATCAAGGTTTGGCAGGTTATCATGGTCCATGTATTAGCACAAAAGGGGGCCTAATGTGCAAGTTCAAGTAAATGTGAGTATGAATGTTGATTTAAATGATTTGAGTGTGTATTGATACTAGAAACCTAAGTAATTTGAGCTCTAGGTTACTGTAGATGGGTGTATATATAAGTAAAGTATAATAGGGATTAATGACCTTGATTTTCATAATTTTTTCTAATTTTGTTCATAATAATTACATCTATTTTCCATATAGGGGATAAATGAATCAGAGTGGTCTTTATATAGTGTTATGGCTCTTGTCGAGACATGAAATGAGTCTAGGTTGAACCTAAATTGCTTTGGAAAATAGAAAAATATTTATTTAGGGGTCAATAAGGTTGAGGATCAATATTATTTCCCATTTTCCAATAGCACAATGCACTATAGACCAAAGGGTTATGTTATTATCTAAGTGGTTGAAATGGTTGAAAAAAGGTCATGGATGCCTAGGCAGTGACTCAATGTTACTTTTGGTATATCTATACATGGACCAAGTTCACATATCAGTTGAAAAAGCATCAAAATAGGCCATAAAATAGATCCAAGGATAAGCTAAGGATATGCTAGCCTCAAGTAACACTCATTACATTAAAATGACATTTTATATGGATATAAGTGATAAACTAATATATAGGATCTAGATATGAAATTGATTAGGAAATCATATAAATGAATATTTAATAATTGACATATAACACAAATATTTACCATGAAAAAACCTCAAAGAGGTAAAACCTCCATTGATATATTGGTAAAACACTATTCATGTAGCACTATTCAGTAATGGTGTGGCACACACTATTCATCTTGGTGAGATTTCACCATAGTATTCTTAATTTCATAGGTGTCATGGGTCTAATTTATCATATGGGGATAATAAAGAGTGGTAAAAAAATCACATGGAGGTGGTCTACCTTGTCTAAATATGATGCTCTTCTTTTTTGACCTTTGCACATGTGACTAGCTTTTACTATTCATCCAATAGTGTTCACATGTGATGGGTAGCACAATTTTCCTTGGTGGATAATTTGTCCTTTATCATCATTCATCCCATGAGGAATATAGTGTATCATTCTTGGTCCTTGCTCTTAATTTTCATCTTTCATACATGTGGAAGTGGGAAATAGGTGTTTTATTGTCTCCCTTCCTTATATATATATATATATATATATATATATATATATATATATATATATATATATATATATATATATATATATACATATATATATATATATATACATATATATATATATATATATATATATATATACATATATATATATATATATATATATATATATATATATATATATGTTTGTATCTATTATTGGCTTAGGTAGGCAAATTTAGGAGAGAGATAAGCTTAGAGAGAAACTTGAGGGACTCCTTGGCATGTTTTCCAACTAAAGATAGAGTTTTAAGGCATGCATTGGTGGCATGACTTTTGTATTATAATGCTTTGTTGATAGCTTATGTATGTTGAGAGAATTAATGAGAATTGAGATGATTTTATGATAAGATTATATATTTTGTGAGATAATTTGAGAGGTATAAGTATTTTTTAATCCTTTATGTGGTTTGAGGCTACATCAACTAGTATCAGAGCAAGTTCTGATTCCTTAGGTAGTGTATATGAGAGGAGAGTTTTGGGTTGAAAATGTGAGTTTATGTTTTGATTTTACAGGTATGAAGAATTTGAATAATAGGGGTATATTACCACTAGAATAATAATGGATGAATAATATAAATACTTTGGATAAGATTTTTGAGCTACTGATAGAAAGATATGAATACTATGAGAATGCAGAAGAAGAGGATTTGGTGTGGGAGATGATAGACTCCTTGAGAACAAAGGTGGTTGTGTTGAAGAAAGAGATAGCCATGTTTAAGAAAAATCAATGCAACCATGGAGAGTTGAAAAAGAGAGAAGATAAAAGAGAATAAAAGATGAAGGATAAAATTTCCATGAAAGGCAATATGAAAGAGGAGAAGGTTGTCATGGAGGACAACAAATCTGATTTTAAAATCAGCAAAGAGGAAGAAGCTTGTGAGTAACCCATAGGGGAGAGAATCCTCATGAAGGAGGATGTGAATGTGATATTCAGTGAACCTGATGTTGAAAACCAATTGTGTGATGATGGGGAAGAATATAGAATCCCATGAGTGGAAAAATGTTTCCATGGGTAAAACATTTAATGTGAGTGAAGAAGGATAGTGTTGCAAGTTTCCATGGTGGAAACTTTTGATATGGATGTTTTGAAATTTAGTACACATAAATATATTTTGGTGTAGGATGAGAGAACAAAAATGGGATTTGTTATGGATGGACCATTGAAATCCCATAGTGAAATTGAAGAACATGAGTAGCATGTTGAAATTGAAGGAGAATTGTGTGTTTCATGTGAAGAAACATGGGATGAAGATGATGTGTAAGTATGTGCACATAATGAGGTGGAGGATGATGAATATTTCAGACATGTATTGTGGTATGAGAGTGAGTATTTCAGCCATGAGGATTTGCATATGTATGAGGAGGAAAACATGCCTTTGGATCATGATGAATCAGTGGATGAGATTTTTGTACAAGAGAGTACACATGTGGAGAGTTTTATGGATGAGATAAATGATGTATCCATGAGTGAGAAGTTTCAAGTGGTTGTGATGATTTTTTGAATGATCCAATAGGTGGTTAGATGAGTGAAGAAAGTCAGGTGGGATTTAGGTGGAGGTGGATGGACAGTTGTGGGCTTGAGATCACATAGGATGATGAGATGCTTGGTTGAGCATCTTGGTGAGGAGGTCAGTTTGCAGTGGGTGTGATCCCATGAGTGTTTGTGGTGGTTTGGATCCCACATGTACATCCATTAGTATATGGATGATATTTTGGATGAGGAAGACAATTTTAAGGCTAGTATGTAGATGTTAGAAGAGGAGGAGGAAAATAAAAAATTATAGGTGCATGTGGTGTGTTAGAATAGGATGCCATGGTCATTACCTTTGGTGACCAAAAGAGTGGTTCTACCATTTAACCCATCTATGTGATCATTTTACCACATTATTTATCTCAGATGTCTGATGTAGGAGAATCTTAGGGATCAGGCAATCTTGCATTACCCAAAAATAGAGTGGTGTGTTTTTTTTATTTTTTAGAATAAATGGCATGGATACAAGTAGGACAACTCATAGGATATGATTGTTTTCAAATAAAATATAATGTAGTATTAAAACATTATTCATGTATCACTAATCATGGATGATGTGGCAAGCACTATTCATATTGGTGAGGTGTCACCACACTTTTTTGATTGCATAGGTGTCATGGGTCAAATTTATCATATGGAGATGAGAAAGAGTGGTAAAAAATTCACATAGGTGTCATGGGTCTAAAGAAGATTCTCTTCCTTTTTGACCTTTGCACATGTGACTAGCTTTTACTATTCATCCAATAGTGTTCACATGTGAAGGGTGGTGTAATTTTCCCTGGTGGATCCTTTGTCCTTTGTCATAATTCATCCCATGAGGAATATGTTGTATCATTCTTGGTCATTTCTCTTAATTTTCATCTTTCATCCATGTGGGATGTGGAGCATAGGTGTTTTATTGTGTCCCTTCCTTATTTGTAAAATCTATATATGTTTGTATCCATTTCTAGCTTAGGTATGTGGATTTAAGAGAGATATAAGCTTAGAGATAATCTCAAGGGCCTCATTGGCATGTTGGCCAAGTAAAGATAGAGTCTTATGGCATGCATTGGTGGCATGGCCTTTGTATTGTAATGCTTTGTTGAAACCTTATGTATGTTGAGAGAATTAATGAGAATTGAGATGATTTTGTGATAAGATTATATGTTTTGTGAGAGAATTTGAGAGGTATAAGGATTATTAAATCCTTTATGTGGCTGGAGGCCACATCACCACCAATATGATATTCATATTTTTGAGGAACTCCACACCCCAATAAAAAGCCTTCCCTTCTCACTTCTTTATAAAATGGCCTTCAAAATACTCATAGGTTGAATATGATCAAATAATTTCATATTGAAATGTATTTTCACAATAGGGTAAAAATCTATTTATATTAAATAATCAAGGGAGGTGACCATTGTAAAAATAATAGGTCCATCCATCCCAATAAAGAAAATTAAATAAAATACTTGGTAAGTATTGAATAACTAAAATAATCATATTAATTTTCATGAGGTTTCTTCCTCGAGTTAATAAACAATATATTATTATTTAATTAATTAATTACAAATGTAATCTAAAGATTAATAATTATCAATTAGACATTTATTTATCTAACACTCCTCCTTAATGTTAAGTGGGGATAAATGTCATAGTCACCTCAAAAAAAGAATTATATTATGTACACAATTGAAGGATTTTAAAAACCTTCATCATGCCAAACATCACATTTTGAGACAAAGAGAATTATAATCCATAAACTACTCAAAAATTAAGTTTATTCTAACATGGTCATGAGACTACATCATGCAGTTTCTCATGAATAATTACTAAGCATATTTGAATCCTTTTATAACATAAGGACCTCCATTACAAAGTACATTTTTCATGTATTGAGGTACAAAAGTAAAACCTTCACATGAAGTTTACTTAAATCACATAATTTTTATATAAATTTTACAATTATTTATAATGATAATAAATATAGATAATAAAGAACACATAGCCATTAATAAGTGACATTGTCATGCACACTCTTTCTCAATAGCAACTCTAAGAGGCACAACATTGCATGAAACTAATAAAACTTGGTAGCACCAAGTGGTCTTGTGAATATATCTACACTTATTCATCCATAGAATAGAACTATAGATTAATATCCCCATTGAGGACTTTCTCTTAGATAAAATCCACATAAAATTCAGTATGTTTAGTTATTTGGTGTTGCACTAGATTTTTTGCCAGATTTATACAATTTTGATTATCACAATGAAGAATGGTACTATAAGAAACATCCAAATTAATATCTCCCAATAACATTTAAAACCACATGGCTTCTTTGGAACTTCCATAGTACTTATGTACTATAATTTAGTATAAAATATAGAGACATTAGGTTGCTTCTTGCTACTCTAAGTGACAACACCTGTACCAAATTTAAATACATATCTAGAAGTAGATTTACGATCTATAGTATCACTAGCAAGATTAACATCATAATAATCATATAATTTAACATTATCAATGGAATAATAAAATAAATCAAAATTAATTGTTCCTTTGATAAAACATAAAAATCATTTGGCTAGTTTCCAATGATCTAGATACGGATCCTACATAAATCTAGAAGTAACACCAACATCATATAAATCTAGCCTAGTGATGGTTAGATAAACCAAACCACCAACAAGATATCTATATAAAGTAGGGTTAGATTTTTCACATGAAATTTTTGGATAAATTTTAACACCAACTTCAATAAAAGTATAATAAGATGTACAATCAAGTATGTAGAACTTAACAAGAAGGTTATGAGCATACTGATATTATGAAATAATAATAAAATGTTTATCTCCTAAAAAATGATGTAGAATGGCTAAATTAGTTATTTTAAATATTTCACTTAGTTTAATCTTATATTTATGAATTATACTAGTTAGATCACCACTAATCAACATATCATCAACATATAATTCAATTAGAATCAAACTGACCATTTTCAATTTTAACAAAGAGATCATTATCAGAGTAGTAATTAGATAAACCTAATTCTTTGAAAAATGAAGTAATTTTAGAATACCAACCTCGAGGATCTTGTTTTAAACCATACAAAGATTTATTTTACTTGCATACATAATGTTCTCTAATAGGGTTAGTTAAACCTTTAGGTTGATTCATGTAGATTTTCTCTTCTAAATCATCATTTATAAATGCATTCTTGGCATCTATTTGGTGTATAACCCAACCATTGTGGGCTGTAAGAGATATAATAAGGTTAATAATACTCATTTTTGCTATAGGAGCAAAGTTTCAACATATTCAATCCTGAGTTTTTCAGTAAACCCATGAACAACTAGTCTAGCTTTAAATTTGTCAATTTTATCAATTGAATTATATTTGATCTTATAAAGTCACTTACAATTGACAATATGTATTTTAGGTGGAGGAGGGACAAGATCTCAAGTCTAATTTTTCATTAATGCATTATATTTAGCTTGCATAACAATAATCCATCTGTCATCTTGAGTGGTTTCCTCAAATGATTGGGGTTCACATTCATACATAATTATTAATGTATGACAAGAATGTTAACTTCTAGTTAATTTATTAAGGTTATCAACATTAGAAGATTAAATTAGGAATTATATCCATTTAAGTCTCTTAGATTGAACATGAAACTAAGCAGTTTTCTTAGACTCTAAGTTATCCAAAGTTGGATCCACTTCCTCAAGGGCATCCATTTCATCACAAGGAGAAATATGAGATTCAGTTTCATCAACAGAATAATACTAAGGAGGTTCTATAGAGGGCTCATAAAAAGTTTTTTTGAGAATAAGAACATTCTTATTCTCAATTATGTGACATTTAGAAGGATCATACACTCTTAAACCTTTTTTATTATCTCTATAACCTACAAAAATTTAAGAATAGGAAGTGGAATCGAACTTCTTTCTTTTTAATTTAGGAATAAAGATAGAAGTAGGACCACCAAAAATCCTGAGATGAACCACACTAAGTTTTTGTTTAGTCCACATTTTTAAATAATTATAAAGATGAAAAAATTTGATAGGGACACTATTTTGAATATGCATAGAATAAGTAGTCATGGCTTTGGGCCATAAAAACTTAAGAATATTTGTAGATTGTAACATTGTTTTAACCATTTCTATGATGGTGTAGTTTTTTCTTTTAGAAATACCATTTTGATGAGGGGAATATGGAGTTGTTAATTCCCTTTGAATACCACAATTAATACAAAAATAATCAAACTTTATACTAATATTTTCACCATCATTATTAGTTTTTAATCTCTTAATAACAAAATTAGATGCATTTTTAACACTAACTTTAACTTCCTCAAATTTAGACAACACATCAGATTTATTTTTGATGAAAAAGATCAGATCATTTTAATGTAATCATTAATAAAATTAACACAATACAAAGAACCATTAAGAGACACAACTTCAATCGGTCCTACAACATCACTATAAATCAATTATAAAGAATGTGAGGAATTCACATCATGATTCTTGTGAAATGAGTTAGTATGTTGCTTATCACGTAAATAAACCTCATAATTTTCATGATGAAAGGGGATAGAAGGAAGTATAAAAATAATATTAGTTTTAGACATATCATGTAAACTTATAAATTTAACATGTCATAATTGAGATTCATTCTTACTATGTGATGAAAGAAAACATGTATAAGAAGGATAAAAGATATATAAACCATTCTTTTGAACACCTTCAAAAATTAAGAAAATAGATTTATTTATAATAGACTAATTATTTCTATGTAATGTTACAATGAAATTATTATTTTTAAGTTCATAACAAGATAGTAAATTCTTTTTAAGCTTAGGTACATAGAAAATATCATTTATAGTAATATTTGAAAACATTACTTTTCTCAGTTTAGTTACTTCTAAAAATGAATTATCTCCTAAGTAAATTATTTCAAAGATATCTCTAGAATCACACAGAATATTAGATAAGCAAGTCATATGGTGTGATACATCGTTATCTAAAATCCACTCATTTTCATTTAAAGTAAATAAGGTAACATACAAAGAAATAATATTTGAATCTTGATTATTATTATGATTAAGGTTTTGATTCTTCTACTTGTTTTGATTAGATTTATTCCTTATATTATTTTTAAAAGATTTATTGTTATTTTTATCCTTATTTTTATAACAAGGTTCCTCCTATGATCAAATTTACCACACAAATTACAATTTTTATTAAACTTAGGTTTGTGGTTCTTATTACCAAATTTTTTATTTTTGTATTTACCTTTACTAAAATTAGGTTTAGATTTTTTGTTTTTAGTGTTATCAAAAACATTATTTAATTTTATAAGTGCTTGAGTGGCATTCTATTTATGATCAAAATTGGTCATAACTTATTCTTCTTGAATCAGGAGAGTAGACAAGGTGGTAAGGTTAGGGATATCTTGCTTAGTTTGATACTTAAAATTCAAAATTGAAATGAGATTTCTAAATTTTTTATGAATATTTAACTGAATGATAAAATAAAATAATTAATCATAAATCAAATTATAATTACATCCATCTAACTAAGCTTTAATATTTTAAATTTTAGCAATATAATTCTAAACTTTTTCATCACCTTTCATAGGTGTAGTTAGCAATTCAAGGATTAACTTAATAATATTCGATAGATGAGTGCCCTCTTGCATATATTCAAAGAGTTTCCAAGCATCTTTATCAGACTTATGATTACTAATGTGGAGAATTAAAACATCCTTAACACTCCATAAGATAATGGACATAGCTTCTTGTGATTTATGTTGAAATACATTGGTAAGCTTAGGGGTCACATGATGTCTAGAAGTGGATTTTTCAATCTCAAAAACAATATTACACAACTTATGGGTCATAAATTTGGCTTTAACATGAATTTTTTTATATATTTTAATTATTTCCATTAAGCATTTGAGATTTATTTAAGGAAAAATGAAGTGAAGCCATAGCTTCCCTTTAAACAAGACACTAAACAAATGCTTAAACTAAAACTTTTTAGTGTGGATTTCAACTCAATTTGATAGTAAAACAAATTTCAAAGTGCAAACACACAATAATTATTCACTTTAATGCTAGACAAAGCAAAAAATTATGAAATATTATGTCAAAATAGGGTGTTGCAAGTGTCACAAAAAAATACTAATGTAAGAATAATTTTAAGAAAAATAACCTTTTTAATGATTTTTATACTTTGATTGTAAAATAAATCAAACCAATTAGTTCACCTACTTAATCACATAATTTATATTCTAAATAATATAAAAATTTGATTTAGATTTGCACAAAATTAGGTGTCAAAAAAGTCACACTCAGAATGACCACCTAGACACTTATTATAAAAACTATAATAATAGGTTTCAAAACACAAAATTGACCATGTATGTGTTTGGAAGGGGACAAAACGTAAATATTGACTGGTTACATGACTATGTTTGTCAAAATATTCACTCAGTCAAAAGTCAAAATAAGTTGGATAGGGAAACAACGGTTTTAGACGTGTGAAATGTTGGCACGTAAATCAAAAAATAGAATTCAAATATAATTAAATTTAAAATATTAACTTGACCAAGTTAAATAATATTTAATTTAGGGGTTTTTAACTTGGGACCTCCTTAGTTGCAAGTTTTGAGCAAAATTACTACCACCAACCCTTCTAGAAGCTTCCTTAAGAATTTATATACAATAATTGATATATGAATTATAATTTTTTTTTATTTTTACAAAAAAAAATATAGTTTCATATATAGGGTGCATGAATTTTCAAGAAGTGAAAAAAAAAAGATTTAAAAAGCTTTAAAGAAGGGTGGGGCCACCAACTTTACATGAAAAATTAAGAAATTAAAAAAATAAATTATTTTTAAAATAATTTCAAAACTATATGAAATAAAACTTTTACCTTTAGTATGCATAGGAAAAAATGGCACAAAAGTAGTATTTTGAAGATGCCCAGTAAGATGAATAGTCCACAAAATAGTCTAAAAATTTGCCACTCTTTCTGAATCTACCCTCTAAAAGTAATTATAGATTCAAATTTTGACTTTTGATAGAGAAAATTGTTTTTTCACTCCACCAAGTTGTACTGTGCTACCTAAGGGATCTTGGAAAAAATAAATTGAATCTTCTAATTCTTCAAAGAGATAACAAGGGGGTTTGATAGTCAGAATAATTGTTAAAATAACGTTTACACACTCTAAACCACCACCATAATCAATTTAGATAATTTTTTAAAGTTTTCAGGGTATACAAACCATACTTGGGCCATACAAAATTTCTTAATGGACCCTGGACTAAAATAAAATTCTTAAAAACTATTTCTTTTACTCTTGAGTGGTGTCTGGATTAAGATTCAAGATGTGGAAATGATGAACCAGTCTTCCTAGAGATTAAGCAAAAATAAAATTGACTCTATGTCATACACAAGATTGTAGGAGGCTTAAAATAATTTTTAAAAATATTATAATATGAATAAAATCTAAATTATTTTTACTTAATGCAATATGATTTCCAATTAAACCCACTCATCAGGCTCTAAAACCATGATAGAATTGATAAACCAATATATAGGATCTAGATATGAAATTGATTAACAAAGCATATAAATGAATATTGAAAAATTGACACAAAATATAAATATTTATCATGAGAAAACCTCAAAGAGGTAAAAAAAATCCCACCAATGTGATATTCATATATTTTAGAAACTTCACACCCCAATATAAAGCCTTCCCTTCTCATTTTTCCACAAAATAGCCTTCACAAAACTCATAGGCTGAATATGATCAAACAATTTCATATTCAAATGTATTTTCAAAATAGAGTAAAACCCTATTTATATTGAATAATTAAGGGAGGTGACCATTGCAAAAACAACAGGTCCACCCATCCTAATAAAGCGAATTAAATAAAACACTTGTTAAGTATTAAATTACTAAAAGAATAATATTTATTTTCACGAGGTTTCTTCCTCATGTTAATAAATAATATATTATTATTTAATTAATTACCAATGTAAGCTAAGGGTTAATAATTAGTACTTAGACATTAATTTTTCTAACATAGATGACTACATTCCCCCTTTAATTCTAAAAATATAGTAGGGTAAAATGACTAGGATAAAGGAAAGAGAGATGTATCTAGGCTTATCTCAAAGGCAAAGCCCTTGAATGTGGATCTGATTCTATGAATCATGCTCCATTGCATGTCCTAAAAATAAATCATGTATGAATCAATTATTACTTAATAAATATCAAAATCAAAGACAATAACTGAGAAAAGAGATGAGAGAGAGAGAGAGAGAGAGAGAGAGAGAGAGAGAGATGAAAGGAACAAACATGCTTCACTAGGTATGTGAACCACTATAAAAACTTGGTGGCATCCTGTGTGTGTAGATGGTGATCAATCGATGAATAGTTTGGATTGGTCTAATGGATTTACCAATCCCCATGTGTGGGTCGATCTAGAACTTAATCTAGCCTTGACTCTATCATTGCCCACCCCTATATGATGGATCATAATATGTGAATAACTTGGATTAGATTGATGAGTTATCCAACCCTTCTTATGTAGGGTGGATGAAGAACTCAAATAGGTTATGACTCCATCATTTCCTACCCATGTGTATTAGATTCATTTAAGGTTGAAAATGTGTGATGTAACTAAAATTATGTAAGATAAATCTAAGCCATTTGGAAACTCTAAAATATAAAAACATCTCTGGGCCACTCAAGAATGATGGCCAATATATATGGAATGAGGCATCAGTCTGGTATGATCCTAGTGCAAAAATAGTGTATATGGTGTCTATATTATATAAAATGGATAATGACATGGATTTTCATTCCATCTAAGAGAATTGGTACCAAATTAAATACATGGGAATAATGGGTCATGCTCATGCCCCTGATTTTGATATCTGTTTATATGGATTATGGACTAAGTCATAATAATTTGGGTCTATGCATATCTAAAATTTAAATGGAAGTGATTATGTCATGCATGATGTCCCCAATCTGAGAAAACCTATGTTATATGTGTAAAAACTAAGTATTTATTAAACCTATCTAATAATCTATGACTAAGATTGTGTAATTTAAATTGTAATTGATGGACCTTTTTTGGCATTTCTATAATTTTTTGTGTTTTAGGATATTAGATAGTAATGTAATCCCCTTTGCCAATATTGGATTGTGCTATAGACCATTTTATTACACTATTGACCAAATTTGTTATCTATGAGGGAAACTAAAACTAATTTGGGTTTCACTTTATTTCACTATATTTTGTTGATCCTAAGCACTATAATTTGTGTTTATGCATTGAAAATTGTATTATAAGTGCACTAGGATAGTTGATCTCTATGATAAAACCCTATGAATACCACCTCTTTTAAGGGGAGTTGTTGAACCTCTACAATAACTATCCTTGAAATAAAACTATGCATCATGTGTTTTATACTAAAAACATATTATATATGTGTGAAAAACCAATATAATGTGTACACATGACATCAGAATGTAAAAATAATTTGAGCATAAGTTGGTAATGTATGATGCATATTAGATATTGCATTCACAAGGTTGTCAAGATAGATGTAAAAATGTAAGCATGTATATGAATAGTAAATCTAAATATAATTTGAGTAAACTACCTAGGGGGATGGGGCATGATGTCCATCAAGGCACCCAAGGAGGAAACGGAGATGCATGAGGTCCCTCATGGGATCGCCAACTAGATGTGAATATAACAAGTAAGAGACAAGTGTCATCACCATGACACATACATGAAATCATACATATGAACACATGAGGCATGCAAAGAAGGCCATGGGGACACAATACAAGGGACACAAGCTTGTCACTAAGTATGAGAAAGAAATGCATACAAGGACATGTTCAAATGTTTGCATATGTAAATAGCATGCAAGGTTGGCTAAGATCCACATGGAAGGACATGTTCAAATGTTTGCATATGTAATCAAGAAGCACACATAAGGACATGAGCACATGTCCAAAGCATACACATAATGAAATAAAATTGCTTAGATTCATATAACAATGGCATATTCAAATGCCCTTGAGTAGATATAAAAGCAAACCGATGCAATCAAATCTAAATTAGTAAACCAAGAAATAAAAGTGTGCATAAACATGTGGTATAAATCCATATAAGAGTAAATATGTACATAAGTTGATTCTATGTGAGTCATTATCAGAATTGGAATATCTCATCACTCTTAGTAGACAAAAGTGTAGGTAATAGAGCATTTACAATTTTTTCACTTTTGTAGTGGAAAAATTTCTAGTCAATAGACTCTGCACAACATAGCTATCCAAGTAATGCATAATTATCCAGACATAGTTACAGACTCTATTTTAAGAATTGAGTTTTCACAAGCCTATCTTTTATTTTTTTCCAATATCATATACCTACTACATTCAACCAAAAATTCTAAGTATCTTCTTATTGGTTGTTCTTTTTGGAATTCATCATATGCCACTTTAATCAATTTCAATTAGTTCATATTTATATTTAGGTTTATGCTTAAATGTTATATTTTATAATCTAAATAATATTTCAATGTTTCATACCTAATAAACACTATTAAATCAAAAATAGGGTAAAATATATTAACTTTCTTGAATGTTTTTTTTTTTTTTTTTTTTTTTTTTTTTTTATAAATTTTTGTTTGAGGGTTTCAAGTGTGTTCATAAGTCCCATACACTAAAGAAAAACATGATCATCATTTCCAATATTTTATTGAACAATGCTATAGGATTTGTATTTGACCTATGGGTTTCAACTGAGTTCCTAATTTACATGTACAAATATGTTTTCTTCTTTTGGTTTGCAAATTATTTTCTTTCTTTTGCTTGATTTCTAGAAGTGTGTCCTGATAATTGTAAAACTCATAAGATCTATTGTTCTAGGAAAATTAATCATCAATTTTACCTAATTTATGGTGCAATGGGTGCTGCTCCAATACTCAAGCATTATAAAACACTATATATGGACTATATCTTCCATATACCTAAAAATTATATTTGAAGTGTATAACACTTTTTTATTTTCATCCATATGAATCCTCATCTATTTATATTTTTAGTGCATTGGTAAGCAATTATATCCAAGATGTTATTTTAAATATACCTTAGATTTTGTCATAATGTGTTTATGGGATGGTGGAATCATCCATGGTCAGCTCCCATTTTAATCTTGGTTCACTAATTATGACTACTAGGACTAGTACATCTATGAGCCTACAAATCAAACACACCTTACCTAGTTACACCCATTCTCTCTTTCCTTTTACACATTTAAATGATTCCCTTTTATGACACCCAATAATTTTATCTCCCTTGTTCTTCTAAGACATAGTGCTCAATTAATACATAATACATGTTTTTTCTCAATTTAATAATACAACTATCCAAAGTTATGTACAAGTTAAAAATGATGTTGATGATGAACATAATAATCAATATAATGATTACAGACATGATAATTAAGATAATTAAAGTGATCATGATGATCAAGATAATTCTAAAGGCTTTGAAAAAATTTGTTACAATAAGCTTAATGGGGTAGATCTTAAGAAAGTTAAAGAATTGCCTAATTTTCACCAAGGACTTCGTCAATATCCCAAACATGCGATAGTACCATGTTAGATTGTTCCTATCATCTAATAATATACATCAATCTAATCTTATAATATGTCAATAATAATAATATCTTTCTTTCATATTTTTTTAATGCTCCCACTTCAAGTGTCCTATTTTCTATTATTTATTTGATTCCCATATCAACACCTATAATTACATATGTGACATCATCCATAGTTATGGGGAAATAAAAATGCTTATAATATATTAATATGCCTATTTTTACACATGTAACATACACACCTAATTTTATTCCTATGCATGGTCTACCACCAACTTTGCCTAATGCACATTCCCTTCAACAAACTCTTACATCCCTACATTATAATGTGTTTCAATTAAAGCAAAGTGTCTCTAGAACTATTCATTCCAAGAATTCCCATACTTTATTTCACAACACTTTTTCACTTGAGATAGCATCTTATCTATTACTAGAAATATTTTTAAATCCTAAGCTTCCATTCTATGAAGGTAAATGTGATATCAAACATCATCTTCAATCAATTCATGCAACATGCTTGTATTATTCATAAAATGAAAATTTATTAACAAATATATTTACACAAAACCTCAAAGAATATATTTTTCAATAGTTATATGATATTCCAATCCAATCAATTGAAACATTCAAACATTTTATGAA
>JARHVA010002378.1:2480000-2562500 GCA_037957365.1 Torreya grandis | reverse complement strand
AGCATAAAATAACATAATCACAATAACATACATCATGACAAAAAAAAATTTATTCACAACACAACAATGAATACACATTCATAGAAAAAACACATATTTGAAACAACGAGTCCCCAATATCTTGAGACATTAAAAAGACATAAAAAAATCATTTTGCATTCTCTAATAAGTAATATCTAATTATGTTCCTACCAACACATCACACTTATATAAATATTATGCTATAATAGATGTTTTGGTGTGAGCATGGATTTACTCATGCCCAATAAGTTCTAATTCAATCTTTGTTAAAATAAAACAAGAATAATTTTGTTCATTAATGATTTTTATTGTATGATATGTTTATTAAATTTATTTTATCTGATTTTATAACAATGAAGATGTTTCATCCCTCATCCCAAAAAATATGGTAATATAAATTATTCTCAAATGATTCACATTTAGAAGCTTAACCAAACATTCTCTATTTTTTATCAACATTAAATGGTCAACCTATGTTTACTCAACACATATAGCGAACTAATTTTCTAAAAATAGTGTTACATATGTCACTATATATTTTTTACAATATAACCAACAAGGTTAGCCATGAAACTGTGGCTTCAATCCAAGGTCTCACTACATCACTCAAATGGTCAAGGTAATATTGCACCACATTCAAAGCTCTTATTATTGTCACAACAAGAAGATACTATCCCATTTCAAAATGGGGGGTTCCACATAATCACAATTTCCAATAAGTAATGATATTTACTAAAATTACATGCAAGATTAACTTCGTAGAGTTAAGTAATGGCAAAGCTTAGGAAAATGAAATTATTTTATGCATTCACATTTTACACCAAGGAAAATTTCACTGTGACAAGAAAATCAACTCACCCAAGCTACTGGAATTGGATTTTTATAATGTTAATACCAAAAAAAGGTGCCATCACCATCACATAATCAAGGAAAACATCTCCTATAGTTATCACAATAATATTACCTTATAACAAAAATACACATATATAACGTACTATTTGGATGAAAATTTGTCTTTCCCCATATGATTTTCACATTTTACCTTCCCTAAGGGAGTTTTAGCATGATATCTTCCATTCTACCATCAGTATATGAGGTTCATGTGTGCATATACAAAGATTGTTAACATATTATTTCTCTTTCTAACTTAGGTCCACTTGCACTCAAAGATGGCTGCAAAAGGGTCTCATACAATCCCTCCTATAGTTTTCCCATATTCCAATATGTATGACTAAAATTAACACTAACCTTCACTTACCTTTAAACTTTAGAAGTAAAGGAATTTAAGTTTATGAGTGAAAAAATTTATATGAGAGCAATACCTATCAATCAAATCCACCTGATTAACCATTCTTTTATAGATTTTTCTCCTTGTTATGGATGTTATTAAGATGTAAATATCAATTTTTATATTCTCTCCATATTGTATTTATGTTTTACCTTATCCATTATTTTACCACTTGATTTTCTAATTTAAATAATCTCATAAAAGATTACTTCCATCTAGATTACAAATTAGGAAGTGGTAGAAATAGTTAAGTACATTTGTGAAACTTAGCTATCATGGAGATTCTAGCTAGTTGTATCTTTCAATTTTGCAATTCAGATTCTCATTAAACCAATTTAATTTAACTATCATGAAATTTGGATTTTCTTGTTCTAAATTTTATCCTTGTGACCACTATATGTTAAGTTTTTATTGCATATGCATGTGGCCATAACCTGCAATCCATAGCAGACCCCAAATAAATTAAGTCATGATTTAAACATAATGGGTATGTGCACTCATGGGATTACATCCACAAAAATATAGATGGATAATTTTGTGGGTTATGATGCTAGGATGGACACCACATTTCCTCATCATTAACCATTTGTGACCCTTAAAAAAATTGAATGCTAAGTCACCCATATAACAATGACTACACGGTTCAAGTGGTCTCACTAAGTTGTTGTCACTAATGACCTCCACTATATTTTAGGTATAATAATTAACTAAATCCTATAATTCAATGTACTTATGAAATTCATGGAGCTCACCAATTAATAATACCACATTCAAGTCAAAACACATGGCCACTGAAGGCTTATACTCTTTCACACATAATGTGTGTTTGCACACACACATGGTCACAATCAAACTTCAGAAGATATTGATTGGAATGAGCCACAACCTATAAACTATGCGTTATGTTGGTAAGGCTTATCTTTAATTCCTTTTCATGAATGTGTGGATCCATGATCAAGAAACCTATCATGATCAAAGGTTGCCTATGGTCCCAATGGACTATAAACACTTTCAATTACTACCTAAACTTTCATGGGGTGAACTTAAAGGCAACCACTAATATGGTGACACATATCATCATCACAACATCTCAGGGTCATAGAGTGGCTAATGGTCTATAGAGAGTCCATTGAGACTCAAATACTCCATGTGGTTAGATTGGTTGCTAAGTGGTATGATCCTAACATTCTATTCACAAAAATTAAGACTTAACCACATGAACCACTTTATGCAAAAAATATATGCGATGAAGACTAAGAAGCTAAAAATGACCTTGAATTCGATAGAGAATGATTTCTCTCCTTCATTATTATTGTAATTAGGCAACCCAAGGTATGAACAATTATGATCTAAAAATAAAGAATGAAAGATAAAGGCTCATTTTGATTTCATTAGAATCTATCAATATGTTCATATTATGTCCATGGTTGCATTTCAAATTCACACATTTTTATGTATAATTTATTCCAAAAGGTAGCAATGTTTGACCCCTTTCTTATACCAATATGTAGCACCCTCCTATGATAATTTGAAACCAACTATAATTTTTTATATTTTAATTAACCTTAATTATGAATTTTCAATCATATTAACCCATTGCTTAGCCAACACATTAGAAAATTTTCACACCAAATTGTAGCAACAACATTGTGTCTTCATCCATAATTAATTCCCACTGATTAATATGGATGGGTTGCCAAGTTGATCTCAATTTATCTCAATCACATGTAAGGTTATGATCATAAGACCTGTGGGTTAAGGGCACAAAAAAGATAAATCTTATGGCATTTTATGGCTAAATTAACCCAGACCAAATGCGATCACAACACCCTAAGCATAGGCCTCTGATGTGCATGCACCTACTCTTTGGTCTACCTACATATTGGCTTGTGCCTATTACATAAGTGAAATCATGGCTATTGTAGTTCTCCAAAATTTTAGAGAGTGTCTTTGTCCAAATGAAACATTGGATATAAAATCTTTATTAGGATCAAGGTAACAAATTATATTATCATATAATCCTAATTAATTTAATTCATACCCTTAAATATATAAATATATTTATATCCACAAATCACTAGTATAAACACACTAAATCATGAGCGGGTTCTCAATTAATCACCATACTTTTATTGGTTCATAATAATTCACAACTTTAAATATGTAAAAATATAATCAATCCTAGCCACCGCAAGTCCAACAAACCTAGGGTCATGGGTCGCGTCATGTATTATAATAAACATAGTCTCCACATCACCCTTATAATAGTGTATTCACAATAAAATATTAGGTTCATCTCATCATAATGAAATGTCCCCATCAAAATCCATTAATCTACTTAATATATATAATATTAATATTATTAATTATGTCATATTTAAAGATATGGTTTTGAATCCTAGAAGCAGGCCACGATAGTAAAATAAAAAGGTTATTCAAAATAATCATCCCCATCTAAAAACTTTAATCTAAATAGCAGGTATAGTACTAATATTAATTTTTATACCAGGACCAAAGCATGCCATGACATTAAAGTAAAAAAAATTTCCCTGGTCAGGGAGAGTATTCAAGACTTTTTCGAGGAATTCTTTCCATTGTCTTTGACTGACGGGCAGCCATAATGTGACATACTCCCAATAGAAATGTGAGAAATGAAATATGATTAACTAAATTAATATTCCAATGCCCTAGGTCAGTCCACTTAGAATTATTCTATGATATTAAACACCTAATTTATGCATAAGTGGCTTGTGGGCAAATATATAGTATTTTTGGAAATTATTCAAAATGAAGTATGCTTGGCTATTACAATTTTTTTTAAAGATGGAACCATGCTTCAAGAATTCAACAATACTTTTTTGGTTCTCATCCCTAAGAAGCATGGGGCAAACCAATTGAAGAACTTTATACCAATTAGCCTATGCTCCACTTTCTATAAAATCTGCACTAAAGGTTTGGCTCTAAGAATCCAAATGTTGCTTGACAAATTGATTACAGAACAATAAGGGGCTTTTATGTTTGGTAGATAAATCTCATATGGTATTATTATAGGTCATGAAACTATTCATTCTGTGGTCAATTCTTCCTGACAAAGTATGTTTCTCAAATTGAATATGAATAAAGCATATGACAGAGTTTCATGGCATTTTCTGGATAGAGTCCTTGAAAAATTTGGGTTTAATTAGGTTGCCAAAAATATGATTGCTTCTTGCATATCTGACTCCATGTTTTCAGTGATTATTAATGGGGTTCTAAAAGTATTTTTTCTGACAGTTAGAGGACTCAGACAAGGTGGTCCGCTATCTCCATATTTGTTTTCTTAATGGCTAAAACTTTGAGTAGAATAATTGACACTGTAAGTTCTTCTACGATTATCAATGGAATCTTAGCAGCTCCAAACACCAAATCTATCACCCACCAAAAATTTGTGGATGACACTTTGATGATGGGAGAACCATCTATTTTTAAATCTAAATACTTCAAGAAAATTCTTGAAATATATGAGATAGTGTCGGCTAAATCATAAACTTCCTCAAAAGCTCCTTATTTTTTTATCAACACTTTGTCTTCTCTACGAGGGAAGATTTACAAGATTATTGGTTTTGTTATAAATAATCTTCCTTCCTCCTACTTTGGCATTCCTCTTTTTAAAGGAAATATGAAATATGATTTCTAAAATCTTATCATAGCTAAGATTCAGAAGAAGCTATCTGGATGGAAAAGGAATTTTCTATTTCAAGATGGAAAACTAAAATTAATCAAGATTTCATTGCAAATAATCCCTATTTACTTCATGTCATTATTTGTCAATCCCAAAAAAGTGGTAGAACAAATTGAGCATATCCGAAAGAATTTTCTTTGGAGGGGAATGGAAGATGGATTCAGATTCCCCCTTGTATCCTAGAATAAAGCCTACTTACCTTTAGCTAAAGGAGGATCGGGTCTCAGAAGGGTTAAATTTATGAATCAATCATTATTAGCTAATAAAGGGTGGAGGGTGATCAAGGAGGATAACCACTAGACTAGGATCATCAAGGCAAAATATCTAAATCTGAGGGAGGATTCATGCTTTCTTATAGAAGAAGGTCCTATTAACAGTTCTTCCTTTTGGAAAGCCTTGAGAGATGGAAAGGATATCCTCAGGATAGGGATAAAATGGAAAATAGGTAGAGGAAACAAAGTTGATTTCTAGGGGGATCTTTAGTTAAATCAAACCCCATTAGGTGTTTTTCCTCTTGCAATGGGGCTAAGTGAGTATTTTAGAGAGGCCATAGGCCATAAGGTGTGTGACTATTGGTAGGATATTTATGGTAGAAAAAGGTAGAATTTCCTCCATAAAAAATATTTGAACCACCAATAAACTCTCTTCTTACAAGAGTTAAATAAGTCCCTTTAAAACACTCATATTAGCATCTTCCCAAAAGATGATGATCTTATTTAGAAATATAACCCCAATGGACTATTTTTTGTCAAATTTGGTTATATCTCCCTTTAGGACCAAGAAGAAATAAAGGATAATTGGAATTGCTTGTGGATTAAAAATATTACTTCCACGATCAATGTTTTCTTATGGCTAGCAGATCAAAAAAAATCCTAACTATGGATAATTTGATGAAGAGGGGAATCCCAATGCTTAATAGATGTGATCTTTACAAATAAGAGGCTAAATATATAGAACATATTTTCCTTCCCTGGTCTTTCACTTCCTCTATTTTTCAATCCTTCTATAATTTGTCCAATTATTCTTGGGTTCTACCTAGGTCCATTAAGGATCTGATCTATCAATGGGAGTCACCTTAGGATTACCTGCTTCTAAAATTTTGGTAGAATCTAATTTTTCCTCACATTTTCTAGGAAATATGGATTTTGAGGAATTTGATCATCTTTGATAATATAAATCCTAGCCATTCCTCTACCTTTAAAAAAATTATGGATTTTGCCAAAGAGAAATGACTAACTTATGCCTCTTCCTATGATGGACCTCCTTCCCCCCAACTTTCTCAGACTCTTCACATGTTGAATCTTGAAATCCCTACTCATTCCCACAAGTAGTGTGTTGATAGATCTAGGATCAAGTACATCAGCCCTCCCACTCAATGGTATAAACTGAATTTTGATGGATCAACTAAAGGGAACCCTAGACCTATGAGAGTTGGAGGAGATATCCAGGATCCAAATGGGAATCTCATGGTAGCCTTTGTGGGACCTCTGGGGATCCAAACCAATCACTTGGTAGAATCCAAGGCTACTTTTTGGGGTATAGAATTAGCATTGAATATGGGCTTGGAGAATTTGTAGGTGGAGGGAGACTTTATGAATATCATCAATTATATGAATGTATCCACCCATTCTTCCTAGAATATAACATGTATCATAGAAGATGATAAAAATTTGCTTATCTTCTTCAAGGGGGTGTCCATTTTTCATTATTATAGAGAATATAACAAATGCACAGATAAAATGGCTAATATAAGGGTCTTTAGTAGTTCCCTTACCCATAGGCAAGGTGATGTGGCATACCCTAATGATGTCATCCCCTTCATCGAGATTGACAAAGGTCATTCTAATGTGGGATATGAAGGGTTTTATTATGGTTAATCACATTCAACAAGGGTGGAGGATACCTTGCACGTGTAAGGACATCATGTCTTTCCCATACCATAATATATTGCTTGTATATATTTATTTCACATAAATCTCTAATAAGTTTAATGGCACCACCTTCAACATCATTCTAAATTTCATTACAAGGAGCCCCATCCATGAAAAGTGTAGTAGAAGCATACAAACAAGTATGGGTGGTAACCGTGATCTAATAGATTTAATATCCTATGAAAAAGTGAAGGAGGATGCCTATGTTTGGAAAAATATGGTTAAGGGTAGGCTAGCAGGCTACATAGAGAGACTGGTTGGTCATGATGTGGTGACATCCAGAGACTTCACTCATAGCTAGAATGACAGAGAGGTTCTAATGTGAGGTATGAAGCTCGTGGTCACCAAAGAAGTTATAGGTGACATCACAAGTATGGATTGTTCAGGTGTGAAGGCTTTTAAGAATAAAAATAGAAAGGAAGAACTGTTCAACATTTTATAATCTAAAATCTTTGAACCAAAAAGGGTTTTTGAGGTTGGACCTACCCAAGAAGTGGTTGGGTGTGTGCCTCTAAATATTGATGTAAATCCCCCTTGAGAGGAAGCATATGGTAATATTTTCTCACCACTTTTTACTCCTCAACCACTTCAAGGGCCACCTAATCAGTATACCCTTTTTCCTTCTTAAATCATTGGAAGTATTGGTTAACAATTTCAAATGAAATCCCTTAATAGATATAATCCACCATGGGCTTATATTGCTTTTGGTAAAAAGGGGTGAACCCCTTTGGACCAAATCTATGACAGAGACCATTCACATCATGAGTGAGTGGGAAGAATCTATCAAGGAGGATGGTTTCTTCTTGGAACATGAAACTAAACATGCAGGAGGTCAAAATGTCTTTTTTGAAATAGAGAATATTCAGGGAGACTTCAATCCTAATGAAATTCAAAAGAGCCCCCCTTAAATTATAACACCCATCGCTAGTAGGGGCTAAGATTCTTTCAATTTCAAACTGATAGAGGAGATCAAACAGTCCATCAAGAAACTGCAAACTAAGGTGGAAATACAGAACCTCCTAAGTATGGAAATCTCTAATGAGTTTGAGAAGCTAAAAATCTTGTTGGTCCCTGGGGATTTGTCTCTGAATAAGGGTGACTTCCAATAGGATAAGCAGGAAGAAATAGTGACCAAACAAACTCCATAGGGAGCAATAACTAGCTATAGTGGTAGAGGAGAGAAGACGGGTGGAATCTGAACAAGTGAAGGAGAAACTCAAGTTTGTTAGGCTAAAGCATAAGAGGCCAGCCATGGAATCCATATAGGGGATAGGCAACTATACCAAAGGTAGAGAAAAGAAAATAAAGAACATGGGGGACAATAAATTGGTCCTATATTCTGAGTCTAAGGAATTAGACTAACTTTCATCTGGTGTTTAGGTTTCTTCTTGTGTTTTTGCTAGTTTTTTGGCATCTTTTTGGCTAAAGATAGCAGTTTTGATTGGCTTCTATTATTTTTCCCTTTTTATCTTGTTGATTGTTCCTAAAAATATTTTGATTTCTTTATGTAAAAAGGTATGGGACCCTCTTCCCATCTTTTAACCTATCAAATAAAAAAATATACAGTTTGTATGCTGCCCAAAAAAAACTAAATGTGATAAATCTTTGATTTCAATGTATACAATTTAAATTATGCATGTTTGAGCTAATAGAGATAAATACGATTTACTCTTTCTATGAAAGAATAGAGATTCTTAGTTTTTTTTAAGAATAATACCCATAAAGTTAATGGTGACATAATCCATAATTTCTATGGGCATATTTTGTTCATGATAAAGGTTTGCTAGTTGACAGAAAGGTGAAGAAAATAATTCTTTAACATCCTTTTATTTCTTAAGTATCCTCTTTTCTACAAACAATAAAATAAAAGCACAATTTTATTAAAAGAAAAATATAAATTTATTGAAAGGGTTGTAGTTCAATTGGTGAGGATGATGATTATTTATATCCATTCATCAAGATATAAATATTTTTAGATACTTGATACGAAGAGTCAAGTAGTTAAGGTTAAGATCATAACCTTGATGATTTTGATGACGTGGATGTCCTTTAGTCATAACTACTTACCTAACAAACTCACTGATTTAAATGTATACTTACTCAACATTATGATTCACTATATATTTACTCTAAAAATATAAATATAAATACCAATATTTTATATAATTTAATGATTCCTTATAATACTTAAATATTCAATAAAATAAATAAATCATATGTTGATAATTGATCCTCATCTCTCTCTCTCTCTCTCTCTCTCTCTCTCTCTCTCTCTCTCTCTCTCTCTCTCTCTCTCTCTCTCTCTCTCTCTCTCTCTCTCACACACACACACACACACACACACACAATGGTAAAGAGAATAAATCAATATATATAAAATCTACGGTGCCCTTAATTATTCTTACTCTTTTACCATGTTTCATTGAAGGTCAATCCAATTATCTATTTATAAATAGACATCCCTTACAATCTTAAGACATGCATATCCCCTTTGCATATCCCATGTTCTTAAATAATTAAATAATGTTTGTCTTCCATAATTTATTTTCTATGCACATAATATACAATACTAAAATAAAGGTATGTCGAGTTATATATACTTACCAAAGAAATAAATAGATATTTATACCTGTGAGATGATAAATTTGAATAATTGATTTATGATATACAAATTATATCTAAAACATCCTAATCTGCAATCTACCATTAAAATTTAGAGTTAATTAAGATTATAATGTAAAAACAAATGAAACATTCATACCATCATTATATCTTAAAAGCTAAGTGCTCTAAATCATGATCAAAACAATAAAAAAAACTATGTGATTGTGGATTTTGGATTGCTTACAAATAGACTTAAAATTTCAACATGATATTGGCTTGATAAATTAATTTTGATGGCATGGATTCATTGATAACTTGATGAAAGGATTATTGGATTGGATTAACATAGATTTCTTGCACTTTCAACTCCTTCGTTTGGAATGGAGGGAAACATGTTTTAAATAGGCAAGGGAGAGAGATTTTTCAATAAATTAAAAATTCATTGGAAGCCTCTAGAAAACAAGACTCTAGAGAGGAAAGAAGGAATTCTAAAAAAAAAAATCTTTAGGATTCTCTACAGAGAGAACTCTCTAGAAGAAGAAGGGTGGTGGAGAGTTCTAGATTCCATTAGGGAATCTAATGATGGTTAGGAGAAGATTAGAAGAAGGGTTAGGTGAGGAGTAGGAGATAGACTTGTAGGAAAGTTAGGAGTAGGTGGGAATTTTAAATTCCTAAATATTAGACATATGAGACTAGTTAGTGGATAATGGGGACTTAGGTGAATAATCAAGATAGGTTAAAAGAATTAATGAAGACATAGGAAGGGGTAAGGTTGATGTATGATAAAATGAATGAAATGGATGTTATGAAAATTATTAGAAAGAATTAGTAAAGAGGACTTAGATGAAGTTGGGTGAGATTAATGATTCTTAGATGAAATTAGTAATGAAGGGAAGCGAGTAAATTCAGATGCGGACAATACCCTTCAAACACACTTATCAATTATTCAATAATTCAACCTTTTTAAAATAATAACAATTTAAAGAATATAGTTAGAAGGCTTCTACTAATTATATAGATCATAATATCTCAGTTTCACTAAAACATAGAGTTATTCTTTTGTACAATTTATTGTGAATAGTTATAGATCTCATTCACAAGAAAAGGATGAATAGTTATAGATCTCATTCACAAGAAAAGGAAATCCATTTATAGTAAGCATAGATAATAAGTATAAAATATGATTATAACTGTCACTTTGAATCTATTTATTCATACTTCAATATTTAATAATCTACTAATAGTATTTTATTTTCAAAGGAAAAGGGCATGCTTATGATTAGAATGTGTGCACCTTATATTTATAATATTGTTTCTTGCTTGGCTGCTTAATTAATTACATTGTAATCACAAGGATACTAGACGATGAATTTTTTTTAGTACCATGATCCACGTAACCACTTTCATTATGTTTGTACAAAATACATAAAGTAAAATAGAGGAATCCATCGCATTGCCCTATCCTCTAATGTTATATATGTTTTTCACTGAAATGAATTTAGTCTAGTTGAAATTAACACACTATAATAATGTTAGATATTATAAAACTTATAATGGCAACGCTATCTTCCATTGATCATATGTTCAACTTGTTAAGAGTGAATGACTATTATAAGTCTTATTTCAAATTTGAAATAGATTTGAGTGATGTTATGACCTTTCATAAAATTCTCATGGAGTTTAGTTAGAGTCTCACATTTTTTCTTTTCATAAATTCGTGATCAAGACGTTTGAACCTTTCAACTTGCTAAACAATACCCTTCTTCAACTACCTAGTATATAAAATTCCTCTTCTTAAAGAATCCTTACAATCATTCAATGATGGAGCTACTTCAAGCTATTTATATTTTAATTGAGAGATGGCGTTCCTTGCACTTGCATATATTTTACCCTTTTTTTTTGGTAATACCCTTTTACAAGTGCTATGGTCCACTTTAATATGTCCTCGATATAATATCACCAAACCCTAGTATTTTGTCCTAATCATAGACAATGGTTATCAAATAAATTATGCTGTGTTTAGTCGTAAAACACATAAATATGACTCGTCACATTTTAACCAAACTCTTTTTAGAAGAGGTTTGTTCACATCCATTTAAACACAAATTTTAGAATCAACATATGTTTTTTTATTAAAAGTTCCAGATAAAATATAAATAATCTTTTCGAAAGGGTATCTAATCTTTAAAAGAATGGCTTCCACCCACCCACAAATATATTCGAATGTTAAACAATATTACGTATATTAAAACTACCTTTAGATTCTTTTGCAAAAAATCAATTTTTTATATTTTTATATTAAAAAAAATTAATTAAAATAAAATAAAATTATTTTAATTATATGTATAAAATCTAATATGTATGGATCACATTTTTTATAATACTTTTTTTGACCTTTTATATGAAATGATATATTATTTATTATTAAGATTATAATACAAATCTATAAATTTTACAACTAAACATAAAGAGATTCTTAAATATTATAAAAGCTTCAACAAGTCATTCAAGAGTATTTATTTTCTATGTACAACATATTTAATATAGTCATTTCAGTCAAAAGACTTTTAATACTAAATTTAAATTATATTATATTTTTTCATACAACATATTCAATATAACGACTTCAATAAACAATTTTTAAAAACTTCTTATACTAAATTTAATTAATATTATATTTTTATATTAATATGAGTGTTCAATTTCCAATAACCTCCTCCATAACAATTAATTACGTTGTAGTTAGACTCACCTCCTATATATTTACAAATTTATTACTATATAAACAATAAATAGTGCAATCTATTTAATTGAAACATTATTATTTAAAAAAAAAAAAAAACCAAACCATCCATTAAATTCATTCCATTAATAACTCTGCGAAACAACCATCTCGCAGTCCATTTATTATGTAGGAAGTAAAACTTAGCATTTAATGTGACCCTCAAACACTAAGAAAACGGATGATGGTGTGACTTTAGTTTCACGAGAAGCAAGGACACTTTGATTTTTTTAAAATGTGGTGGGTGATATTTTTGGAAATAACGAACTCCAAGGTAAATACAAGCCTTTGTTATTGCTAAATTATATAATTTTAGAATGCATGCGTACTTTTTGATTATTTATCTAAATTAGGCATTAGTGTGGTGTATTTTACGTTTTTAATAGTGTACTGACCTTTTTAATGATCTTTTTAATAAATTTTAGTTGAATCGTTAATTTCAAAGTGTTTTGCATTTACAATATGAAAATATGGGATCTTTAATTTTATCAATGGTTAGATGTTGTGGTTTTCTAATTTTGTTAAGTGGGTTTCTTTGTTTTGTGATCTGTGTTATAGCATGATTTTTATAAGACTTTTTTTATGGTTTACTGGTTACGCGAGGGTTGTTATTTACTAGTGTAATTACATGTAAGTAATAAAATATCATGAGTGGGTTTTGAGTATGTCAATGGACTCATTTCAAATACGAATTCATTGATACTCAATTTTTGCATGGGACAACATACTTCATAACATTGCTATGTGTTAGCATATTAGTGTGTGATGTCATTTTAACCTTTCCTTTTTATTTAGAGAATACATTTAAAATCAAGGTATAATACATTTAAAATCATGACATTTTGGTTAAAGATTAGACTTTTAAGTCATGTTTCTAGTGAAGGTCCTTCGAGCCCTACATAAATAGGGCATTGAAAATCAATTTCATTTGGTAGTGCCCAACAAAAAAAATTTGGTCCTGCAGGCCAAAAATCGGTCTCCTTCTTTCCTTGCTATGTGTTAGCATATTAGTGTGTGATGTCATTTTAACCTTTGCTTTTTATTTAGAGAATACATTTAAAATCAAGGTATAATACATTTAAAATCATGACATTTTGGTTAAAGATTAGACTTTTAAGTCATGTTTCTAGTGAAGGTCCTTCGAGCCCTACATAAATAGGGCATTGAAAATCAATTTCATTTGGTAGTACCCAACAAAAAAAAATTGGTCCTGCAGGCCAAAAATCGGTCTCCTTCTTTCCTTGCTATTCTGAGCTATCAGTTTTGGATGCATCCACCTTACTACAAATGTTTCTTTTTCCTTTGCAATAGCCCTATCCTTATGAAAAATTGAAAGATCTAAAGGCCTGTAGGTTCTCGACTTGATATGGGGCTTATTTCATTGGGCAATTGCCTTAGACAAACCTTTTGGCAAAAGGATGGGCCAATTCAAAGAAATGCAAGTCCTTTTACAAAGACTCCGAAGGTCAAGTACCCTTGCGAAGGGCAGGTGGGTGACCAATCAGACCTTGCAGCAGGATCCAAAGGGCAACTTCGGGGCCCAAAGTGCCCTTGCAGAGGGATTAAAGAGGAGGCCGAAAGGAAAGTTTTCCTTCGAGAAAGTGAGCAAGGGAAAGGATTCCTTCGAAGTTTTTTTTGAAGGAAATCCACGACAAAAGACAAAGGTCCTTCAGACATTTTGTCTGAAAGAAAACACAAGGAAGGAACAAAGGTAAGTTCCTTCAGATAAAAAGTTTGAAGGAATTTGTCAATAGAAAGGACTAAAACTTGAAGGCACATTTCCTTCGGGAATTTCAAAGAATTGGGAACCCGAAGAAAGGCCAAGATGAGAGACAAGATTTCCTTCAGGCAAAATGTCTGAAGGAATTCCTTCAGACATTTTATCTGAAGGAATGGAGAAGACAAGTGAGCCTGTAGGAGCTCGAAGGGCAGGTACCCTTGCAGGGGACTCCTGGCGACCTAAAAGAGGACCTTTTCCAAACTCCGAAGGGACATCTTCCCTCTAGGAAATTTCAATTTTAAAAATTTGAAGGAATAATCGAAAGGATGACAGGCCCAAGCATGTCAAGTTTAACATAATGAACTAGCCGTTGGAGTTCAAATGTCCTGTGACAGGCACACGAATGCCAAATTCAAGGCAACAAAATAACCATTGTGTTTTAAATACTTAGGGACAGGTCTGTGCATGGCAAAGAAAGGCCACTGAGAAAGGAGCCCGAGAGAGCTCAAATTGCTAGAAAGTGACAAAATAGCAAGGAACAGGGGTACAAAATAGAGAATCTAGAACACGACCACACACACATACAACAACATTTGGAATGTTTTAAAAGACGCACCTAGCCAAGCACAAACATGAATTAAGTAGTCCAGGTGGCAAAAGGTGTCAGCAGGAGAAGTTATTATTGCAGGTGAAATAGTCTCCACCAAGTGGTTATCAAAGAGTGCAAGCATTCAATGGCGCGGCCTATTTTTCTTCGTTTGAGCATGGATGAGTGAACAGTCACATAAGTTTCATAAAGAGGAGCGGCCTTGCCATTTCAAAGGATCAAGCAACCCATACTTTTGAAGAGACATTTAATATGATTTAAATGCTAAAGTCAAGGCTTGTGACTACCCCAGCATGGTTCCTTCACCAGACTTCCTCTTTCCAATGTATTCAATGCAGCATGGGCCACTTGTTGAAAGAGGTGCCATAGTCTTCTTTTTCATGCTATATATTGTAACCTCTCAAGTTAAGAAGGATATCTCTCATTTTGTAAGGCGAAGCCCTGCCAAATTTCACCTTTGATCAATAAGAATGTTTTTTACCTTTATTTGACTGGCTATGCTTTTGAGTGTGTCTGTATATCAATTTTGTGTTCAAACATTTTAGCTTGATGCTTCCAAAAATTGATACCAACACACCTAGTGTAGTCAAAGCCATTTCTGCAGGTTAACTAGAAGTGATTCACCTGGAGTGCATAGAAAGAAGAGTAGCTATCAGACAATGTGTTTTCTATAACAATTATGGTAAGTTCATTTTCTTGTCTGTCTTCATTAAGCCTCCCTTTTAAAGATCCCTACAGTTTGGTCTTTTACCAAATAAAGTGTATGTTTTCCCCCTTTCTGGTTTGAAGTGTGAATATCTGAGTAGATCAACATCATTTGGTGCATCACCACTTAGAGTAGTTTTCTATTCTATTTATTCCTTCTCCCTTTCCCCCCAGTATTAGCAATAGTAGTAAAAGACAACAAAGATACATCAAAGGGAGCTAGCCCTTATCTAGAGATTCTCCCCTCAATTTTACTAGACCCATAGCAAGAGGGGAGTCTCCATTGTGTTGCGTGGAAGAGAGAAGCCCAATGTTCTTTCAAAGGTGCAATCCACAGCGTCAATAGTTTTTGGCATGCCTGGTGGGACAAAATTTTAATGCTAAAAAAAAAATTAGGATTGGTTTTGGTCCTGTTACAGCAAGAATGAACCACTAATTCAGCATCTGGTGACTCCATTTTGAAGAACATCAGTCTCTGATCAAATATCAGCCTGACATCTTATGCCTAAGGTCACCACATGATCTGCTACCAAGGGTGTCCCTTTTGAATTCATTGAACTACAATTGAACTCAGCAAGGTGATTGAGATTTACAAGGACCCATCCCTATACAATAAGTCATTTTCCCAGACTTGCTATAAAATATACTTACACAAGAAGACCTCGACAGAACTTTGTTATCATCATGGCCTTACCTTTTGTTGCCTTTCATGGTCAAAGCCCGTTAAACCTTCTACGTTATGGCCCAATCCCAAGGAAAGCTCTTAAGAGTGTCCCTCCTTTTAATGGGGAGGAGCCTATTTCTACCATTGAGCACATCAGAAATATTGCCAACCTCTGTAATATTCACAATGTCACTGAAGAGAACATTGCTATCAGGCTGCTGGCACTGTCCTTCAAGGGTAAGGTTCTGGACTGGTATGGAACTTTGCCTATGAATTCAGTCAGCACATGGAATGAACTAGGTACTCTCTTGACAAACAAATTCAGGGAGAAGAGTGACCACCTCTCACTTGCTAAGTAGCTAACCACCATGAAAAGAGCTCCACATGAATTCATGCAGGTTTCAATACCAGGTTTCAAAAGACTTGGGACAGAATCCCTATTTTGGTGAGACCAACCCCAAGCTATGTCTTCCTCTATTATTTAAAATCTTTGAACAATGACATTGTTGTCATGATACAGTCCATGGGAGGACAAGTGCTACCAGCTACTTATGAAATAGTCATAACAGTTGAAAATTGCCTGGTGCAAGTGGGAAAGATAGCCCCTAGACCTCATATGCCGCTCTTCCCTGAATTGCCACCTCTAGTCCAGACTGTTGCACCCACCTTAGCTCTTCTACCTGGCATAGAAAAGCCAACTGCTACTTCACCTAATGACCTTCATGAAGTTAAGAGCTGACTGCAAAGCGTGACCAATGAGTTGGTGGCTCTCAAAAGGCAACAAGCTCAAAACTATTAGCCAAATTAGGGATATTAGTAGTTCAAATAAGTAAGTAGACCCCATTTTCAGAATTATAATTGAGGATAGGGTTAGTTTGCACAAGCCAGACCATATCAAGGGTATAATCTAGGCACTCCTTCATTGTTTAAGGCTCTTATGCCCACTCAAAATAATCTGGTACAGGAACAACCAAATTGCTCACCCCTGTGATATGGTTAAGATCAGGCTGCTTACACAAATGAGATGCCAAGTCAATATATGAATGCACAAGATAATCAAGCTGCCCAATTCCCAAGCTTTGAGATGTGAATACAACCCAACATGGGCAGCAGTCAGGCTCAGCCTGATTCCACTCTCATGAATCACATGGAAGGTGAATTTTGTGTAGTTAACTACATGGGTAGTATGAACAACCAAGGTGATTATGTTGCAGCCAACACAAGGTCTAAAAGAAGAGATATGGAGGAAGCTCAGGTAGCTGCCCAAACGTCCGTAGGACCTTCATCATCACATGAAAACTAGAAATTTAAAAATTTTAGGCTGTTAGTTGTACCCTCAGCTCCTCATCCTACGCCCTAGGCTGCAAGTGCCCCCAAAGAAAACTTAAAGGGTAGTAACCCTCAGATCAACATGGTGGACTAGATGAAGAAGTTGCGCTTGAATATCTCTTTTTGGGATTCATTGGCAATGCTTGGATAAAAGGACATATTCCATAAGGAGTTGCACGAGTTATATGAACCACCTATCCCAACAAGGGCTGATAACATTTTGATCATGAATGGGCACCCTTCCATGGCAGGCCAAGCAAAGAAAGATGAAAAATTCCCCCCTTTCTATCTATCCTTAGTCATAGGATATTTCTTGGTGCACAATTGCATTATTGACAGTGGGGCAAGCACCTCAGTAATGCCAAAATATATCGCAAATAAATTGGGACTCAAATACAAATAAATGACCAAGGGAGTTCTGCAGTTAGATGGATCACCAACTAAGATAGTGGGAGTGGTGAGAAGCTTGAACTTGACGCTCCACATCTATCCAACTTTCTTAGTTCCCCATGACATGGTGGTGGTGGATGTTCCTCTCTACTTTGCCATTTGCTTGTCCATGGATTTCACATCCAAAATAGGCAGGTACTTAGTAGTAAATTGGTCTTACATGGTTTTTAGAATAAAATATGGGAGTAAGGTGAGGATTGAGTCAGATCCAATCCATAGAGATCATTTGGAGCCATACTCACTCAAAGTGGTGAATGTTAGCTACGCCATTATTGATGAAGAAAAATTATAAGTGGATCAATCTCTACCCTCTTCTCTTGAAGGAGTTGCTGACCTACTCTTAGACGAATGGGGAAGCGACAACTTTGAACATGACCCATACAAGTTCATAGAAGAGGTAGGCCTCATGATTTATTACATGCATGAAGAGGGTAATTTTGTACCAAATTTGATGAAGGCAAACCAAGAAAGCTCGAGTTTATGGAAACTCTTCTTTGATGGCTCAAGAAGCAAACTGGGAGTTGCTGGTGGAGTAGTGCTAATTTTCCCCTCAAAGAAGAAATACTTCTCAAATTATAGGTTCTAGTTCTCTTGCACATGTAATGTTTTAGAATATGAGTCATTCATGGTTTGGAGTGGGCAAGAAAAAGAGTAATTAAAGAGCTACAAGTTTTTGGGGACAACGAGTTGATCATAAATTAGGTGAGAGGCTAAAATCTAACCAAGAATTCCTTGCTAAAGTCTTACAAGCATAGAGTATGAGACTTAGTAGAGAGTTTCCTTGATTTCAATGTTATTTCCATACTAAAAAAGTAGACAGACTAGCAGCACTTGGTGCTTAGTTTGACATCCCCAAAGAGATAGGCTGAGATAGCAGTCCATGCCATTTAAAAGTGGTAATCAGACCCTCTGTGCTTGATAACATCACCAACTGGTAAGTGTTTGACAATGATTAGTAGATAGCATTCTTTTTGTAAGAGGAGGTTGAGTTTGCCTCTAGAAATCAAGCCAAGCTACAGCAACAGTATGGTAGCCAGATTGTTCAGTTGAAGAACAACAAACTTCCCAAAGGCTTAGTCACTCTCAAAAGTATCTTCAATGAGGATGAACAATTGAAAAATGACAAAGCAAGCATCACAATGAAGAAATAAAAGTATGAAAAAGGTTGAGATATTCAAGAACAAGCTACTTACACTTGGGAAGGTATGTACAGATCATGAAAGGTAGGCTTTCATCTTGTTGTACTAGGAATTTGCCGATGTCTTTGCTTTGGAGTATAATGATTTGAAGGGTTTTGACCCAAGTTTGACCCAACATACCATTGAGATGGAGGAAGGCACCAAGCCCATCAAACAGAAACAAAGAACTGTCAACCAAAAGATTGAACCTCTCATGTGAAAGGAACTCACCAAGCTGATTTAGTCTAGAATCATATTTCTGATCAAATACTTGTCTTGGTTGGCCAACCTTGTTCCTATCCAAAAAAAATGGGGAGATTAGATTATGTGTATATTTTAGAGACCTCAATGGAGTCTTGTTGAAAGACGACTATCCTCTCCCAAGTATGGAGTAGATCCTCCAAATGGTGATGGGCAGTGAACATTTCTCCCTCTTGGATGGGTATGTAGGGTACAATCAAAATTTAGTGCAAGACAATGATCAATACAAGATAGACTTCACTACCAAGTGGGGGATGTTTGCTTATTGAAAAATGCCATTTGGACTGTCCAATGCTAGAGCCACTTTTCAACGAGCCATAGACATGGCTTTTCAAGGCCTAATAAATAATGTTGTACTAGTCTATCTTGATGATGTGATAGTATTTTCTAAAGAGGTAGGCCAACATATGAAACACCTTAGGAAAATATTTGAGAGGTGTAGAGAATTCGGTATCTCTCTCAACCCAAAGAAATGTGTGTTCATTGTCTATGAAGGTAAACTCCTTGGCCATGTTTCGAAAGAGGGCTTGACCATTGATCCAAAAAGAGTTCACTCCATCCTAGAGATGTCATTGCCTAAGCATAAGAAATGTTTTCAAAGCTTCTTTGGAAAAATAAATTTCATCAGGAGATTTATCCCAATTTTTTTTGAGATAGTCAAGCCAATGACCTCCTTGCTGAAGAAAGATGAAAAAATTCACGCAGACAACACAAAGGAAGGATAGTTCTGAAGGGATCAAGCAGGCTATTGCCTAGGCTCCTACCTTGATCAATCCTAACTTCACCAAGGATTTCAACCTCTACACCTTTGGAAATGAAGAGGTAATCTCTACCATGCTTACCCAAGCAAATGATGATAACCTTAAACAACTACTTGCATTTTTTAGCCAAGGTCTTGAAGGCTTTGAGATCAGGTATACATATGTGGAGAAGTAAGTCCTTATGATCATATGAAGTTTGAAGAAATTTAGACATATGTTGTCCAATAGTATGGTTCATCTCATGGTGCCACATCCTAGCATCAAAGATTTCTTAATCAACTGTGATCTAAATGAAAAGAGAGCAAGATTGATCACCAAAGTAATGGAATATGACGTGGATATCAAAACCACCAAGCTGGTAAGGGGAAAAGGCCTATGTGAACACCTTGCTGCAGACCTTAAACAATAGAAAGAAGACATTTTACTAATCTATGATGAAGCTACAGTAGAAGAACCAACAGTCATGAATGATTGGGCATCAGACATGAAATGTTTCTTTTTCACTAGTGAGTGCCCGCAAGGCCTTGATAGGACTAAGAGGAGATATTTCAGACTCCAATCTCTCCCTTATTTCTTGATTGATGGGGTGTTATTCAAAAGGGATTTATCAAGAGTACTCTTGAGGTGCATAGACCTAGGTCAATTTGATAGGGTGCTATCTAAGTTCCATGATAGGCCAGCTGGTGGTCACTTTGCTCCTAAGCCTACAGCTACAAGGATTATGAGAGATGGTTACTTCTAGCCCATTTTATTTAGAGACATCCATGCCTAGGTATGAAATTGATAAAAGTGTGTGCTCTTTTATGGGAAACAATGATTGGTTGTAATACCTCTACAACCTATTCAAGTAGAATAACTATTCATGCAATGGGGCCTAGACTTCATAGGGATGATCAACCCTCCCTCCAGTGCTAGCCACAAATGGGTCTTGACTACTAAAAACTACTTCAAAATATGGGTAGAAGATATTTCTTTGAAGGAGGCTAATGAAAGTGCAGTTTTGGACTTTTACGAAGGCCTAGTGATAAGGTTTGGGGTCCCAGCTACCATCATCTTAGATAACACATTGGCTTTCTTGGGAACCAGAATAAGTGAATGGGCATTGGGATACAACATGTATCTTAACACTTATTCCAACTACTACCAACAAGGGAATGGGTTGGTTGAGTCCACCAAAAAGAATTTGATCAGAATTATTAGAAGGATGATGGAGGAGAATCAGAGAACTTGGCATGCCAAGTTGAAAACAACCCTGTGGGCAGACAAGGTTACTCCAAAGAGGGCAGTTAGCAATTCACTATACACACTTGTATATGGAAGAGAAGCTATACTTCTTATTTCACTTGAATTACTAGCCTTGGATCTTGCTCACCAACTGCAATTGGAAGTAGGCAACAACATGGAGGTCAGGTTGTGTGAATTGATGGAACTTTAAGAGACAAGGGACCAAGCCATGGTTTCTATGACCAGCCATCAATAACAAATAAAAAAGCACTTTGACAAAAAATCCTCATCAAAAGGTTTATCTAAATGTGACATCATCTTAAAGTGGGATGAGGACTGAGCTAAGCCTAAAAAACACATGAAGTTTGATGCCCCATGGAGTGGTTCATATATCATCACTCACTGCAAACAACATAATGCATTCCAATTCTCCAAGTTAGATGGTGAGGAAATGCATATCCCAGTTAATGGGATATATCTTAAACACTATCACTGAGCCTTCTCTCATCATGTATATATTTTCCTTATTTTTCCCTATTTTTCCTAAGTGCTCTTGCGCATGCTCATAGTTTTTTTATCCTTATGTGTATTTTGTTTACTATTTGGGGTAAAAAACTTCATGATTGATTCTTGGATCCCTCAAGGTTATTCTCAACCTTTTGGGCTATGTTTTAAATCCATACCCAATAGACTTTCAAACTACTAGTTTTCCTAAGCATAGCAGGCATGCTTCCCCTAGGAATTGCTAGATTTATTGACCATTTTGGTCCTGTAGACCAAAAATTGGTTTCCTTCTTTCCCTACTGTCTTGAGCCATCAGTTTTGGATGCATCCACCTCACTAAAAATTTTTATTTTTCCTTTAAAATAGCCCTATCCTTATGAAAAATTGAAAGATCTAAAGACTTGTAGGTTCTCAGCTTGATATGGGGCTTATTTCATTGGGCAATTGCCTTGAACACACCTTTTGGAAAAAGGATGGGCCAGTTCAAAGAAATTCAAGTCCTTTTACAAAGACTCTGAAGGTCAAGTACCCTTATGGAGGTTAGGCGGGTGACCAATCAGACCTTGTAGTAGGCTCCGAAGGGCAACTTCGGGGCCCAAAGTGCCCTTGCAGAGGGATTAAAGAGGAGGCTGAAAGGAAAGTTTTCCTTTGGGAAAGTGAGCAAGGCAAAGGATTCCTTCAGACTTTTTTTTGAAGGAAATCCATAACAAAAGACAAAGGTCCTTCGAACACTTTGTCTAAAAGAAAACACAAGGAAGGAACAAAGGTAAGTGCCTTCAGACAAAAAGTCTAAAGGAATTCCTTTGGACTTTTGTCTAAAGAAATTTGTTAATAGAAAGGACCAAAACTTGAAGGCACATTTCCTTCGAGAAAAATGACCAAAGGAATTCCTTCAGACATTTTGTCTGAAGAAATTCAAAGGATTTGGAACCTGAAGAAAGGCCAAGACAGGGGACAAGATTTCCTTCAGGCAAAATGTTCGAAGGAATTCCTTTAGACATTTTGTCCAAAGGAATGGAGAAGACAAGTGAGCCTGTAGGATCTTGAAGGGAAGGTACCCTTGTGAGGGACTCCTGATCACCCAAAAGAGGACCTTTTCCAAGCTCTGAAGGGACACCTTCCCTTAAGGAAAGTTTAATTGCAAAAAGCCAAAGGAATAATTGAAAGGATGATGGGCCCAAACACATCAAGTTTAACATAGTGAACTAGCTGTTGGAGTTCAAACGTCTGATGATGGGCACGTGAACATCAAATTCAAGGAAAAAAAATATTCATTGAGTTTTAAATACTTAGGGATGGGCCCACGCATGGCCAAAGAAAGGCCACTAAGAAAGGAGCTCGAGAGAGCTCAAATTGCTAGAAAGTGACAAAATAGCAAGGAAAAGGGGAACAAAATAGAGAATCCAGAACATGGTCATGCAAACATATGAAAACATTTGGAATGTTTTAAAAGATGCACCCAGTCAAGCACAAACATGAATTAAGCAATCCAGGTGGCAAAAGAAGGTGTCAGTAGGAGAAGTTATTGTTGTGAGTGAAACAATCTCCACCAAGTGGTTATCAAAGAGCGCAAGCATTCAATGGTGTGGCCTGTTTTTCTTTGTTTGAGCATAGATGAGTAGATAGTCGCATAAGTTTCATAAAGAGGAGTGTCCTTGCCATTTCAAAGGATCAAGCAACCCATGTTTTTGAAGAGAATTTTTTTATAATTTAAATGCCAAAGTCAAGGCTTGTGACTGCCCCAACATGGTTCCTTCACCAAACTTCCTCTTTCCAATGTATTCAACGTAGCATGGGCCACTTTTTTAAAGAGGTGCCATAGTCTTCTTTTTATGCTATATATTGTAACCTCTCAAGTTGAGAAGGATATCTCTCATTTTGTAAGGTGAAGCCCTACCAAATTTCACCTTTGATCAATAAGAATGTTTTTTACCTCTATCTGACTGGCTATGCTTTTGAGTGTGTCTTTATATTAATGTTGTGTTCAGTCATTTTAGCTTGATGCTTCCACAAATTGACACCAACACACCTAGTGTAGCCAAAGCCATTTCTGTAGGTTAACTGGAAGTGCTTCACCTAGAGTGCAGAGATAGAAGAGTAGCTATCAGATAGTGTGTTTTATATAACGCCTGTGGTAAGTTTTTTTTCCTATGTGTCTTCATTAAGCCTCCCTTTTAAATCTCCCTATAGTTTGGTCTTTTACCAGATAAAGTGTATGTTCACCCCCTTTCTAGTTTGAAGTGTGAATAGCTGAGTAGATCAACATCATTTGGTGCATCACCATTTAGAGTAGTTTTCTATTCTAGTTATTCCTTCTCCCTTTCCCCCCCAGTATTAGTAGTAGTAGCAAAAGACAATAGAGATGCATCAAAGGAAGATATCCCTTATCTAGATAATTTCCCCTTAGTTTTTCCAGACCCATAGCAAGAGGGGAGCCTCCATTATGCCATATGGAAGAGAGAATCCCAACCTTCTTTCAAGGGTGCAATCCACAGTGTCAACACTTAAAATGTACTTATCATTCATCTCTACAAGTTCTGAACTTGTACCTAATTTCTTGCTCTCTAGACACTAACATCTGAAGCACACACTAGCATTGGCATTAGTTTCATGACCTGTCATAAGTGTCTAGTGCCATAAAGTCATCTATTTTTTAAATGAAACATATCTTGATGGTTGGCTTAAGTGATTTAATGTGAGTTACTTCTCCAAAGGGATTGATATAAATACAAGATCAACCCTCATTTATTCCTCACCTGGGAAAACCTAGCAACACGGGAATAATACCTAGTATTTGTACCAAAGAGCATTCAAAGAACACTCAATTGAACAATTTTTTCCTATTTCCATACCATTCATAGGAATATCACATCTACATGTCTAAAGTACTAAATAAGCAGCCCAAGAGCCTGATTTTCCAAGTTATAAGATATGTCACTATTGTAATTGTTTTACATGTATTGTATGATTTACAAATAAGCCAACATGTATGGAAAAACTATATTAGTTTGAGGTTTTCTTAAGAGTATTGTATATGTAGGCAATGTTCATTGATAGAAGGGTCTTTGGGGTTAGCTTGACACCATATACCCACTAACCTATTTTTCTAGAAGGTCACCATAAAGATGAACTAGGGTTTTACAAATTGATGAGAAATGATAGTCAACGCCCTAGATTTGAATGTGCCATAGTGAAGGCAAATTTGAAACCAAAATTATCTAGGTAGTTGCATATTTTTTTGCTAGGTATTTTGTATAGGACAGTTGCATCAAACCTAGATAGTAGTGTCAATGTAACCATCTTAGGCTAATGTTGGTGTTTAGAGCTCTAGAAGTGTCAAATCCAGAATCAGATGACTATTATAGAATCATCTACAAGTCTACTTTATACATGTTCTATATCCAACATTGTGTCAACATCAAAATTAGCTAAGTATATTACTTTTTTGTCATTTGTATGCATAACTTAGTTGTACTTTCTATATTTAACCTATTATCAGCATAATAAATTTAGTGTATGTTTATATATGAGTTTAGCATCCAATTAGCCTATTGTAGATTTGATTATCACCCTTATGCATTGCTATTTCTATATTATTAAAGCTATCTACTCTAAAGTAGGATCCCCATCCATTTTAAGGTTAAACATTTGTTGAACTCGATCTTTGAACATAAAACCCTAGGTCAATTAGGGTTTTCTAATTTTTGCCTGGTTATTGTACTTTGTTACAATTTTTTTTAAAAATCATTTGTGAAGCAATGGAAAATGTTAATGCAAAAACCCGATTCCAAATGGAAGATAAAGAAACATTGATTACTCATCTCTATAATAATAAGAGGTTAATGGATGAATTTTTGTATGTTACAAGAGATGAAATATGTAAACAAGTAAAACTAATGTTGCCTCACCTAATGATGGTGAATCCTTAGAAGGTACTATAACTAAATCTATGCCTATCAATTCATCTACATCTAGTGGAGGCATAGATTATGTCTTCTAACCTTTATTTCTTGAAAACCAAAACACTCTTGCTACATCTACCATGGAATTACCAATTGTTTCAATAGAAATACCATTTTGAATGCCTATTACTACTCAAACCATGTCTACATCCCCTTTGGTGACTACTCATCTTACTAGTCTAAATCCCACTAGGTCTACAATTCAAACACTCCTTCAAGTTATAAATACCTTGGAGGACAAGGTTACAAACATTGAATAAAATGCTTTAAAATCTCCTCATTTTATTGATTTTCAAGTTGCATTGCATAACCCTCTTGCACTTGAGTTATCTTTGCACCAATTGCCAACTATTTGTTTTTGCATCTAAATTTTCATTTTATGATGGAAAAGGTGATCTTAAACAACATCTTTGATCCTTTTATGCAACATGCCTTGACTATGCCTCTAATGATAAACTTTTGACCAAATTATTTAAAATAAGCCTCAAGGACTAGGCTTTGAGGTGGTTCTATGATTTATCTCTCCAATCCATAAAAGCAATCAAACCTTTGGTAGATCAATTTTTAGCAAACTTTTCCATTAATATTTCTAAAAATATTTCCTATGCTCAAATTGACAAAATCAAACAAGGAACCAATGAACCTATCAATGAATATGTCTTGAGATACAATGCAATGCTAGCTAAAATGACCAATCCTATGGTATATAAGGATTTGCAAGACATATTGAAGCAAAGTTTACTTGTTCTTTACATGAGTCTATTATTTTTAATAAGTTTAAATCTTTTGATGTCTTATGCCATATTGTATGGGGCCATGAAATGAAGCTTATTTTATTGAATAAGATCAAGTATGTGGTAAACACACCAGCTACAGCTACATCTAGTACCAAAATATATAATAAAATAAAGTTATAAGGTAAAACCCCCTGATCCTAAAAATGAAATAATCATCACGATTAACATAGTTTCATAATAACCTAATTGACTTGTCTTATCCAATGCACCAAGGAGATAGTTCTCCCATTTACTTGAGTCCTCAACTTCATTATTCCCACATTTACTAGAGTGTCAACTTATATCTCTCCCTCACCCTATAGAGGTTGATATGAGTCAACCTATACCCAATAAATATGATGCAAATACTTATTGTGATTATCATCAAGGACCAGTGCATTTTATAAGTAGATGTTTTACCTTCAATCACAAGATCCAAGATCTTATTGATGAACAAAAACTTGTATTTGAGAATCTTCCAAAGGAATCACGCTCACAACTTGGTGATCACCATAAACAAAAAATATTTAATAATCCTTTGAAAGACCATTTAAGAAGAAACAAGAAGTGCAAATGGCATATAATGTGCATCCTCCTCCATCACATTATGGGTACCCACTAGATGGGATTATTGGTACTTAAACATGACATATACCTCCTATGGTTCAAATACCCTCTATTTTTTCAATGATAGTGAGGTTAAGGATGATGACTCTGATCTTCATTCTTTATTCACTTGAGCATACCTTGATAAACACCTTATACATAGTTTTATGATTGATAATGTTGAAAGTCAGAATGTTTGCATCATGACATTACTTACACACTTAGGTTATACTCATAATGATTTACTTCCTTCTACTAGAACAATTATAACATTCAATTGGACCTCCCATAAGGTTCTTAGTGAGATTGACCTACCTTTACAGGTCAGTCCTGCACATATGATTACTACATTTTAGTTATACCTTCCATGGGAATATTTGATATGTTATTGGGGAGACCTTGGATCCATACACTTCATAAAATACCCTATAAAGTGCATGGGTGTGCTAAATACATTCATGCCAATGAAGTAATTATAGTTTCAAAAATTCCATATGAGAATACTTTTGAACAAGAAAAAATTATACCTAGATAGTTAATTACTAGTCTTATTAAGGTTCATTCACCATAAAAGGGTAATGAATAATCAATCCCTTTTACTAGATGACCAATACTTGAGAGACCATTACATCAAAGACATATACTGGATTCCATAGAATCCCCATCTACTACACACCATGTTCAAATATCCATACCACCTAAACATTTTTATACTATTTTTAATCCAAATAAACCATATAACACTCCATGATGGGTTCCACAAACCCAAACTCCTATTACTCCTACCACTACTTCACAACCATAAAGTCATATTTTACATATGTAAAGAATCACTGATACTATTGTGATAGATATTAAACCTATACGTGTTCCTCAGTAATGTCATAATATTATTACAATAGGTTCACAGTTGGGAGATATCTATGACCATCCATTGGATGGCATCATAGGATGATTTTTCATTTTCAAACATTCCAAAATACCAAAAAATAAAAAAACATTCAAAAAATCAAAAATATGTTTAACACCTACATGTTCTATTAGTACCTTGGCATCTATGTGTTAGTTCCATGTTGATGGATGACATAATCAATTACTTATAAATACACACATGTGTGTCACACTTATACTTAAGTGTGATATAGGCATACACAAATACATGATCTATTCTTATATCAGATGTTGGGCCTTCCCTCTAATCATGTCATGCTGACATTGGGGACATCCACTTCTTTTATATCAATGTTTACATGTTATATGATACAATGATCACATTTCATTATCATGTTTGAGTTTACATATGTACTTACATATGCCTTCATCCATGATTATATCTTACACATGGTACTTGATATACTTTATACTTGACATTTTTTCATAACACATTTGATCCATAGGATATCTTGATATTTTTATGTTGGTTGCTTATGCTTTAATTTATTCACTTCCTTGAGTGTTTTACTTTGCTATTGTTTGCCTTGTTTGAGCATTTGAATATGTTTTTTTACTTATGGCCCATGTGCCTTTATATGTTTTCATTGACATTTGCATATGTCATTGTTTGTTTTATGTATATTTGAATATGTCATCCTTGCTTTTATGGACATTTGACTAAGTCATGTTCCTTTTATTGTATAGCATTTGAACATGTCCCTTCTTTGTGATCTTCCTAGACCATTTCCTTTTTGACTTGATTTTGAATGCTCTTATGTGTGTGCTTTATTTTATTATTGAGCTTGTACTTTTACTATAAAGACATTACCATGATCCTTATCATGCATCTTAGGCCTTCATGTGATCACATTATTTATATGAACTTCAATGTTATATCTACCTAGACATGTTCCTTTTATATGCTACATGGTTCCTTTCACAAATTATACAATTGTCTTATCTTTTTAAGTTGAGGTAACTATCAGTTCTTATCTTTCCCTCACTTCAAATGGGGGGAATATTAGTGGGGGAATATCATAGAGGCATGTTCTCCATACTTGGCATAATTTTTAGATTTAGTGGGGACATGTCATATAAGCATGCCTTTCATGCATTCATAGTTTTCAAATTCAGTGGGGGCATGCTTTGAAAGCATGTTCTCCATAACAAATCAGTATTCAACATCTTCGTATTATAGTGGGGGCATGTTTTGGAAACATGTTTTCCACACCTATTCAATATTCAACATCTTCAAATTACAGTGGGGGCATGTTTTGGAAACATGTTTTCCATGTTGGTACTTATATCAATTTTTAGATTTTTCCATATATAGTGGGGGCATGCTTTGGAAGCATATTCTCCACACATAGTTTTCCAAATTGGCCAAAACACATATTTATATGATTTAGATTCACATTTGTGGCATCATTTTATAGATTGGTACCATTGATATACATAGTTTCAGCATGAGATATATCTAAGGTGCATATGCTATGTAATTTGTGCTTAAGATTTATAAAATCCAAATTAATTTCAAACTCTAAAACTCTTTTATGTACTAATACCCTAATCAGAATTTTATGGACTTTATTGAGCTAATCTGCTGCAATAGTTGGTTCACTTTTTGGTATGGTTAAGGTGATTAAATCACTCAATAGTGCCAAGTTTTTAGGTTGGACTTGATTTTATCATTTAGCCTCACCAGATTACAAGTATAATTGGGTTTCATAGTTGAACTAATCTCAACTTATAGGTGGCAGCTCATCTTTGCACTAAAGGTTGGGGGTTATGACTCCCTCTCTCTCTCTCTCTCTCTATATATATATATATATATATATATATATATATATATTCACTTTCAAGATTTATCTATGTTTGTCTGAATCTCAATTTCATAGCCTTACAATGATACATATTTTTCAAATCAACTTGCCAATAGGCAAAATGGTTACATTGACAGACATCTGTACTCCTAAATCTTTCTCTTTCAATTTCAATATATTTCATGTATTTTCAATTATATATTATATTCACTAATTATATATTGTAATATGATATTAGTTGTAGGTTAGTCACTAACAAAGAACTCAAGTTGGGCACATACAAATATAAGGTGTGTTACACACACGCAGGTACTCATTCCTTTCCTTCATTCTAGAAATTTCATTACTAGATTACAAGGGGGAAAATGTATATGATATTTATGGATTATATATCACCTCATTCTTGTACACTTGAAAAAATCATACCTTGGTTGTTCCTCTCAGTTATGGACATTTTTTCATTTCCACAAGTCTTGCATTACTATATCTTATGCCACTTGGCTTATCTCTTAGTCTGACCAATATTATGTTAATGAAATAATCATTATATCATTCCCATAATGCTTGAATGTACTTATCTTCCATCTCTATAAGTTTTGAACCTATACCTCATTTACTACTCCTTAGACATTAACATTTGGAATAGACACTAGTATCAATGTTAGTGTTCTGACACAACGCAAGTGTCCAATGCTCTAAATTCATCTATTTTGAAAATGAAACATATCCTAATGGTTAGCCTAAATGATATAATGTGAGTTAATTATCCAAAGGGATTGATATAAATAAAATATTAACCCTCATTCATTCCTCACCTGGGAAAACCTAACAACACACGAATAATACATAGTATTCATACCAAAGGGCATTCTAAGAGCACTCAATTGAATAAAACTTATCTATTTACATGTGTCATAGGAATATAACATATAAAAGTATAAATTACTAAATGAGTAGCTAAAGAGCCCAATTTTCCAAGTTACAAGCTAGGTCACTATTGTACATACTTTACACATATTATATGATTCATACAAAAGCCAACACATAGGGGAGAACTACATCAATATGAGGCCCTCTACAAATTATTGGATATGTAGGTATCACTCATTGATAAAGGGGTATTTGGAGTTAACTCAACACCCTGTTCCCACTAACCCGTTTTTCCCCAGAGTCACCATGAAGATGAAGAACTAGGGTTTTTCAAAATCATGAAGAGCAATAATCCATGACCTAGATCTAAATACACTAAATCAAAGAAGAATTTAAACCCAAAAGAATCCAAGTGGTCACATATTTTTCCATCACGTATTCCATATAGGACACTTGTATAAAATCCTAATAGTAATGTCAATACAACCATCCCAGGCTAACATTAATGTCTAGAGTTCTAGAAATGTCAGATCTAGAATCTAATAATTGTTATAGAATCATCTACTAGTATACTTTATACTTGTTCTAGATCCAAAATTATGTTAGCATTAGAACCAAATAAATATATTACTTCTTTATCATTTCCATGCATAGCTTAGATGTACTTTCTATATTTAGCCTATTCTCATAATAAAAAATTAAATGTATATTTATATTTGAGTTTAGCATCCAATTGGCCTATTATAGATTTGATTATCACCTTTGTGTATTATCATTTATATATTTTTAACCATATCTACTCCAAAGTAGGATCCTCATCCATTTTAGGGTTAAACATTATCCCTTAGATTGATGTGGTTATTTTTCCCAACATCGGTGATATTTTTTTGTAACTTGTAATTTATTAAATTGTATTAGCCTCTAATGGAAATATATATGTTGTGCCCATAAAATTTGTCCCAAAACCCAAGTAAAGTGTGTTAATTTTATTTTTTTTACTTAATTCAATGATTCTTACTTTTTAACCTATAAAACTAGTCAATCATTTAACTATTATGTAATTTCCTTCAACATTGCAACATGAGTGAGACACACAAAGTTATTCAAATGGTGTACTTATTTTAATATATTTTTATAGATCCATAATAATATTTTATAAGATAATGGGATATAACATGTTAGTTTAGAGTTAAATTTACTAGCGGTTTCCAAGGGATACCACATTACAAGGATCCATTCCTAAAACTTAATAACTATAATAAGTGAGAAGGGAAAACATAATGTCCCAAAAGAAGGTATAATTACTTTATTATCTTTATTACTTTGATTCAATAATATGCTTAACATACATCTTGAGTAGATACAAAAAAGGGGGGACAATAGTGAACCAAGGAAATAATTACTATAAAATAGGGTTACCACCCTAAGGTTCACCAAGGAGAAGTCCCTATTAAACACTACATAAACTTTACTTCTAAGGGAACGTAAAACAAAGATAATTTGTAATAATATAATCTTTATCTCTAAGTAGCTAGCATTAATATAATTAAATTTTAATCTAAAGGGATTAATAATAAATAAACGTATATTAGTCTTAAATTTTATTTAATCATTATTATATAATAGGTTAACTTAACAACAATGTAATTTGACTAATGCGAGGGATGAGAATGAGACACCCTTAACCTAGCCTATGACCTAGATTTGATGCCCCTATAACTTGATCAACCTACATATCCACTCCTTAGAATTAGGGTCTGATGTAGTTTTCCTTGAACTTGTGATGGATATCCTCCATGACACATCATCACTAAATGGGGTTGGCACTCTAAGCCAACAATGAACAAGCTAATGTGTCTCACACAAGCTTTTATAAGATCTATACATAAAAATCACGATTAATAGAAACACTCAAGATCACTTATCATAAAATATCTTAATAATCCAAGGTGCATGTCTTTAACCAAATCAATCTTACATAATAACACTGACGGGGACCAAGGTAAACACATTCCTTTGATTTGACAAGGTTAGAAGTCTCACTAGTCTTTACCTTACACCACTAGGAGAAACTTGATCTCCTTATTATGTTTCTAATGATGACCAAGGTCCATACAGAGAACACAATTTACTTACTAAAGGTGTAACACAATGAGGGTCATTACCTAACATGAACTATAGTCACAATAATCTATGAAACAAGCATACTACAAAGTTAGAAACTTTTAGAATATAACCACACAAGGAAGACCACCCTATAATTATGTGCCATAGATAAGTGTTCTAAGGGTTAGTTTTTGATGCCTGAGTTTAAATATCAAGTAATAGATTAGATAGTGTCATATACACTAGGGGAGCATCCTAGGGGTTAGTTCTCTATGCTCGTGATCACCCCCCAATTTCCCTACATATGGGCAATGATTACCTTTATATGTAGAATCAGTGTTGGCTATAGTTCACACATTCTTAAATGAGTATTATTTTGAATGTGAAGGTGTCTGATCTTCATCATTCCATCTATGACTAAGAGTAATGTAGCTACTTTTTTGGGTAACTCCATAGCCACTAGATAGCCTAAACACATCTAGGCATCACCAATGGGTTACAAGAAACATCCAAAGATATGTAAAAGTGCATATTGACTTATAAATTATAAGAAAGAATTAAAATAAGAGCACTTTATATTGTTGACATAACACCTTCTCAAGAACTAATCTTAGGGAAACTAAAGCCTTAAAATTTTGAAAATAATTCAAGGACTATAACCCAGATTAAGGATAAAAAAATAGGCTATTTGAGTGCATTATAGCCACTAATTTATTTAGAAACAAAAAATATGCACTCAAAAAAAATACACAACCAATGATGCTCCTAAACAATATAAAATACACCAACTCCAAGTGAGATAAACTAGGTACAAAATCACCCTTGTTTTAATTTACAAAAAGAGAATTTTTTTAAGCATTAGATCCTATTCTCTAAGATAGAAGTAATGCGTTCAGGGATTTGGAATAATTTAATTTTAAATAAAATAACATTTTTCCTAGGCATCCCAACTGAATTTAATAGGGTAAAAGTGCTTTACAAAATTCTCATTTAAAGGGGTACAAAATTACCTCCTTAAAAATTAAAAAAACTATAATAAAATTTGTTTGACTAGATAGATAATAATATTAAGTTATTAAGATTTATTTACAACTTTTAGATTTGGTAAATTATATTTTATGATATTTTATTTTTATCAATTATAAATTGGCTTTAGAAACAAGAACTAGTTGTGAAAATTTGCTTTTATAAATTGTCTCCATAATTCGCTGAAATAGACCATTGTTATAGGGGTTAAAAATTATCTAATCGATTTTTCATATTGCACAAAATAAATAATTAGCTTTAGGTCTCATATTAGGTAAATGTTTATTTCATGTATTTATTTTATTTGATTTCTAAAAGGGTTTTAAAAAGGCACAAAGGATAGAGAAACACTTAAAACTTGTTTTCTAGGCAAGTAAGAACTTTTATTCACATTTATTTTGGGATATATAGTTTTATTAGGCTAAAAATTAATAATCACCACATATATTAATAATATTTTAGTGAAAAGGAAACAAGTGTTTTTTATTATTGGGCATTGTGGTTGAGTCCTTTTGCCACGAACACATCAGTGCATCCACTTTCTTCAACATTTATTGAATCAACTCCTATGCTAGCATATCACATAAGGGAGGCCTTGCATACTCACCCAAATCATAGAAAGTGTTGCAAATAGTTTTTACATTAGGTGAAAATAGGTATTTAAGGGATGGTAAAAAGTAACAGTTGATATTTACCAAGTGGTAAATAGTAATGGGTTGGTTATAACCGTAATACGATAAATTTGTATTATTAAGATATATTATTATTTGTTATAACAATATATCTTAATAGGTTTTCTTAGTTATAGAATTCACGCGAGATAATATCAGAGAGATTTCGAGTGAGAAATCAAGGGAGAAAATATAGGAATATAATTCTTATATATATGTAATCTCATGAAATATATTATTCAGAGAAATCAAAATATATCAGAGAGCAGAATATATTATTATGTTGAAGAATTTGTCTATGTGTTCAGCTCGACTACTCTTTATATAAATTAATTCTGGGTATTGGTTCCTCCAATTACTATCATTAATATCAGAGCAACTTGATCTTGCACATGTTATGGATATTTAAATAATGATAGGGGTAGTGAAATATATTTGTAATGCCCCTGTAAGATGAAATTTTATGAGTACACAAGTTTGGATTAGCTTAACAAAGCTTTGTTTTTGCAATCTTTATGTAGATTCTTTGATTTTTATATGCAAATATAGTATATTGAGCATGAAATGATACAAGTAATTTGATGTTACATACCCAGACCATCGACATTACTAAGAAGTGATTCATAATTCTTATCACTATTTTCATCGGTCTAACCTTGCCTCAATAAACCGGTTGATAGAGAAGCATGCACAATTTTTGAATCTCCATTATATGTTTTGGTCAAGTACATTTGTGTAGGGATTGAATTAAATTAGTGGTAGTAGCTTCTTATATAGATCTGTGATCTCTATGTTGATCAACAACATGGTTTTATTGCACACCTGTTGGCTGGATATATGGCCTGCCAGTGTTAACTTGCTAGATTCTACAGTCTCATTGGAATTTAAAGCACCTGGATGTGTTTATATTAGAAATCCATTCAAGGCATAATAATTCAAAATCAAATCAGATTCCTTCTTTGATCTACACTCAAATTTAAACATTTGCTATCTACTTGCCGTATCCTTCACATACAAAAAAAATTGTGTTTATTTTGGCACGGGTTGCACCTAATCATGTATTGCTTGAAGGTTTGGACCTCAAGATCTCAGTTTGATGGATAAATGCATGCTAATTTTTTTTAAGCGTAATTAACAACACAAACACTCATAATGACATCATCTCATTTTCCTATTCTACACGTAAGCCATAGTTCACATCTACTAGTTCTCTCATTAATATTACCTCTTTGTATTTTATATTTTAATTTTATAAGTCGGTGTTGTCATTTAAGTCTATACAAAGTCTTATTTTATGTCTTATTTTTTTAAAAATATATTGTGCCTAGTATCATGAGGAGTGTACATAGCTTAGGCATTTCCTCATTAAAGTCATAAGTTTTTTAAAATAATTGATTCGGTTAAGTCTACATTTAGGTGAGTTAAATTTATTTTAATAGTGATTAGTATGGTATCCCCATGTCCGTAGTGGAAGTTTATTTTGTTTAGGTCTAGTTTTGTCAATTTAGATTTCTTAATAAGATTATTTTTAGAGTATTGCTCTAAAAATAAAGTCAATATTATAGTTGTTTCATATGTCAAAAATAAAAGTAATAGCTATGTTATTTGGGTCCATGTGAATAGGTTGTGTCAACTTTTGTAAGTGTCATAAAGAGTTTTGTATATTTTTTTAATGAGTTGTTATTGTCAAAAAACTTATGTATCATTTTGAATAAAAAATTTGTTAAAAATATGTCAAGAGTCATTTTTATGTTAAAAAAGTCAAGTCAAGAGTAGAGTCAAAATTGTAAAAATAAAAAAAATTGCCTTACAGATGCAATTTTGCTTGTATGCGATATCCAAAAAATGAGGGGGTTCTAATTTTTCTGAAAGCAACCAATAAAGATCATGTTGGAACCATCAAAGCATCTCATCGACATATCACCTGAGTAAGCAATATCACATACTGGAGGATGGAGGCTACATAGAGGATCGAGGTCTTTCAATGACCTCTCATCAGTCACCAATGACGAGGCTACACCAATGATGTGGTGAGATGTGTGATGTGTTATTTTTTATTTTTTAAGCATGGTGTGTTATTCTTAGATTTCATTTTTTTCAGTGTGGTAGTTATTGTTATTTTTAGTTGTGTTGAAAATAAGAACCGAAGTATGTACCTATTCATGGGTGAATAATATTCCCATGTAACCCTTGTCTATATTTACATTGGATAATTTTGATCTAAAAAACATTGTAGCAATCATTATGAAAGGTTAGTGGTAAACTTGGTAAAACCATGTTGTAAGGTTAGTGGTGAACATGAGAAAACCATTCTGTAAGGTTAGTGGTGAACTTGAGAAAACCATTTTGTAAGGTTAGTGGTGAACCTATGAAAACCATTTTATAAGGTTATTGGTGATCCTGAGAAAACCATTTTGGAAGGTTATTGGTGAACCTATGAAAATGAATTACATGAGTTTTAAGGAAGAGATGTGCAATGGCACATGTATGCGGATCATAAGCACATGAAGGTGGAACATGCTACAATAAAAAATAGAGATATATTGTACCATGTAAAAACTATGGGGGGAATGTTGGGAATAGTTTTCACATTAGGTGAAAATAGGTATTTATAGGGTGGTAAAAAGTAACAGTTGATATTTACTGAGTGGTAAATAATAACGGGTTGGTTATAACCATATAGTTAATATGGTAAATTTGTATTATTAAGATATATTATTATTTGTTATAATAATATATCCTAATAGGATTTATTAGTTATAGAATTCATATGAGAGAATATTGGAGAGATTTTGGGTGAGAAATCAAGGGAGAAAATATAAGAATATAATTCCTATATATATGTAATCTCACATAATGTATTATTCAAAGAAATCATAATATATCAGAGAGCAAAATATATTATTGTGTTGAAGAATTTGTCTATGTGTTCAGTTCAACTACCCTTTGCATGAATTCATTATAGGTATTGGCTCCTCCAATTACTATCAAAGAGTGGAAACCAAGCTAGGTATGGGATATTTGAGTGCAATTTCAGGTACTAATAGTGTGTGTATTGGCACTTAAAGTGTTTACTATATTTGTCTATAAATTCATGGCAACAAGTATGTACTTATATGAACAAAGCCCAAACAAATCATTCAATATAAGTAAATAATCTAACCAATAGGAATGGAATTTAACAACATTCTATAATCATAACAAGGATAGACACATCATTGTATTGCTTAACATTTCGAGATTGTATGGATTTAAATGTGCTCAAAGGCACTTGAATCAATCATAACCTATTTACTCTTAGAACTCCTAATAATTATGCAACATGTTATCACTTTCCAGCCCACCTTTCTCTTCTCAATTCTCAGCCTTATATAGGCATTCCATAGTCCTACATATCACTTTATAGATCAAATACCACCAATCATTAGTTAATGCCTTTCCCACCCACTTGGAAATTAATGCAGTGCTTTTCTTGAGGTCATCTACCTTACCACTCATCATCACTTCCTAGTTGTTTTTTAATGTCAAGACATCAGTCATGACTCTATCATTTTCCTCCCAAAAATCACATTGACTCTAACGAATCTATCAAATATTTCAATTTTATCCTAATGAATGATCATATATGTGGATCTAAAACATTGAGAAGTAATAAAATTTGACATAGTTTAACCAAAAAACTATTCTCTTTCTAATAAATCTATCATTGTCAAGTTGTCATTTCTCTAAAATTTATGTTTGCCTTGTTAGGCTTGCGCTTGTAATAATAACAACCTCTATTGGGGTTCATGCACATGATGAATTATTTAGTACATGCCATTCTATATTGATATCCTCCTTGAACATGTTGCATTTATGAGCTAGTCTTGGTCATAACTATATTTTGCACACCTTGATGCCTTTGTCTTGTGTGTACCTTATAACTACTTATAGCTTAAAACATACTTACAACTACTGTGCATAGGTCATACTCTATCCTGAAAAATAAAAATACTCAAATAAAATGTATTAATAAAAAAATATTATAACTTGTCTAAAAATTCCTTATTACATAAGAACCACATGCATCAGCACACATTTTAGGTATAAAGTAAAATAGGCATATAGTTAGTAGTCTCTTCCCAAATATTTTCTTCTATAAATGATTTAGTTTTAGCTTCTAGAGTTCACTCCAACTTAGTGACATGAATTTATGTATTAGTGAATCATACATCCTCTAAGTGGGAGTCTCCCTCATGCCATCCCTATATTGCACAGGTCCTCACAACACTTTTTGATTTAGACTCTTCCCTCTACCTAAGGTCATTTTCTTCCATCACTCTCTATTGAATCTCATTATTATTGATGGGTTTTTTTAGAGCATCAAATTATGAGGTAAAAATACTATCCAACCTCTCTTGAAAAGAGATTCAAAAATATCTTCAAGATCTATATCCATTAGGCCTTGGTGAATTAGATCACTTGATTGGTCAATGCAAATCATTCCAATATAAGGGGCCTTTGTTGGTTTTGAAAGTTTTGATAATATTTTGATCCTTAAACTAATTAGTGGTTAATGCTAATTTTTCTATTTATTTATGTGGGATTTTAACATATATTGAAAATGAAAAAATATGCATTTATTTGCTCAATAAATCAATGTTTTCAAGAAATAAAAACAATAACTTGCATTTCTAGATTTGCACATGTGAATATAAATCAGTTTTGAGGTTTTTAACTTGAAATGAAAATAATAGATTTAAATGATTTCATTCTAGTGTGTTCAATAATACAACAAATCCATAATAACAATAAATAAAATAGTTTTAAATCAAGACAAAGATTGAAATTGACTACATTCAAGCCCTAGATCTAATCATTTATTAAAAAATAACAAAAGAGATGGAAAGAGGAAAGAAAGTGATGTGATTGTGGAGATAAATATAATAAAATTGATAATAAACAACCCACAACCAATCTCTTTCATATTCCAATATTCACACAACCAGGTAAAAGGATAGTACAAGAGCCTTAGAAAAGCACAACTTGAAATAAAAACATAAATCCACCAAATTGCATGGGTAGAAAATGAAATGTTTTTCCATAACTTCAATTAAAATCCATAGATCCACTTGAGTATCAAAATATATATTTGATTAAAATTGAGTGATCCCAAATTCTTAGAATAATAATAGGGAAACAAAGAAGAAAAGAGAAATTACACTAAAATTGCAAAAAAAAAATTGACTTGGTATTACTCCTTAGAGGAATGAAAAATTCAACCCTTGGAATGACTCCAAAGGGTCAATATATAGAAAAAAAAGAGATCCATGGATAAATGATTTCCATCCAAAAGTTGTTTGGGCACCATTAATACATCCACCAACCCACTATCCACTAGATGCCATGCCACTTTCCTTTAGTGCACTTTTCAAACCTGTAAAAAAGATTTCAAAAAATACATTACATTTTAAAATAAAATCTCCCAAACCAAAAAATAAAATTAATAAGCACACAATTTATTTCACATAATAATTTATCAAAATTAAAAATTATCAGAGTGCTTTGGAGAGTTAGCTTTCCAACAGTTCAAACAGTTTTGAAAATGGACACTCAAGGTGAAGGTTATGGCCAACAAACCATCTCGAGCTAAAAAATAGGCCTCCTAAACCTATTTAGGTCCTAGGTAGGCACATGTATTTATATAAAATGCACTTTTTGTTTTTCAAAATTTTAGTTCTAATCAAGATTTCAACCCTTAATTAGAACTAGATTGGCATTTTGAATGATTATAATACTAATCAGGGGATATAAATCCTGAATAGGTTTTTACTGTAAAATTTGAATTTGAATTTCATTATGTTGTTGTTTATTAGCATGAAGTCCTTTTCATTATTTTCATGGATTGAATCTTGATTAAGACTACATGGATACTTAGATGGGATTCATAGACTCCATCAGTCTTAAAATCCCATATGGGACTATGTTCAAACATTCAGGGGATAAAACCCAATCAAGGTCTCTAACCCAATTACCAAAGACTACCACAAGGAATAACCCCTACTTTACATTAAAAATTTGTCAAGGAATAGATCCTGACCTAGTCATGGTTCTGTCCTTGACCAACAATACACTTTCTAATGCAAATCTTGATGAGAACCACATGGAATTAAAAAAACTACATAACACTAGACACTCAAGGAGACCTACGACCTAAGCAGGGATATAATCCCAAATAATAAATGCATCCCACTCCCTCGCTAGCCTAGATGAAAGCATGAAATATTTATTGACTAGAAAGAAAAAATTAAATTTAACAAAGTTTAAACTTAATTGTGGAAAGTTTATTAGTTAACAAAAAAAATGAATAAATAGACTCACCCTAAACCTAATTGGGTTTAAAAGCTCGATTAGGACTAGGGGACCTTAGAGACTTACAATGACAACCTAGGTGGAAAAGAAAACCTAACTAGCTAAGGAAATAGACTTTTTTAAATTAAGATTAAATCACCCTAAAACATGAGATTGGCACTAGAGGGTGAGAATTTTGATATAATAGACTAGTTTAGGAAATAAGACAAGTTTTCAACTAAATAATGCAAGTACAATAAGTACATCAATAAGTCACCTAGAGACCAAGTGTAAAATATGAAAATTATTTACATGAACTTAGTCATATTAATAGAATAAGTTTTAGAGGATGAATTGGCATGTAAATTGAAATGACCCCTAGAGCAGCCATGGAGAGTTAATCAAGCTATATTTCAAAATCAAACTAGGAAGTCAAAACTTCACTTTCACATTAAGTGATTTATATGCATTTTTATTAAAAAGACATGGTCTATCCAATGGTGATTGTTGTGGGACTCAACTTGACACTTAAAGTAAGATAAGATACTAAGGTTACTTTAGAGTGCTGAGACTAATAATCTATGAGAAAAAGTGAGAGTGAAGAAAAAATCAAAAGAGGTTCTGTTAGCCAATATTCACTCCCAAGTTTGGCATATTTTCTTTCATTTTGGCTAAGTGTAGCATTTGAAATTTATCTATCAAATGAAGCTTTTGTTCAGTATTTTTTCACAAGTGTTATTTCTTTTGAAAGTTTTGTTTTGAATTTTTTGCACAAGTGTTAGGAATTGTTTCAGACATTTTGTCCAAAACAATCTCCCCAAATAAGCTTTTGATCGATCTTTTGGCCAAATTTTTTCTTTTGGCAAATTTTTGTTTTAGGTTTTTTGTTCAAGACAAAGGAATTGTTTTGGATATTTTGTCCAAAACAATCTTTTTGAAGGAATTGTTTTAGACATTTTGTCTGAAACAATCTTTCTGAAGGAGTTTTTCTATAGGCAAAGGCACTTTCAAATTTATGAAGGAATTGGTCCTTTGCAAGATTTATGAAGGAATTGGTCCATTTCAAAAGTTTGAAAGATCATTTCTCATGTAGCTTCCCAACACACTTTCCCAAAGGGTCTTTTCTTAGGAAAGTGTCCTTTTCAAGATTTTTGAAGGATACTATTTAATTTTTCTAAAAGACATCTTCCATATTTATGAAGGGGCATCTTCAACAAAAGTCTGAAGGAATTTTCAAGTAAGACATTTTTTTCTTCAAAGGGAGTGTTTCCAAAGCAAAATAAACTAAGGCATAATCCCTTTGGACTTTTGACTAAAGGAATTACTTAAGAGAAAAGGGGTCCAAATGAATTCTTCTGAAAGAAAAAGTCCAAAGTAAGAAGGCTAAAGGGACATTTCCAAAAAGCTGAAGGGTACATCTCAACTTTTTGAAGGGGCACTTTTAAAAGTCTTGAAGGGGATGTCTATCAGAGTAAAAGTCCACTTGCAAGTTTTTTAAGGGTCTTTTTCCTTGACCAAGTGCTTTAATAAAGTCTCGAAGGAATTGTTATGAAGGCCAAATTCTTGTAGAGAAAGTATTTGAGACAATTCCTTGAAGGGTACAATTAAAAAATTGCCAAAGGGCACCTCTCTATAATGAAGTGGGCCAAAAGCAAAATCTAAATGGTGCTTTTTAGGAGAACGGCCAAAATAATTATCCATGAGAAAATTGTCTAAGCAAAAGTCTAAGGAAAAAAGGTCTAAAAAAAACCCTAAAAGAATGGTTCCAGTAGAGTGACAGTTTCATGGATGTCAACTTTAGGGTGATGGGCTAGCCATTGGCATTTAAACAATGGGTCCCAGATATATTGATGGTCCTCACTCAAGATAAAGTAGATTAGAGGTCTTACATCACTTTGAGCATTTTGATCAAGATCTGAGTCATTTTTATGAAAAATCAAAAGGTGAGAGGCTAAGGGACTCTACAAGAATGGAACATTCGACTAAGGTTGAGGTGGAACAAGCCTCCAAGGGATGTTTGTAGGCATACCTGTGGAGCCATCATCCTAAGAAATTCCATGCAGACATACGTGTAGGCTTCAGTTAGTTTCATCTCTAAGGCCAATAAAATGAAAAGGACTCTCCCCTACATTGTTACACAATTTAGTGAGCTGGTGAGAAGTTGTTAGCATCAAGACAAATCTACAATAGGTGGACTCATTTGTAATAACTACATTGATGCCATTACTCGACTCAAAATATCTTGATTCTACTAGTACAACCATTAAGGAAGCATCTTTGAGAGAGCAAGCTAACTATGTAACCACTTGAGGTGACATAGATCAATCGAATGGCCCAAATGAGCATCATTTATAGAGACAATTACAACCATGGTTAGAGGCTTCTAACAGATTGATTCCTCTTTTTAGTGCTAAAAAATCTCCCCTCTCACTATTTTTTTCCTATAAATACAACACTTAGGCTAGTGAATAGAAGTTCCACACAATGTATGGCAAATCCCTACTATATTGATATCACATTTTACCTTTAAGGATTAATGCAAGTATTTTTCTTTCAAGTTTTGAGCAATTATCTGAATGTGTAAGTGACATATAGTGACAACAAGTGATGATTTTCCATCCTACCATCCTTTATCTTTCACACCTGAGCAAAAGTTATTAGTCTAATAGGTCATATAGAGTGTGTTCAAGTGTGTTAAATTATTGTAAGTTTATAATTGTTCTTAGAATATGCAACTTTCCTTTCAGTTCATTTTCCTTGTGTTATTTTATACATCTCACCTCTATACTAAAATACTTATGGTAGAATCCTTAGAGATTGAAGATGGTCTATGTGTTTTTCTATATTTTTCACTAGAATATGATATTCACATGGAAGATAATCTTAGTGCATCACCACTCTTAGACTAGGTTTCCTTTTATGTAATTTCTAACTCTTTTCCCTTCAAGCAAACTAGTTTAGACAAAAGTTGTTTTATAGAGATACATTCAGGGAGTTAGCCCTTTAAATCTAGAGGTTTATGTCCTCTATAGGTATACCCATATACTTGTAAATTTTCTAACATTACCCAAATATGGAAGAGACTTGAACACTCTCTTATAGGGTGCAAGATTTGGTGACAACAATTTTGGCATGCCCGATGGGACCGCTAGTCCTAATTATTTACATGTCAAGGTAAATGTTGGTCTTGACAATCCTAGAGTTGTATAAATATTCTTAATCCAGCATTTAGTGACTCCAAAAGGTGAGAATCTATGGTTGAAGATAAATTTTTCCACTTTATACTTCATGATCATCACTAGGTCATCTGGGATATTCGATTAAGCCCCTCTAGTTGAAGCTCTTATTGAAGAACAACAACCTAAACCATTCCTAATGCTTAGAGATCTTGGGCAAGGAGGTTTTGAAGAAGAAGAAAAATAAATTGAGGAGATTGAAGAGATAGGAGATCAAGAGGAAAGAGGATAAATGGATAGGCAATAACCTTTCTTGGCCTTCAACACCCAAAATCCAATTAACCTTCCTACATACAACCTTATTATTCCCAATGCTACCAATAATCTCCCTAGTTTTAATGGAGAGTGTCATATTACCCTATTTGAGCATATTAGGGAAATTTAAAACTTTTGGAACTTCCATAATGTCACCTAAGCCAACATAGCCATTAGATTGCTTGTCATGTCTCTAAAAGGTAAGGCACTTGACTAGTATAGGACTTTGGAAGGTGGTTTCATTACAAGTTAGGATGGCTTTGGGGAATTGTTGGTAAATATATTTGAGAATAAGAGTGACCATACTTTGCTAATCCACCAGCTAAATGTGATAAAGAGATGTCCTAATGAATCCATGGGATATTTTAATGAAAGATTTCAAAGGACATGGCATAGGTTTCTACCTATCATGAGACCTCCTTTGAGCTTTGTGTTTCATACTTATGTCAAGGGTATTGGTACTGATGTGGAAATAATGTTGCAGTTGATGGGAGGATTTACTCTACTAGATGCATATGAGATAGCTATTGAAGCTGAGAATAGATTAATATAGGTTAGAAAGATACCTCTAAAAGTTTTTATGCCTTTGTTGTCTCATAGTTTGGTTGAGGATCCAAGCATAACACAAGTTCCTAATATCAATATCAAGCCAAGAATTGCTCCCAAGAAGATGGATAATGTTATGGATAAAGATGAAGAGATCTGGTCATTATGAGCTCAGCTCAAGAAAGCTCAATTTCAAGCAAGAACTCCACCTAACCCTCAATACTATCCTCAATAAGGCTATAGAGTTCTACCCCAATACAACTACCAAAGAAGAGGACAAGGTCAACAAGGTTTCAACATGTAGCCTAATGCCTATAATCCTAATTTCACCCCTTCTATGAAGGTTGTTGTTCCAGTACATGCAAATTTGGTCTAAAGAGAGGATCATTAGGACCAATGGGCATAACCTAAAGGTTAGTTTATGTATGATTATGGAAAAGAAAACCAAGCTTTGGTGGCACAAGAAGAAGCTACTCCTTACATGACATCAGAAGAAGTGAATCTCATGCAAAGGGATATTAATGGAGAAGGTAGCAGCCAAAGTGTAGTATGATGAACTTTCAAGTGAAGGATGACAATGTGTTGAATCAAAGTACATCAATTATAGCCAACACAAGAGAAAAAAATAGAGCTATGGGATATTTTTTTGGAGTATATGTGACTCCAATCAATGCCTTTCTAAGGCCACAAAGAATTAATCCTAGTGCAATACCTACTACCAGTCATGCTACTCAACAAAGTCAAAACACAAGTAAGGTTGTCAAGCCTATAATGCAGTAAGTTCAAGCTCCCTCACTACATTAAAGAATACAATAAAAAGTGAAAACTTCCCCTCTAAACATTGTTGATTCTTTGAATAATACCAAGACTAGCATATCTCTTTAGGAAGTCTTATATATGCCTGGTCAAAAGGAGCTCTTATAATAAAAAATTATGAACATTCATGTAGCCCCTCAAACTTCAGAACACAATAGTGTAACTCTTACCAATAATCCAAATTATGTCTTAGATCCCTCCAGCAAATATGAAAATCCTTCACCCTTCTACCTCACACTCATTGTGGGGGACAAGTTGGTTCATAATTGTATTGTAGATAGTGGAGCTAGTACCACTATCATGCCTAAGGTGGTGGCTGATAAGTTAGAATTGAAGTATGAACCACATAGTAAAGGTGTGATGTAACTTGATGGGACTCCAACCAAGATAGTGGGATTAGTCAAAGGTTTGAAAGTATTTATACATTATTTCCCAAGTTTCCCCATTATACAAGACATTGTGGTGGTAGACCTTCCAGCTCATTTTGCTATCTACTTGTCAAGGGACTTCATGGATAAGATAAGAGGGTACCTTTATACTGATTGGTATTTTCTAGATTTTAAAACAATATATGGAACCAAGGTGACTATAAGGACACAACCCTTAGTAAGGTTTCATATTGAGCCATACATGGAGACAAATTCAAATCACAATTGTCTAATTAGTAAAGAAGAAGGTGTCATGGATGGTGAAGCATCCTTCCCCCTTAAAGGTATTTCTGATCTTTTCCTTGATAAGTACAAAAATAAAATTCATGGAATTGATCCATATACATTCATAAAAGAGACTGATTTGGGAGTCTATTTTATGCATGAAAAAAATGCTTCCATTCCTTCACTCACTAATGAAGATCATGAACTTGAAGGGATATGGGAAATGTTTTTTGATGGCTCAAGAAGAAAAGTAGGTGCAGGAGCTAGAGTTATGTTAGCTTCTCCATCAAATAATTAATACTACTACTCATATAGATTCAAATTTATCTACACCTATAATGTGGTAGACTATGAAGGCCTGGTTCATGGCCTCTAATGGGCAAAGAAGAGAGGGATCAAGAATTTAAAGGTTTATGGGGATAGTGAATTGGTCATCCATCAAGTGAGAAATCAAGATACAACCAAGAATCCCTTACTTAAATCCTACAATCATAGGGTATGGGACCTAATTGAAGACTTTGATGCCTTTAACATACAATGCATACCAAGGGATTCAAATAAACATGTTGATAGATTGGCTGCCATAAGAGCACAATTTGATGTAGTTACTGATATAGGGAAGGAGAAAGATCAATATCATATCAAGGTCATTGTGAGGCCTTATATTATAGATAATGAAATATCATGGAAAGTGTTTGAAATTGATGAACACATTGCACACTTCTTACAAAATGAGGCAGAATTCTCCTCAAATAACTAAAAGAGATTGCATGATCAATATGAAGAACAAGCTATTCAACTGAAGACAAATAAGATACCTATAGGGCTGATTACTTTGGAGAGTGTTTTCAGTGAAGATGATCAAAATAAGAAATAAATAATGAGCATGTCCACAAAAGAAGAAAACTATGAGAGAGTCATTATTTACAAGGACAAGCTTCTAAAAATTGGTAAGATATGTTCCATGTCTGAGAGGCAGGCCTTTATTGAATTATGCAAAGAGTTTCATGACAATTTTTCTTGGGAATATAAATATTTGAAAGGGTTTGATCCAGGTCTATCTCATCACACCATTGAGTTAGAACTTACAGCTAAACTAGTTAGGTAGAAACAAAGGACTATCAATTGCAAGATAGAGGAACTCATGAAGAAAGAGTTGACCATTGATCAATTCTAGGATTATCTTTCCTATCAAACACTCAAATTGGATGGCTAATATTATACCTATCCAAAATAATAATGGAGAGATAAGACCTTATGTGTATTTTTGAGACCTTAATAGGGTGTCTCTCAAGGATCATTATCCACTAACTTCCATGGAATAAATTCTACAAGTTGTTTCAAGTTCTCAATGAGTTTCACTTCTTGATGGTTTTTTAGGTTACAATCAAATACTGGTGAATGGAGAGGATCAATTCAAGATATCCTTCACTACAAAATGGGGAAAATTTTCCTATATGAAGATTCCATTTGGTTTGTCTAATGCTGGAGCTACATTTCAAAGGGAAATAGACATGGCTTTTAAAGGTTTGATCAATGAGTTTTTGCTTGTGTACCTTAATGATATAGATATTTTTTTGAAAGATGTCAATGATCACATGGAACATCTAAGGCAAGTATTTGAGAAGTGTAGGGAGTATGCAACATCCCTTAATCCAAAAAAGTGCATCTTTTTTGCCCATGAAGGTAAGTTATTGGGTCATATTATTTCAAAAGAAGGCTTGTTTATTGACCCGAAAGGATAAAGGCTATTCTAGGCTTGTCTTTGCCTCAACACAAGAAAGGATTTCAAAGATTTTTGGGGAAAATAAACTTTGTAAGAAGGTTTATTCTAGGCTTTACAGCTTTGGTAAAGCCTATCACAACCATGCTCAAGAAAAACCAAGATTTTGATTGGATAAAGGAAGGTAAGAGTAGATTTGAGGAAATCAAATAAGCAATTGCAAAATCTCCTACTCTCTTGAATCCAAACTTTGCCAACTATTTCATACTCTATACCTCTGTTAACCTTGATAAAATCTCAATTATGCTTTTCAAAATAATGATGAAGAGGCAGAGTAACCAATTGTATTCTTTAGCCAAGGATTGGAAGATAATGAGGTCAAGTATACATTTGTTGAGAAACAAGCTCTAGCTGTGATAAGAGGATTGAAAAAGCTAGACACATGGTTTCAAACAATAAGAAACATGTCATGGTTTCTCATCCTAGCACTAAGGAGTTTCTCCTAAGCAAAGACCTCAATGAAAATAGAGTTGGGTGGATTACCAAGGTAATGGAGTATGATGTGGATATTAAGGTGACAAACTTGGTAAGAGGAAAAGAGTTATGTGACCATTTAGCTTCAGATTTTCAAGAGACAAAAAAGGAAGTCTTGATCAACCAAGTTCACCCCCAACCAATTGATCACATACAAGTTCAAAGTTGGACACAAGACATGATTAGTTTTCTTCAAAATGGGGGGTTCCCCAATGGCTTGAACAAGTCTCAAAGGAGGTATTTTAGATTGCAAACCATTCCTTATTATCTTTTATATGGTGTTCTCTTTAGGAAAGAATTGAATGATGTGTTGTTGAGGTGTGTTAACAATGATCAGTTTGGTATGCTACTGGAAAAGTTTCATGATGGTGTAAATGGAGGTCATTTCTCCCAAAAAAAATAGTTGCAAAGATAATGAGGGGTGGGTATTATTGGTCTAGCCTTTCCAAGGATTGCTACTCTTGGGTTAAAATTTTTCCTCAATGTGCCTTCTTTGTAGTCAAATAGAAACTTGCATCCCTTCCATTAAACCCTATCCAAGTAAACCAACCTTTCATGTAATGGGGCCTTGATTTTATTGGTGTGATCAACCCTCCATCAAATTCTAGACACAAATGGATATTGAATGCTAATGACTACTTCACAAGATGGGTAGAGGTTGTTACATTGAAGGAGGCAAATGAAAATACAATCTTGGAGTTTTATGAGAACATTATAACAAGGTTTGTAGTTCCCCATGTTATCATTTTTTATAATGCACTTGATTTCATAATTGCTAAAAATTTTGATTGGGTAAATATGAATGGAGTTTACTTGAGTACCTCATCCAACTATTACCCTCAAGGTAACAGATTGGCTGAATCTACTAACAAGAATCTCATCAAGATCATCAAGAGGACATTAGAGAATAATAAAAGAGCATGGCACACCAAGTTGAAGATAACATTATGGGCTGATAGGATTACTCCTAAGAGATCAATTGGTAACTCTCCCTTTGTGCTTGTTTATGGGAAAGAGGATAGGTTGTCCATATCTCAAGAACTCCCTGCTCTAGAGCTTGCACATCAGTTGGAACTACTTAAAAATACTCTAATGGAAGTCAGATTGATAGAACTAATGCAGTTGTAAGAAGCAAGAGACAATGCACACAAGGCCATGGAACACCACCAAGTACTCATGAATAAGTCCTTTGACAAAATAAAAATATAAGAGTGTTCAAGGAAGGTGACTTGGTTATAAAATGGGATGAGGATAGATCAAAACTAGGTAGACATATAAAGTTTGACTCTTTGTGGAGTGGCCTTACATCATTAGCAAGTGAAAACAAAGAAACTCTTTTCAGCTAACTAAGATGAATGGAGAAGAATTGCTTATCCCTATGAATGGGATACATTTGAAGTTCTACTATTAGTCCTTGAAAGTATATTTTGTAAATAATAACATAGGTGTGTGTGTGTTTAGTCTAGTTTTGTTTTGGCTTGGTTGTGTTCCCTAAGTGTTCTAGTTGAACACATGTGTGTTTCCTTTGGTTTGTTGTTGTGTTACCTAAGTGATTTGTAGCATAGGTGTATTACTTTCCTTTTGTCTAGTGTGTGTCTTTGCCTTTGTGTGTGTGAATCAACTAGCTTGTGTTTTTTGAGCCAAAGGTTTGTTCAAGTCATTTTGGGTGCCTATATGTGTGACTCCTTGCCCAATGGAAGGATTTAGGCAACTAGTCTTAGGCATAGTAGGCATGCCACCCTTGGGAATCACCAAGAATGTTAGCTAATATTCACTCCCAATTTTTGTTTTGTTTCTTTCATTTTGGCTAAGTGCAACATTTAAAATTTATCTATCAAAGGAAGCTTTTATTTGGTCTTTTACACAAGTGTTATTTCCTTTAGAAGTTTTGTTTTGGGTTTCTCACACAAGTGTCAGGAATTGTTTCAAACATTTTTTTTGAAATAATTTTCTTGAAGAAGCTTTTGTTTAGTCTTTTGTCTAAGTGTTTTATTTTGACAAAGTTTTGTTTCAAGTTTTTTGTTCAAGACAAAGGAATTGTTTTGGACATTTTGTCCGAAACAATATTTATCAAGGAATTATTTTGAACATTTTGTCCAAAACAATCTTTCTGAAGGAATTTTTCTATAGGCAAAGGCACTTTTAGATTTTTTAAGGAATTGGTCCTTTGCAAGATTTCCAAAGGAATTGGTCCAATATCTCATGCAGGTGCCCTACACAATTTCTTGAAGGGTCTTTTCTTGAGAAAGTGTCCTTTTAAAGATTTTTGAAGGGTACTATTCAATTTTTTCAAAAGGCATCTTCCATATTTCCAAAGGGGCATCTTCAACAAAATTCTAAAGGAATTTTCAAGTAAGGTGCCTATGCAGTTTTCTTGAAGGTATTTTTTACTTCAAAGGGAGTGTTTCCAAAGCAAAAGAAACTAAGGCATAATCCCTTTGGACATTTGTTTAAAGGAAATACTTAAGATAAAAGGGGTCTAAATTAATTATTTTGAAAGAAAAGGTCCAAAGCAAGAAGGCCAAAGGGACATTTCAAAAGAGTTGAAGGGTACATCTTAGCTTTTCAAAGGGGCACTTTTCAAAGTCCCAAAGGGGATGTCTATTAGAGGAATAATCCACTTGAAAGTTTCTTAAGGGTATTTTTCCTTGACCAAGTGCTTCAACAAAGTATCAAAGGAATTGTTCTGAAGGCCAAATTCTTGCAGAGAAAGTGGCTGAGACAATTCCCTGAAGGGTATATCTCAAAAATTACCGAAGGGTACCTCTCTATAACAAAGTGGGCCAAAAGTAAAATCTGAAGGGTACTTTTTGGGAGAATGGCTAAAATAATTATCTATGGGAAAATTGTCCAAGCAAAATAGGTTCAAAGAAAATACCCTGAAAGAATGGTTCCAATAGAGTGATAATTATACAGATGTCAACTTCAGGGTGATGGGCTAGCTATTGGTGTTTAAACAATGGGTCCCAGGTAGATTGATGGTCCTTACTCAAGATAAAGTAGATTGGAGAGCTCACATCACTTTGAGTATTATGATCAAGATCCAAATCATTTTTGATGGCAAATCAAAAGGTGAGAGGTTGAGGGACTTCATGGGAATGGAAATTTTGACTAAGGTTGAGATAGAACAAGCCTCCAAGGGATGTTTTCAAGCATACACGTAGATCCAACATCCTAAAAAATTCCATGAAGACATAAAAATAGGCTTCAAGTGGTTTCATCTCCAAGGCCAATAAAATGAAAAGGACTCTCTCCTATGCCATTACACACCTCAATGAGCTGATGAGAAGCTGTTAGCATCAAGACAAATCTACAACAAGTAGACTCATTTATAATAACACATTTACTTAGCTTAGAATATCTTGATTTTATTGGTGTAACTATTGGGGAAGCATCTTTAAGAGAGCATTCTAATTGTGTAACCACTTGAGGTGACATAGATCAATTGAATGGCTCGAATGAGCATCATTTATAGAGTCAGTTGCAATCATGGTTGGAGGCTTCTAACATGTTGATTCCTCTTTTTAGTGCCAAAAATACTCCACTCTCACTTCTTTTCTTCTATAAATACAACCCTTAGGCTAGTGAAAATAAGTTCCACACATTGTATGGTAAAGCCCTACTGGATTGATATCACATTTTACCTTTAAGCATTAATTCAAGTCTTTTTCTTTCATGCTCTGAACAATTGTTTGACTATGTAAGTGATGTATAGTGACAAGTGATGATTTTCCATCTTTTCATCCTTTATCCCTCATGCTTGAGTAAAATTTCTTAGTCTAACATGTCATAAAGAGTGCGTTCAAGTGTGTTAAATTATTGTAAGTGTATAATTATTCTTGGAAAGTACAACTTGCCTTTCAGTTCATTTTCCTTGTGTTATTTTATACATCTCACCTCTATACTAACATACTTATGTTAGAATCCTTAGAGCTTGAAGATGGTCTATGTGTTTTGCTATATTTTTCACTAGAATATAATATTCACATGGAAGATAATCTTGGTGCATCACCACTCTTATAGTAGGTTTCCTTTTATGTAATTTCTAACTCTTTTCCCATCAAACAAACTATTTTAGACAGAAGTTATTTTATAAAGATACATTCAAGGAGCTAGCCCTTTAAATCTAGAGGTTCATTTTATATATAGGCATACCCACATGCCTGGAAATGTTTCAGTTACCCAAGTCTAGAATAGAATTGAACACTCTCTTTTAGGGTGCAAGATTTGGTGACAAGTTCCCTTATTATAGAAGAGTTCAGGTGTGTTGTGTAAGCATAAGAAAATGGTGACTCTATTGTAAAATAATCATGAGTATTTTAGAATGAAATAAATGTTTCTACATACCCAATATCTCTAGTTAAGACCTATTTAAGAGGTCAAATATATTATTCTTATTGATTGGTGTGTGCAAATAAATTAACTATCACTTCTTAGAACCTGTAATGACTAACTACTATGGATCAAGTCATCAAGCTAGTGAATCCTACCTTGAGAATGCTTACATGAACATTACTTCATTTCCATCTATGCATCCATATCCCTAATAGATTTATCCTTGAATTCACTCTACACCTTTTTCTACTACTAGTCAGGCCTTTATAACCCTAATATAGAGATTGCCTTAATAACCCATGAATTTATTTTCTTGAAAATTAAATTTTATTTTTGTTTCTCTTTTCTCTTTATTTTTTAATCTTTATCATCTCAATTCTGGGTTGGGGACCACCATGGCAAGCAAAAGGTAGAATTATAGATTTTTCACCTTAGATCTTCACCATAGTTGGTTTATCTAGGTAAACCCAAAAGACATTAAATTATTATTTTTATGCATAATTTTGAGAGAATATATTCATTGCTCATGTACTTTCCCCAAACATGGACTAACTAATAACATACACAAAATATTAAGCCTTCAAAACTACCTCAGAAATAAAATCTACTGCTACAAACTACTTAGAGTACTTAAGCACTAGAATGTCATTCATGTTACTTACCTACATGCCTCTCAATCTTAATTCTTTGATAAGCAATGAACCTATAGGAAAAATATATGGGCTGGACCAAATATAAACAAGAAATGAGGATAAAATGATGAGGAAAATCAAGGAAAGTAATAAAAGTAACCTAGACTAATAATGAAAGTAGGAAAGTAAAGCAAAGCAAACGGGTAAAAAGAAACTATGTAAAGGAACTTACCAAGATAATTCAAGTCTAGAAGTAGTGCTTGATGAAATTCTCATGGATAAGAAATAGGATATCCTCACTAGTTAGAGACCTTAGGTAAAATGCATTCTCGACTAATATTTCAAAAATTTCATAGGCACCCAACCATAGGGCATCAAAATTTCCATGTTTTTCATTTTTATCATGAGCCTCATCCTAGAGAAGGATTAGATCTTAGATTAGAAAGGCTTTCACTTTGACTCATTTTTCAAACCAACATTTGATGATTCCTTGGTGTTTGTTAAAGTGTATCAAGGATGCATCATATTTTTATTCTTGTTGTATCAAATTAAAGAGTTGAGCTTATATCTTATCATCAGTTTCTAAGTAGTCTCTCATGAATTACAAGGTGGGGATTTTAAGGATCATATAGAAAATAGGGTCGTGGCCATAAAAATGTGACATGGTGACATACCTAGGGATAATTTAAATCCAATATTATCAAACCATAGTGTGAATTTAAAAACATTATGGTAGGCCTTAGGGTTCTTTTCCAAGATTTTCTTAATTATGTATAACAAGTCCTTATTTATTGATTCAACTACCCCATTACCTTACAGGTAATAGTAAGATGATAACTTGAATATTACTTGATTATCATATTCCTAATCAATAATTTGAAGAGAGGAAAAATTAGGACCATTATCACATACCAGAGTGAATGACATCCCAAACTTAGTGATGATATGCTCTTCAATAAAATTGATCACCATGTCAATTGTAAAATTATTGAAAACTTGAACTTTAATCCAACAGGTGCAATAGTTAGCTTTCATAAGAATGAAATTATATCATAAAAATGAATTAGTATTGATAACTCCAAAAAATTATAATCCTCATTTTTTTAATGGATAGACCTTAATAACTGCCTAAAAAGGCATGACAAATGTGTATTCTCTATGTGTAATAACATGGCAAGTATGACAACTTCTGACGTGGGCATGAGCATCATTAAAAACATGAAACCAATAATAACCTACTTTGATTATCTAGTGGGATATAGCACTACTTGAACCATGGATAGTTCCATATTTCTCATGTAATTTTCTGAGTACTTCAGTCGATTCTTCTTTAAATTAGACATCTCAAATATATGCCCTTGTGATTCTTATTGTATAGTATACTTGAATTGATCATGAATTTTTTAATTTTCAAGTATAGTTCTCTCATCTAAGTGGAGTTAAGGTGGTTTGGACACTCATTATTAAGTAAGTAATAGATTATGTCCTAGTTCTAGTCATCATTTGTGATGATTTACATTGTATACTATTAAAAACCTATCTTTGGATCTACCTCAACCATTGCTTTACAACTTTTTGACCTCTCACTATATTCATTGGTTGTATTTTTAGATCAAACTCTTGGATAATTGACATAAAATTACCACATCAATCAACTAACTCATTTTTCATAAACATAACTTTTATGATGGGATTAGATACAATGGTGAACACCTTGTTGCATAGGATGTAATGCCTGAAACTCTTAACTACTTTGATCAATATGAAATCTTATTTTTCAATCATTAAATAACTAAGTTCAAAAAATTTGAATGGAAATGTCTGAATGAGATAGGTCTCTCATCCCTAACTTATTTTCTCTGAGTTAGGATAGTGGGACTTGAATGTTCTAAAGAAAATGAATAAATATAGAAGGGTTGTGTATAATCAAGACTGATAAACACTGGTGTATTTAAAATTGAGGTCTTGATTTTAGAGAAATCTACTTGTGCCTCAGTTATCCATTCAATCTTATCATCCTTATTTATCATGTTATTTAATGGTCAAACTATATCTTCAAAACTCAAAATAAACTTCCTCATGAAGTTAATTTCACTAAATAATGACTTCGACACTTTTATACTAGTAGGAAATGGAATTTTTAGAATTGCCTCTACTCTTTCTAAATCTATATAAATACCTTGTTCAGATATGATATGACCTATAAACTTTTATTCTGTCACCCCAAATATACACTTTCTTAGATTCATGGAAATGTCATAATCTATACATCTCTATAACACCATTCTCAAGGCTTTCACATAGTCAACTCTATTTTTGGAAAATATAGTTAAGTCATCCATGTAGATGACAATGCACTTTCTAATAAGGTCCTTGAATTTAGTATCCCTGGCATGTTGGAAGGTAACATCCACATTTATTAGGTTAAAAAACATATTTTTATATGCAAATTTACCCCATTCTGTTGTAAATTTTGTCTTTATTCTATCTTTATAATTTACAATTCCCTAATTGTATCCTAAATACCCATATAGAAATGAAATTATTTAAGAGTTGTTCACTATTTATAACACTTCATCTAGATAATGTAGTGCGTAGTTATCTTTTTTTAGGTTGCAGAAGTCTACATAATTGTATCTGTCCATTCTTATTCCTAACTTGCACCATATTAGCCACCCATGTGGAATGCCTAATAGGAAAGATGATCCTAGCTAAAACAATTTCTGAACTTCCTTGAATATGAATGGATCTAACAATGGGTTCACTGGCCTTTACCTCTGATAGAGTGGCTTGACTCTTAGATTAAGAGGAATAATGTTGGTAATAATGGAATTATTAAACACTTTGAAATCCTCATATCTCCTTGCAATAACATCTATTATGTATTTTAGGGATTGTATAATCCCTTGTTTTTCATTTTGAGTGAAATTTGTGCCTAAAAGCATATTTTTTGAGACATTGACATTACCTAGATTATACTATACATGTGGCATACCTTTGATGATAACTATTTTCTCTTTTTAGCATTGATAATCTATATCAAATAACCTCTCCAATGAGACCATGCCATTTGATATATTATTGGTTTTCAAATTTATCATCTCTTTCTTATCTAGTTCAAACTCTTTTCTTCCATCTTCATCTATAATATGAGATTCAAATATTTATGTGTTAGTGATGAAGTCAATAATATGTTGATCATTATTAAATACCTAGAAGATCCTAAAATTATTAAGAATGGAAGGAGTAGAGAATAAATCCACTAAGAATCTCTTCAGTTTAGATTTAACAATTGGTTCCATGATGCTTGCAGCCATTTCTAATACATCTATTGTATGATTTCTTCTACAATGTACTGTTTAATATTGAATGCATCAAAATCCTATATCAAATTATATACATGGATATGATATTTGAATAAATTATTGTCATGACAAACGTATTGGCTTCTAAATTAATTGAACACTAGCTATAAATCACCAAACACCTTGAGGTTCTTAAATTTCTTCTTGAGAGAGAACTAGAGGTCATTAATTAAAGCCTTGTATTTAGCCACATTATTTTAAAATGTAAATTAAAGTCAAAAAAAGGCCAAATATGAATTTCCTCATGGATTGATAAGTTTAACCCCAACACCACACCCATTATTAGACTTAGATCCATTAAATTTTAGGATCCACAAGTGATTTTTAGTTTTGTACACTGGAATCTAAAAGATAGGTGATTATACAACATTGAATTATTTGTTTCTTTTCTTACCCTATAGTGGGAATACACTTTGTTCTTCTACTAAAAATGACCTTTTGATTTGGTCTTTATTAGGATATGTAGGTATTGAGATGTATAAAATATATGATCTTGCAACATCTTAATTTTCACTCTTATATTCCAAGGTAGCCCTATATAATGGAGCTATTTTAGGTGCATAGAGGGTATCCTCTTCATCCAACTTATATAACTCCTCAATTTTTAACTTGTCTTGAAGGAATAACATATTAATGAAGAGATTTCTATGAGATTATGATTCTTTCTCAATTATGTTGATCCCAAGTTCCAACTCCTCATACAAGATTTCATTTGTCTTGTTGTACTATGTGTTATGTGATTCGTTATTAGTTCTCTTTCAATTCAAATATGATTAGGTAGGCCATGCCATGGAAGCCACATATGAGAGAAATCAATCACCATGTATCCATTCAATATCCTTTACCAATCTATGTTAAGAATTATACCATGTGTATTAGGTATATCAAATACTTGAATATCAATAAATTATTGCATTCATCAATCATAATCCAATTGTATTTGGATATGATTTAGTTTACCAACCATCTTGACCTGTGACTTGTCTAACTGAATAATTTTTTTATTTGACTTTGAAGGAGTCAAACCCAATCTCTGACAAATGAATTCTGGTATCATGTTACTAGAAACACCTAAATCCACCAAACAATTATGCAAATCCTTACCAAAAATGTGGATTGTTAGGAGGAAAGGAAGAGTTTCAATCTTTTCCTTATAAATGTCAATATGAGCATCAGATGTGTTATTATTTTCCATCCCTTTGGGAGTGGATAATTATTTTAATAGAAAATATTTCTGGTTAGATATTTAGATCAATTTAAACACTAGACCATTGGCCCTTGTTTTCTTTAGGTCTTCTACAATGTTATATCCAAGTTTATTTTGTTCCAATAGTTTATCAGTTTATGAGGGTGGGGTGTTTTTCTTTATTTGATAATACAATCTAGGACTTTTATGTGGAAATAGATTGTTACTCAATTTCTCATCAAGTAGAAGTTGAATGTTTTTTAGAGGGGTGGATGTGGTTAACAAATTTGGAGATTTACTCCTCAATTGATAGTTGTTGCCTCTTTAAAAAAATTTAAATGCATGGACTTCCTCCAAGTTATCTTTAAGATCATTTACACTTTTAAATGTAAATTCATAATTCATAAGTTTCTAAGATTAGAGATGTTCTTTAATCTCCTCCACTTTGGTTTGAGATGTTATTAGGTTCAAGCACTACCTTGAGATTGTCCATCTCCTTACAGAAGATGTTTGAGGCTATGATGAAATTAGCATAATTATTTTCAACATGAACAATTGTGTTATACAATCTACACCAAGTGGGTAATACAAAATCAACTAAGTTAATAGATTTTGAATCACTATTGTTATTACTCTAATTTATGTTATCAAGAGGACTAAGAACACCTATATTTTTTGGCCTAGTGTTCCACTGCCTATTGAGTCTCTAAAATTTAAAGTTTATGTTTCATATAGGGTTATCAATGGATTGGTTGTTGTTTTGAGGCACTTGTCTTATTAAATTAAACATGCCATATGTTAATCATTAAACAATTTGTTGTAAATTTTATACTTCTAGTTTCACATTAGTATTATGTTGAATTCTTGTTTGTTGTGGAAGTTTAACCACAAGTGTAGTAGAATTTAAAAATCTTACGGTAGTAAGATGCATTGGGTTAGGGGAATTATTGATAGGTGTCTGAATATTTATAAATCAAGTGATATCCTATTGATTTATATTAGGGGAAACATAACCACTGGTGTTAGGTATGGAAGCAATGTTATTGTATGCAATAAGGTCAAGTGGTTGGTTACTTACCTTTAGCAATGTTGGATTTGGAGATATAAAAGGTTGATTAGTAGGTGCAACCATAGAGTAGTTATATGAATCAATAACCACTTGTTTATTGTTTTCTTGGGTTAACATTTGATCTTGTAAAATAATCTAATTTATAGACATTTGATTAAAGTAATTGGATTATAAATTAGGTTTTGGTTTGGGTACACAACTTGTGAAATTGGGTTCATCAGTGGTGTATTGTACATGAGAGCCTCATTGATCATAGTATTCTAATTATATGTACTTGGATATCCTAATGAGGGTAAGATACCAACACCATATCCTTGTGTCACTAATTGTTTTTTAATATTGATGGCTTCATTGTAGGTTAAAGATAAAGATGCAATTATTTCTAGAGTTATTCTAAGAAACATGGATGTCAGAGGATCTAATTATCTAAGTAAGTTTGAATAATAAAACCTTATACTAGGATATATGGGTATTTTAATGTCTACTATAACTTATGTAAACATGCATTAAAGAGACTCATTGGTTCATTTGGTTCCCTTTGGGCACAATAAAAGTGATGATATAGGATAATTAAATCAATAAGGAGCCTAAAGTGATTGACAAGCACTGTTATCAGATCATTCCAAGAGGTGATGGATCCATTTGATAAACCAAGATACCAAGATAAGCAACCTCACCTAAGGAGTAAGGAAACAAGTGGCAAGCCACATCCTCATGCTAGATATGAGTTTGAATAAGGGCCTATTTAAATTCTTGAATATATTTTTTAGTAGTTTGAGTCCCAATAGGTATGTATTTTGGTCAAAAATTATTGAGATTCTTAGGAAAGTCATGAGCAAGCCCTAGAATGTTTACAAGGTATCCACCTCCACCAAGCTAATCAGGATGAGCCATTGGTGGGTTTTAAGGGGCATAAAATGGATTAATACAAAGAACAATAACCACTATAGGATAACTATTGGTTGATTGAATGTGTCTAGTTTTTTATCTTCCTTTATTTATTTTAGGTTTATTTGTTCAATAAGTTACAATAGTTTAAATTTATTCCCAATGAACTATGATATAGTGAGTACTGATCTAGTTTCTAGTGTAACTTTATAAATACCTAAATGTGGGAAACACTCCTAAAATGTTTAAGTTTTGGGTTTTTGCTAAAATTGTAAGTTCATGTTTATTGATTCAAGCCTTCCTTCTAGATCTAATCTATTGATGGGTTTTTTAGCACACCAACTTAGGAGGGACAAGAACTATCCAAACTCTCTTGAAAAGAAATCCTAAAATCTCCCTAATGTTTATATCTACTAGGTCTTGGTGGATGAGATAACTTAATTGGTCAATGTAAATTATTCCAATATAAGGGGACTTTGTTGGTTCTATAAGATTTAACAATATTTTGATCCTTAAATAAATTAGTGGGTAATGCCAATTTTGCTATTTTTAATGTGAGTTTTGAAGATATCTTGAAAATGACAAAATATGCATTCATTTTCTCAATAAATCAATGCATTTAGGAAACAAAACAAATAATTTGCATTTCTAGATGTGCCCATGTGAAATAAAAATTAGTTTTGAGGGTTTTGACTTTAAATGAAAATATTTTATTTAAATGAATTCACTATAGTGTATTCGATATTACAACAATGCCATAATAACAATGGATAAAATATTTTTCAATCAAGATAAAAATTTAAATAGATTGCATTCAAACCTTAGATTTAATTATTTATTTTTAAAAATAAAAAAAGAGAGGGAAAGAGGAAAGAAAAGCCTATGATTATGGAGATAAATTTGATCCACTCTATAATAAGTAAAACACAACCAACTCTTACCTATCCAACATTCACACAATTAGGTAAAAGGATAGTTCAAAAATCTGAGGAAATCACAAATTAAAATCAAAACACAAATCCACCATATTGAATGTACAAGAAATGAAAATCTTATTCAACAACTTCAATTAAAATCCATACATCTACTTGAGTATCATAATATATAGTTGATTACAATTGAGTGAGCCTAAATTTTTCTAGCATAATAATATGGAAACAAAGAGGGAGAGATAAATTACACTAAATTTACAAAAAATAAATGATTAACTTAGTAATGATCCTTTGAGGAATGAAAAATTCAACCCTTGGAATGATTCCAAAAGGTTAATATATAAACAAGAGTATATCCATAGGGAAATTATTTCCATCCAGAATTTAGTTGGGAACCATTAATTTAGCCACCAACCCACTATCCTTTAGATGCCACACCACATAAAATTTTGATAAATTAAAACTCCAAACCAAATATTCAACTTTAATAGTGAAAATTTTATTTCACAAGCATAATTTATCAAAATTTAATGCACTAAGATGTCCATGGCAAATTTAGATTTCAAATGGTTTTGAAAATGAACACAGAAAGTGAAATTTATGGCCAAAAAACCATCTTGGGCTAAAACATATTTGGGTTTTAGGCAGGGACAAGTCTTTTTAAAAAATGCACTTTTTGTTTTTTAAATTTTTTAGTTCTAATCAGGATTTCAACTCTTGATTAGAATTAGACTATTTTGAATGATTATAGACCTAACCGAGTAGCATTTTGAATGATAATAGACCTAATCAAGGGATCAAATCTTGAATAGGTCTTTATTGAAAACTTTGAATTTGAATCGGGGTCCCTAATTATTATCGATCTTATGACCCTAACTACACCATTGTTTATTATTTTGAAGGCCTTTACATTATTTTTATGGCTTAAAGTTGGATTAATACTACATGGACACTTGGAGGGGAGCCATAGACTCTAATGGGATTAGAATCTCACACATGACTATGTTTAAACATTTAGGGCCCTGAGATTTAATAGAGGTCTTAAACTTGATTACTAAAGACTACCATGGGGAACACACCCCACTTTATAATAAATAATGTTAGGAAATAGACCTTGACCTATTTAGTTTTTTATCCCCAACCAACATTACACTCACCAATACGAATCCTAACGAGACCCACATGGACTTAAAAAAACTTGCCTAATACTAAACATAGAATGAACCTATGACCTAAGCAAGACTATAACCTTGAACAAAAAATCCATCCCACCCCATCGCTAACCTAGGCCAAAGCATGAAATATTTCTTGATTTGAAATGAAAAATGAAAATTAACAAATTCTAAACCTAATCATGGAAAGTTTCTTATTTAACGAATATATGAATAAAGAGACTTTTCCTAGACCTTATTAGGATTAGAATCCTGATTAGGTTTAGGGGACCTTAGAAACTGTTATCACATAGGATTTCACTTGTCTTGATTTTTTAGCTTGTATAATTTCCTAATGATACAATGAAAAAACCTCCAAAGCTGTGGGACCTTGAAAATTTGAGGTTAATGTCTAGAGAAGGTTGGTTGATGTTTTTGTCCCAAAAATATCATTACATCTAATACCCCTAAGGAGACTCCCTTTGTTTTTTAGGAAAAACCTTGAAACCTCCAAAAGACCCATCTTTCCTCTATGCTTTGTAAAATCCAAAACTTTGGATGCAATTTCCACTTGTGAAAATTACTTCATGGGTTTCAAATCTCAAAAATCACCCAACAACCAAAATGGTATAATCTAGAACCCACCATGCTATTAAGCATAGGATATCTGAGAGGGGGGGTGAATCAGTATATCATGTATCTTATAAAACTTTCCCTTAACCAAAATCCACTTAATCAAACATTCAAGATATGCAATAAAACTCAAACAATAAACACCACACAAGATAGATACACTAGATATAACATGGAAACCCAATGTGGGAAAAACCGTAGAGAATAATCTCAACTAAATGAATGAGCACCAACCCAAACAATATTTTCAAGCACCAACTTGTAGGAGCAGCAACCCCTTTGCTGATCACCAACCCAACAACTATTCATGAGCACCAACCCATAGGAGCACCAACCCCTTTGCCGAGCACCAACCTAGAATCAATTCATGAGCACCAACCCATAGGAGAACCAACCCCTTTGCCAAGCACCAACCCAACAACAATTCATGAGCACCAACCCACGGGAGCACTAACCCCTTTGTCCAGCACCAACCCACAGGAGCACCAACCCCTTTGTGTATACCACACACCTATCTCTCAATGTTTCTATCTCAACAAATGAAAGTTCAATACAACATCTCTTTCCTCTCTATCACCTTTGCTCTTCTAAGCTAGATATAACAAATACAAATCATATTTTTCTCTCTCAAATGCTCTTCTAAGCTAGATAATACAATATCAAATCAACCTCTATCTCTCATTTTACAAATGGCTTCTCAAGCCTTTATTTATAGCTTTCCAAATGACCTTTGGCCTTCCCCTTCTGTGACCCTTAAATCCTCATGGAAAATGGCACCAAACTTGTATGACCCTTCATATCCTTGCCTTTGAAAAGTCATGTGGTGACCCTTCATGAGCAAAAACGTCCTTCCCTCTTTTGTCCTTATCTTGGTGACTCTTCGTATTCCTCAAAGTGTCCCTTCATGAGAAATTATGCCCTTCCTCTTTTGTCTTCACTTGGTGACTCTTGGAATTCCCCAAGATGACTCTTCATGGGAAAATGTGTCCCATCCTTGTTTTGTCTTTACTCTGTGGCTCTTTGACTTCTCCATGGGCCCTTCTTTTATCTCATATGCAATAAAAAATATATTCATTAATATTAAATAAATATTAACTCACATTAGCCAATATATATCTATTACAAACAACATTAAATGCAATGTGGCCTTTTATCACCAATAATGCTAGACTTTTGACATCAATGACAATATTTTCAACACACACACTTTGTACATTTTCATAACATGCAAAATACATGGTGGAATTCAGACCTTGCCATGCACCTAGCTGACAGAATCCAAAGCTTAGCGTGCACTTTGCACATTCCACAATGTACAAAGTGCACAGGGATCCAAATCCCACTAAAACCTATAACCCCCTTTATTCAAAACCCCAAACCCTTGATGTACATTGCACATTATGAAACATGCAAAGTGCATGATAGTCTCCACCTTCCACCAAACCTATGAACCATGTGATATGGAGCCTCAAGTGTAATTTTCACATTGTGAAACATGAAAAGTGTCCCATGGGTTCTTTCCTCCATTGAACCTATCATCCATTCCCATACAGAATGGACCTACTCCAAGTAGGTCCAACCTCCACCACTAACTGCCATAACTACATTTAATGTAAGGTTTTAACTATTTATGGTAAGAGGATTAAGGGTTTTTATTATCATTTTTTATATTTATAATTATGATCTTATATATCTAGCCACCTACACCATGACTTTGAACCTTGAGCCATGTAAAACCTAGTACCAAGCCATGACTATAAATTTGCATCCATGTCACCTACTTCATTTACATAGTATTCCCCTTCATTTTCTCCATAGTTCTCATTTTTCAAAGCATTTCTAAGAAGTTTTTGATTTTTTTTATAGTTTTCATCATTATTTCTTGAAAGTGTCATTTTATGGTTTCCTATGTTTAGGTAATATGGAATTAATTGCTTTTGTATATGATTGTATTCCTAGTTTTAGGATTAAGTAAGGACAGTTTTAGGGTTTTTTTCATTTTCAAATCTTGCATATATCAAGAAATAAAACTCTTAGTTCTCCCCTTAAGATTTCAAAGTCAAAATTTAGGCCATTTTCAAACTAAAAAATATTCCATATAGAACATCCAACTCCCCTACAGAAGTTGGACTTGCCAAGAGCACCTAAGAATCCCATAAGCCATACATACTAGAAAAGGTCTTAAGCATGATGTGTAAACTAATATAAACTCTCTCTTCCATATAATTGATCATGAAAAATACACCAACGATGACCTAAAGAGAAAAGTAGATCATTTGATAGAAGCACTAAACCAATTCATAAAGCCTAGTGAAACACCATAAAACCCATAGGTAGTGCAACCAATTAGTCCAGATCAAGATACAATTGATTATGTATGAGAGATTACTCACATGGTAAGGGATATGAAGGAATGGTCTAAGGAATTGATCACTAAAGGAAATAGGATTCTTACAATAATGATGGAAAATTCATGGAGAGGAAAGAAATTTTGAAGGAGTAGATCAATAGTTATGAAGGAAAAATTTAGACCTTAAACATGTATTAACCCAAATTGACAATTGTAAAATCAATTGATATGAATATCCTTGTTGCTGAGAATATATTAAAGAGTGATGCTAAGTATGAGGAACTACATAGGGCTACTCAATTTTGGATAAGAGTACTAACAGAGTCTGCTAAACAAGCCAAAGAGGCTCATGATAAGATAGTTAATGTATTGTATGAGATTGAAGGCATGATGAATTCAATGACATGCCAACCAGTAGATGATGCCATTAATCTCCTTAAAATAGATTAGGTCTAGAATAATTTCAAATCAATAATTGAGAAAGAATCTATAAAGGATACAATCTTCATCTTAAGTTCTATCCACCATTTCATTAGATCTGAAAAAGCAATTGATAAGATGAGAACAAAGATGTGAGGAATCAAGACTTTCAGAAGAAAATTATTTAATGTTTGAGTAGATTGTGTAGCCTCCAATATCTACTCTTATAGGATAGATTAAAAATGCATATAATAAATATTCAAGGCCTTTTATTCATATGTTGAGAAGCTTGATGCCAAGAATAATAAAAAAATTGAAGAAATTCTAGACATTGATTAATCTTCCTCTTTGATGAATGTTTCCAAATGTTATATTGTCATTGTAATTTCATTTTAAAAAAATTATAGTTTTTAATTTCATTGAAAAATCACATCTATATTTTTTATAACTCTTTTTGAGAAAGAAAAAAACATACAAAAAGCACAAGTGCAAATTGCACTTACCATTTTGACAAATATGAATTGTTAAAGAGTGCAAAATCATGAAGTATAAATTGCATGGTTCATTTTGGAAAAAGTGATAAAGACTTAAAAATTGTGAAAGTATCACTTATGTTAGGGTTTCTTTGCATGAAAAGTAACTTAGAATTATTTTCAAAGTTATCTTTTATTTTGAAGGACTAGTTCTATTTTGGGTGCCTCTTTTTTCATGAAGTTATTTTCAGCCACTTTCAGATGAAGAAGTCTTGCATAGAGATTCAACACTTCCAACCATGCCATGATACACTAAAAATCATGCCGAGCTCATGAATTCCATTTCCATCCATTCCACAATTTTAGAAACACCATAAACATAAGAACTTGCCTCTTTTGCATGAGGGTTTTAGATTTGCATGATCTCCTTCAACTGGGCATTCAAGTTTTGTCAACTACATCTCATCTTGGAGATATTTTGTATAAAAATGGGTAGACCCCATGGCCCAAATTATATTTTTTTCTACTAGTTATATTTTCTAAATTTTGAATGTATTTACTACAAGTTGTAACCTTTGGAGAGAAATAAATTTAAAGATTTGCCTTTCTTGTCTTGAGAGATCTCTATGTGTGTGTAAGCTAGTTGATTATTTGTGGAATTTTTGTCTCTTTGTTTCAATTTCAATAAATTCATCTATGTTATTTTAACCTCTTGAAAATATTATTTGGAATAAATATCTTTTTCCCTTTTGTAAAAAATAGCTAAAATACTACCTCTGATATCTATTTGTATGAGTCTCTGCTGGCACAAATTCAACATATTTTCTGCTCTATTGTGTTTATCAAGAAAGAATTAAAATTACCTATAAAATATTTGGTACAATCACCATATTTTTATTTTTCTATGAACTTCAATTCTTTAACCCTTTTCCTAGTCAAAACCCTAGTTAAGAATAAAAGCACTAAAGAGCAAAATTTCCACAACACTGATATCTTATCAGTTACATTAGATTTAATGAAAGGGATCCAACCTTATCTAGAGATTAACCTCAAATTTCCAAATTCCCATGGATTTGGAGGTTTTTCCATTATATCATTAGGAAATTACATAATAAGCTACAAATTCAAGACATGTGCAATCCTATGTGATAATAGTTTTTGGCATGCCTGATGGGACACAAAAATTACATAGAGATTGGTGCTATTCTTATCAATCATTATATGAGTTTTGTGCATAAATCAATAACACCTAGAAACTCCACTGGCTTATAGACTCACAATTTCAAGGTGACATATGCCAAACACACAAACAAGATCATCTACAAAAGGTAAGAGGGATGATTTTATAGAATTGTCATTTCCATCTAAAAAGAGATAAAAAACAATCACCCCTTAGCCTAAGGTATATCTTACAGTTTTTTTCCCATCCCCTATAGTAGCTCTTATCAGTTTTATACCTCTTGTAATGGCTAGAAATCTGAATTTTGTAGCCTTCAATATAGGCAATCCACTTTTATTGGCCCAACATGATGATATACTAGCCTCAACCTCAAAAATCCTACCATATTTTATTAGTGAAACCTCTACCACTGCTTTATAACACATACAAGATATTTATAACCTTTGTTCAATCCATAACTTGGTCTAAGATAATATTGCAATTAGACTTCTAGTCTCCTCTTTCAAGGGCAAAGATTTATAATGGTACATAAGCCTTGCTCCCAATTTAAATCAAGTTTGGGATGAGTTAAAAACCACATTGTGTACCCATTTTGAAGACAAAAGTGACCACCTTTCCCTGGTTGAATAGTTAACTACTATTTAATGAGCTCCTCATGAGTAAATGACTGACTTTACTTACCATTTCTAGAATACCTAGAACAAAATCCCAATCTAAGTTAAGCCTGTTCAAGATAATGTCTTTTTTTATTACCTAAAAGCTCTCAATAGTGATATAGCTATGATGATTTAGTCAATGGATAGGACCACACTTCCTACAACTTATGATATTGCAATAAAGGCACAAACTTATTTAATCTAAGCTAATAAAATTACACCAAGGCTACTAATGCCTCTTTTTCTAGAAATAACTCCTATTCCACCCCCTGTATTTGCTCTAATTCCCACCATGAGCAAAACACTTGCTTTTAACCCTGCACCTATTGATAATCTATATGAGGTAAAGTCATTACTTAAGATTTTTGGCAATGAGTAAGTGGTAATGAAAAGGAAACAAACCCAAAACTATAAACCTTTTTAGCCATCTAACTCTATATACTAAGGGAGATAGGAAGCCATATAAAGGAAACAACCAAAAATAGGGATAAAATTCATATCCAAGACCTCCAAACATTTGTGTTTTACTAGCACCAGGAGCTTTCAAAGCCATTATCCCTATCCATTATTATTTGGCTCAAGAGTACATGTGGTGTTATCCTTAATATTAGCCCCATAATTAGAACACTTACCCCAATGGTGTAATTAGTTAAGCCTTGATGGTTTAAATCATAAAAATTATGCAAGGACAACAAAAATAATTTACTTCCCAACAAGCAGACACATAAGAACCTACTCAAGGTGAAACAACTCTCCTAAACTAGTAGGAGGATGAATTTAGTGGTGTAACTCAAGATGAATCATTTATCAATAGTGGAGGGCTCATATAAACTAATATGCATTCCAAGAAAAGAGAAATAGAAGCTAATTAGCCCCTTGGTGGAACAAGTCTCAACTTCAAAAGTTGTAATGGAACTGGTGAAAAGCAACATAGTGCAAAGGCCACCCTTTATACATACAAATAAATTCAAAGTAAAGGTTCCCACTAAAAATATTGTAAAAGAGGATGTAGCCCCTATAAAAACACCAAAAAAGGTTTCTAATATCCATTTTAGCATAGTTGATCAAATGAAGAAGACTAATCTAAACATCACTATGTGGGAAGCACTATCTATACCAGCATAAAGGGACTTACTACAAGAGGCTCTAAAGAATTTTTAGATATTAGACAAAGTTATAGCCAAGGGACCTATACTTAAAATAAATCTATGTCAACCTCAAGATGATAATAAAATGAGAAAAAATGGTAAGTCTCCCCCTTATATCTTTCACTTATAATATAGAAGCATCTGGTACATAATTGCATGGCAGATTCAGGGGTTAGTATTTTAGTAATGCCCAAGAAAATAGCTGATGCTTTGGGAATAAAATACACACATATTAATAAAGGAGTGGTGTAATTAGATGGGACTACTATTCAAAAATTAAGAACTATAAAGGGACTAAACCTCACTATACATTCTTGACATTTCAATCATACATCTTCCCCCTACTTTGTCATTTGTCTTTCAAGAGATTTCACTACAAAGATGGGAGATATCTATCTGTAGATTGGTATCAATACTATTTAGAATGAGATATGGAACTAGAGTAAAAATAAGAGCTAAGACAATTACAAAATATCATATAGAGCCATATAATCATATTCCTTTAATAGAAATGAATTGTACATTTCAAGATCAAGAAGAGGAAGAAACAGATCAAGAGGATGCAACACTTGTATAATAAATTACTGACACTCATTTGGATGAATGGGGATCAGCCCTTTAATTTGATCCTTATGCCTATGTACAAGAAATAGAGTTAGAGATATACTACATTCATGAGAAAGATGCAATTATCCTAAATTTAGTCAAACCAATCGAAGATCTTCAAGGGATGTGGTAATTATTTTTTGATGGCTCAAAAAGTAGAAATGGTGTAGGTGCAGGAATTGTATTGATATCCCCATAGAAGGAGATCTACTTCTACTCATTCAGACTTTAATTCAACTATACTAACAATGTAACTGAATATGAAACCTTCATTCAAGGCCTCTAGTTGGCCAAACATAGAGAAATCAAGCTTTTACAAATATTTGGTGATAGTGAGCTTATTGTTCACCAAGTAAGATCAAAAAATGTGACTAAAAACAATTTGATAAGTTCTTATAAACACAAAGTTTGGGACCTTTTAGAAGATTTCACTACTTTGAATATTCAAGTAGTACCAAGGGCACAAAATAAAGATGTTGATCATATGGCCTTAATGGGGTCCCAATTTAACCTACTAGATGAAAAAAAGAAGAAAAAAAACCAGCCTATGAGGTTGATTATAAGGCCTTTTATCCCTAATAATGCAATTAATTGGCAGCCTTTGATAGTGAAAAGAACATTATAAATTTTCTAATAGAAAAGACCAAGTTTTTAGATAGGAATCAGCCAAGTCTATAAGACCTATATGGTGATCAGATTATTTAGCTAAAAATAAACAAGCTACCTATGGGTCTCATCAAAATATAATACATATTCAATTTGGATGACCAACTAAAAGGTGAAAAATTAACATTACAGTCAATGAAGAAGATTGTAAACCCATCATCATCTCTGAAGGCAAGTCTCTCAAGATAGGCAAGGTATGCAATATTTTATAAAAGCATGATTTTGTTCAATTATGTCAAGATTTTGATGATAAATTCACTTGGATTTATCATGATTTAAGAGGATTTGATCCAAACTTATCCCAACACACCATAAAGTTTGATCCAAATACAAAGCCTTTAAGATAGAAATAAAGACCTATCAATCTAAAGATTAAACCCCTAATGAAAAGTGAGCTCTCTAAGTTGATAGAGGATAATATTATATATCCTATCAAAAAATTGTCTTGGGTAGCAAATTCGGTCCTTAATAGAAATAGAAATAGTGAAATTTGGCTGTGTGTGGACTTTAGAGACCTAAACAAAGCATCATTGAAAGATCACTACCCTCTTCCCCCTATGGAATAAATTCTATAGATAGTATCTAGATTTAAAAGATTCTCTCTTCTAGATGGTTATTCAAGTTTAAACCAAATCTTGGTGTAGGAATTAGATCAATTTAAAGTGGATTTCACCACCAAATGGGGCATGTACACATACAAGAAGATGCCATTTGGGCTGACAAATGTAGGGGTAACTTTTCAAAGAGCCATAGAGATGGCATTCAAAAGTCTAGTAAATGAAATAATTTAAGTATATATAGATGATATTATAGTCTATTAAAAGCATGCCAATGTACACCTGGACCACTTGAGGAAAATTTTTGAATGGTGTAGGGAATTTGGGGTTTCCCTTAACTTGAGGAAGTACATGTTTATAGTACACAAAGGGAAACGTCTAGGACATGTAGTGTCAAAAGAAGGTGTTACAATAGACCCTGAATGAGTTAGATCTATATCTATATTAGCACTATCGAGTCACAAAAATATCCTACAAATATTTTTTAGGAAGATCAACTTTGTGATAAAATTTGTACCGAGTTTCACCTTTATGACAAAACCCCTTACTACAATGCTAAAGAAGGGAACTCTTTTTAACTAGACTTAGGAGGGAAAATATAGATTTGAGGCCATAAAATATGTTATTCCCAAGATCCTACCCTAGTCAACCCAAACTATGATAAATAATTTATTCTCTATGCATTTGGAGGGGAAGGAAGCATCTTAGCCATTTTGACTCAACATAATCAAGAAGATTTAAAACAACCCATTTCTTTCTTTATGTAATATTTGAATGATTAAAAAGAGAATTATAGTTTTTTGGAGAAGTAGGTATATGTAGTGATCAATTCAATTAATAAATTTAGGCATATGCTCTCCAACAACAAAATAAATTTGATGGTGACTCACCAAAGCATTAAAGAATTCCCGGTAAGTAGTGAGATAAATGAAAAACAAGTAGGATAGATTACCAAAGTCATGGAGTATGATGTAGATATCATGATCATAAATATTTAAAGAGGAAAAGGATTATGTGAAAAATTACCTATAGACATCAAGACTAATGAACCAATATCTGACACAGTGTATGCTCAAACTACACCTCAGCTAGATAATCCACCTTATTTCAACAACTAGATTCAAGACATGACTCATTTCTTGCAGAATGCCAAATACCCCTATGCCTTTCAATAGTAAAAAAAAGTATTTTTTACTCCAATTAATTCCCTATGTTATTATTGATGGAATATTATTTTGGAAGGACATGAATGGAGTCTTGTTAAGATGTATTGAGCATGAACAAGTTCCCAAAGTGCTCAAGCAATTTCATGATGGACCATTAGGAGGATTTTTTTTGTAAGGACTATGGCCATTAAGATAATGAGAGGAGGCTAATATTGTCTTGAATTATTCAAAGATACCCACCAATGGGTAAGAAAATTTGAAAAGTGTGCTTATTTCACCAGTAAGCAAAGTCTATCAACACTTCCTCTTAGACCAATTCAAGCAGATCAACCATTCACTCAATGAGAATTGGATTTTATCAACATGATCAATCCACCATCAAGCATGGGTCATAAATGGGTTCTCAAAATAATGGATTATTTCACATGATGGACTAGAGCAATTATTCTAAGATATGCCACTGAGAAATCTATTTTGGAATTTATGGACAACATAGTTTCAAGGTTTGGTGTTCCTCACACCATCATAACAGATAATGCTAAGGCATTTATGGGAACTTAGGTAAGTGAATGGGATGTCAATCATAATGTGTGCCTAAGAACTTATTCAAACTATTACCCCTAATTTAATGGCTTAGCTAAGTCAACCAACAAAAACCTCATCAAAATCATCAAATGAATGATGGAGGACAACCAGAGGACATGGCATATGAAACTAAAATCAGCATGGTGGGTTGATAGGATTACACTAAAAAGAGACATTGATAATTCACCTTTCATGCTAGTATATGGAAGAGAAGCACAAGTACCACTATCAATTGAGCTTCCATATCTAGATCTCAATCACTAGTTGGACTTGATTAACAATGATGAAATGATGGTGAGACTGGATAAACTCATGGAGCTTGAAGAAATCAAACATCAATCAATAAAAGTCTTGGAAGTAAATCAGACACAAACCAAGAAGAATATCGATAAAAAGGCATCTACAAGGAGTTTTAATGAAGGAGACATGGTTCTCAAGTGGGATGCATACAAATCAAAACTAGTCATGCACACTAAATTTGATGCAATATGGAGTGGTCCATATATCATCACTTAGTGCAAAGGAGCCAATGCATTCCATCTTTCCAATCTTGATGGAGTAGTATTTCCAATCCTAGTTAATGGGATATACTTCAAAGCTTGTTTTTGAGGTAGGAAATCATTCCAAAAAGTTTAAATTTTGTAAATAATAAGGTTAGCTATGTTTTTCAATAAGTGATTAAGCATTGGTCAAACTCATTAAGAGTTATTTCCTTTGGTTTTGTTATTTTTCCTTATTTTTTAATCTATTTTATCTATTTTGTTTATGTCTAGGAAAGTCCCACTTTGTTCTTACCTAGGTTAGAGTTTGTCAGTATCAAATTTGACTTCATGCCCAATGTCTTAGAAGGCTACTAGATTTAAAGTGATTAGCAGGCAATCATCTTGTAGAGGTTACCAAAAATATTGATGTTTTTGTCCCAAAAATATCATTACATATAATACCCTAAGGGATACCCCCTTTATTTTTTAGGAAAAACCCTAAAAATTCCAAAAGACCCATCTTTCCCTTTGTACTTTGCATAATCTAGAACTCTAGATGCAATTTACACTTGCGCAAATTACTTCACAGGTTTTAAATCTCACAAAGAACCCAGCACCAAAACCACTAGAATCTAGACCCCATCATACAATTTACATGTTTTCATAATGTGAAAAATGCATGACAAGATTTGAATCCCATGAAGCACTAATATCTAAAATTGGTATAATTTAGAAATCACCATGAACTTTACATGTTTTCATAACATGTGAAATGCATGGTAGACTCTGGATCCTACCACATGCCCAACTAGTGAAATCCAAAACTTGGCATGCACTTTGCACATTCCACAATGTGAAAAATGTATGATGGGATATAGATCCTACTAAAACCTATAATCACCCTTCTCATGGAACCTATAACCCTTGATGCACATTGCACATTGTGAAATGTACAAAGTGCATGATAGTATCCACATTCTACCAAACCTATGAATCATGGGATGTGGAGCCCTGAGTGTTACTTGAACATTGTGAAACATGCAAAGTGCCCCATTGGTTCCTCCTTGTACCAAAACTATCATATATTATTATGGAGAGTGGACCTACTCTAAGCAGGTCTAACCTCCACCCCAATCACCATAATTGCATTTAATGCAGAGTTTTCACTATTTAAGGTGAGAGGATTAAGGGTTTTCATTATCATTGTTTATATCACTAATTACAATTTTGGATCTCTAGCCACATGCACCATGACTTTTAACCTCAATCCATGTCAAACATAGTACCAAGATATGACTACAAATTTGTGTCCATGTTACCTACTTCATTTACATGGTATTTCCCTTCATTTTTTTCCATAGTTCTTATTTTTCAAAGCATTTTCAAGAAGTTTTTCATGATTTTACATAGTTTTCATCATTATTTCTTGAAAGTGTCATTTTAGGGTTTCCTATGTTTAGGTGATAGGGAATTAATCACTTTTGTAGATGATTGTATATTTAGGTCTAGGATTAAGCAAGGGCAATTTTAAGATTTTTTTGGGGCTTTTTCCATTTCCAAATCCTTCATATATCAAGAAAAAACTCTTAGTTCTCCCCCAAAGATTTTACAGTCAAAATCTAGGACATTTTCAAACCAGTGAATATTCCATATATATCTTCCAACTCCCTTATAGAGGTTAGACTTGCCAAGAGCACTTGATAATTTTGAAAGCCCTTAAGCCTTTGCAAAGAGTGGACAACTCTGAGCACCTTCCACTTCCACCAAAGATCTAACATGCCTCAAACACTATCGACCCTTGTATAATTATAACACTCTATATAAATTAGATATGCCTCAAGCACCTTCCACTTCTACAAAAAATGTAATAACCTTAAAGCACCATGGGAAGTGGACATGAATCCAACACCTCCAAGTTCTACTTGAACTTTCACCTACCATAGACACCTCCAAGTTCTACCAGAGAGTATAAGTGTTCCAGACACTTGTAGATTCCACAAAATTTCATAGTTAGTTTCTTGCAAGTAACATTTACAGTCTCCATGCCTCCTAAGGAAATGAAGTTCTAATCTAAGAACCTTGGAGTGACTCCTAGTTTGGAGTCCAATATCACATAAATCAAAGATAAAGATTTAGGTCATATTGACCTATGAGATTTTTGGGCTCAAATAGGTGCAAAACTATCTATAACTCTAGTATTATACAAGCTACAACCTTACCAATACATTTTTAAAGCCTCAAGTTGCTCCTAATAATGTCCCAAGACTATGATCCCAATAGGAGGCAAGTATACAGTGAAAAAGGGGAAAAGATTCTAGATCTTGACCCTGACTTCATTAGCATAGTGTTTGCCATCCCAAAATTTTATATTTATTTGGATATAACTCCATAGACACCTACATAATTTTATGAAGATAAAAAACATGGATGTTAGAAGATAATCAACAAGCAATGGCTCAAAACACTTAATCATTCCTCCACCAAATTGCCTAAAACCATGTATAGGCCTAATTTCATAGATGAGGTAGGGGATATTATAATACTATTGCACAGGGTCATTGGAAATCTTGATTCCAAGTGCTATCAATAATGGATGTACTAGTATATTTGGACCATCTAATAAAATAAATAATACATACATTGGGTCCAATTAATAAGTGGCTTCCTCCATAATCAACTGATCGAGGTACAAACAATGAATAAGTTCTACATGACATCTTACATTATTTATATCCTTTCTAAAGGAAGATTGTTCCCAGGCCTTAACATAGTTCTTGAAGAGATAACCATAGTTTATAGGTACTACCCTGATCTCACACTACAAGCTAGTAGACAAAAATTTAGGAGAGTCAATGTTGCCTTCATCTACCAAATCATTATCATGTTCAATCAAGAACTTGGGAAGGAAATATTTTGAAGAGTAACAAAGGATTAAATGATTAAATGGGGTTCATTATTCATATAATTTCCCACCTACTCCTACATTAGGGTAGTCAGATTTAGTGGCTATCCCTACACTTCCTTGATATGTGAGTGATAAATGGGAATTGTTGGAGTTAGGAAAATTTTAGAGATGCATAAACTCCTCTTAGATAGGCATAAGGTAGGGCTACATTTTCCAATTTCCATTGACCATTACACATGCCAATAACTCATGAAGGCTAGAGGTGTAGAGGCTAAAATGTGCCAAATGAAACTAAAGTCTTTAGAGTTTGAACCTTATTTTGATCCATATGGTAAAATCACCCATGCACTAGACCTAGTAACATATGAACATGTGCCTTATTATGAGGATTTTTGGGAAGATTGTGAAAATGAAGAGATGGTTAGGATGAGGGACTATTCAAGGATGTCCCTACAATAGATAAAATATTATGATTTGGCACTAGTCCTTGATGACTTGGTGGATGAATAATCTAGAGTAGACCCAATCTACCTTACATAGATCATTGCTAGACCCCTACCACTAATGAGTTAGTCAGTTATTGAGTCTTTCTCTTTGTTTTATAGAATAACCCCTGTAATCAATAGAATAATTAATTTCCTAAGGAGTAAAGGAGTGAAAGTCACAAGGGAGATAATAGGGGTTAAAATAATCTCTTGAAGCTCAAAGTAGAAGGTATCACTCCATCAAAGGATGGCCCCAGTGAATCATTAGAGGAACTTGAGAAGAAGAAAAAGAAAACAAATATTAAAGAAAAGAAAGAAGAATCAAGCAAATAGGGAGAAGGTACAAATTAACTAATTTATATTCCACCTAAAGATAGAAAAAATAACATAGGGTTATGTACCTTAATATCCCATATCCTTTACCCTTATTTCTACCACTCCCCCTTATCCTACTCATATTACTAGGTAAGTATCAACACCTCCACTAACTATTTCCACTTCTCCCACATCTTAGGCTCCCATTATTTTAAAGGTTTTAGAACCTCCACCTCCAATATAAACCCCTCCACATATCTCCACTCCACCTACCATTTCACCCATAATACCTACATCAATAAGCCAAGAGCAATCAACACTAGTCAGTCAAGTGACACTTAGGGTCCCCATATAGTGGAATCTCAAGTTTCCACTCCACCTTCCCTTCCTCCAATTTCACCTTCCCTATTTGATCCACTCCCATTATACCTTCAATTTATAACTCCTTCCATTACATTTCCATTAATTCCCAATACTAACCAACAATACATTGCTATGGAATTAGTCATCTTGCCTATGGTTTTGGAGGCCACCCCAACTCTTGGGACAAATACTATTTCCTCTTCATCTCAACACACCATTTTCAAATCACCAACCTTGAATGGTACCACTCATATGATTGACACATTTATTTATTTGGATTACACCCTTCCACTAGTTCTGAAATTCATAATCCCTACATCTGTTCCACCCTCCACTCTTCCCACTTCCACTATTTTAACTATAACATCAGTCGATATTGGAGTAGCCTAGGTATTTGATGCAAATATTGATTCGCAAACCATTGATGAAATTGGATCCCCATAAGCACCTCTTGAGCAACCAATGACATCATCTTACCAAGATTCCCCAATGGATATAATGTCTACTAGTGTAGCAACATCAGCTACTAATTCTTTGGTAATCATGTCAAAACAAGTGGCTACCCCTAGTTGGTTAGTCCAATCAATGGGTAAAAAGATAAAATAGATGATTGATCCCATTACTCTAGACTTTAGCATGTTCTAGGTTAAGAATAAATCAAAACCTACTCCCAAGACCATATCAAGGACATTTAATGATGATAAGGGAGAAATATATGTTGAAATTATAGTTTCCCCACTAGATAAATACAAAAAGATCTTGTGGTAGATGATTATCAGATTTATCAAATACACCTTGGACAACATACTAGAGAAGGTCTTAAGCATGACATGAAAATTGGTGTCAAATCTCTTTTCTAGAGAATTGATCATGACAAAGCCATCAAGGATGAGTTGAAGAGAAAAGTAGATCATTTGACAAAAGCATTGAACTAGTTCGTACAACCTAGTGAAGCATTGCAACAACTATAGGCAGTGTAACCAATTAGTCCAAATCAATCTAAAATTAATTCTATATGAGAGATTAATCACATGGGAAGGGATATGAAAAAATGGTCTAAGGAACTAATCACTAAAGGTAATAGGGTTCTTACAACAATGATGGAACATTATGGAATCATGGAAAGGAAAGAAATTTTGAAGGAGTAGATCAATAACTATGAAGGAGAAATTAAGAACTCAAACTTGTATTATCCCAAATTGATAGCTATAAAATCAATTGATATGAATACCCTTATTGTCAAAAATATATTGAAGAGTGATGCTGAGCATGAGGAACTACATAGGGCAACTCAATTTTAGGTAAGAGTACTGATGTATTGTATAAGATTGAAGGCATGATAAATTCAATGTCATGCCAACAAGTAGATGATGATAATAATCTCCTTCAGATATAGTAGGTCTAGAATAATTTAAAAGTAATAATTGAGAAAAAATCTAAAAAGGACATAGTTCTATCTACCATTTTATTAGATATGAAAAATCAATTGATAAGATGAGAACAAAGATACAAGGAATCGAGACTTTTAGAAGATAATTATTTAATGTTCAAGAAAATTGTGCAGCCTTGAATATCTATTCTTATAGGTCAGATTTAGAACACATACAAGAAATATTCAGGGCCTTTGATGCATACATTGAGAAGCTCTAGGCCAAGAATCATAAAAAAGTTGAAGAAATTCTAGACATTGATTAATCTTCCTCTCAGATGAATGTTTCTAAATGTTATATTATCATTGTAATCTCATTTATTTTTTTTTAATTTATAATTCCATTGCAAAATTACATTTATATTTTTTTTAACTCTTTTTGAGTTAGAGAAAAACATATTTTACACTTTATATTTTTTTATAATGTGAAAGTTGAAAAAAGCACAAGTGCAAATTGCACTTTCCATTTTGACAAATATGAATTGTTAAAAAGTTCAAAATCATGAAGTGCAAATTACATGGTTCAATTTGGAAAAAGTGATAAAGAATTAAAAGTTTTAAAAGTCTCACTTATGTTAGGTTTTTTTTGCATGGAAAGTAACTTGGAATTATTTTCAAAGTTATCTTTTATTTTTAAGGACCAGTTCTATTTTTGGTGCCTCTTTTTACATGAAGAAGTTATTTTAAGCCACTTCCAAATGAAGAAGACTTACATGGAGATTAAACACTTCCATCCATGAAATTCTATGCTAAAAATCATGTCCAACTCATGCATGCAATTTTCCAACCATTCCACAAGTTTAAAAACACCAGAAATAAAAGAACTCACCTATTTTTCATGAGGGTTTGATATTTGCATGATCTCCTTCAACTAGGCATTCAAGTTTTTTCAACTAAATCTCATCTTGGAGATATTTTGTATAAAAATGGGTATACCCCATGGCAAAAATTATATTTTTTCTTCTATTTATTTTTTTTGCATTTTGAATGTATTTACTACAAGTTGTAACCTTTGGAGAGAAATAAAGTTAAAAATTTGCCTTTCTTGTCTTAAGAGATTTTTGTGTGTTTGGAAGCTGTATAATTATTTGTGAAATCTTCGTCTCTTTTTTTTACTTTCAATAAATTCATTTTTGGTATTTTAACCTCTTGAAAATATTGTTTGAAATAAATATCTATTTCCCTTCTGTGAAAAATAGCTAAAATATTACCTCTGATTTCTATTTGTATGAGTTTGTGCTAAAACAAATTCAAATTTTTTTTTGATCTATTATGTTTATCAAGAAAGCATTAAAATCCACTATAAAATATTTGGTGAAATCACCATATTTTTAGTTTTATATGAATTTCAATTCTTTAACCCTTTTCCTAGTTAAAACCCTAGTTACGATCAAAAGCATTAAAGAGCAAAATTTCCACAACACTGATATCTTATTAGTTGCATCAAATTTAGTGAAATGAACTTGGAATTCTCTAAATATTAACCTAAGATTTATAAGTCCCCATGTATTTGGATGTTTTTCCATTTTATCACTAGGCAATTGCACAATAAGCTGCATAATCAAGATAGGTGCAATCCTATGTGATAATAGAAACTTTCAACAAAGACCTAGGTGGAAAAGAAACCCCAACTACGTAAGGAAATATACTTTTAAAATGAAGACCAAATAACATTAAAACATCAAATTAACACTATAGGATGAAATTTTTCACACAATAGACTAATTAAATAAACAAGACAAGTTTTTGATGAGATATTATAAGTATAATAAGTACACCAAGAATTCATCTAGAGACCAAGTATAGAATATGAAAATTATTTGTACAAGCTTGGTCATCTCAATAATATAGGTTTAATAATATTAATTATCATATAAATAAAAATTACCCCTTAGATAATCCAATGAGAGATAAGTAAGACATTTCAAAATAAAACTAGTTGATCAAAAATTTACTTTCATGCTAAGTTATTTATATAAAATTTTATTGCACATATATAGTTATATCCAATAGTTATGGTTTATAGACCCAATTTGTAATGTAAAATAAAATAGGATACCAAATAAACTTTGGAGTGATGATACCAATGAGCCATAAATACAATTAGGAGTGAATCAAAAATCAAAAGAGGTTCCCTGATTTTAGAAGAATGAGGGCATGTTGTGCAAGCATAAACATAATTATCATCTTATGCTCATCTAGTTACCTCATGATAAAATATTTCTCCCCATATATATTTTATAATTAATTCCAATTTCAAATTTTACCCACCATTATTCTAATACACACAGGGACCTAGTTAGCTACATCAACTCATTCTCTACTCCACTATCTACCCTTGTAGTAAAAGAATTTGATTGATCCTGATAATGGAACCAAAATGATACTAAAACCTAACCTAATTATGTTTAAATTTCATGTAATGGAGGATTTGAATACTCACCCAAATCACATATAAGGGAAACCTATCTAGGTTAAGGGTAGTTTTGTATAATGTGGTGGCGAAGGAATTATTGACATGCACATTGGTACTTACATTGTTTACTATATTTCACTTGAAATGTATAACAATAAATATATAATTATACAAATAAATCCCAAATACATCATTCAATATAATTAAATCATCCACCCAATATGGGAAGTATTTAAAATCATTCTACGGTCATAAAAAGGATAGCCACATCATTCCATTACTTAACAATTCAAGATAACATGCATTAAAATGTTCTCAAATGTAGTTGAATCAATTGTAACCTATTACTCCTTCTAGGAATCTTAATTTTTTTGGAAAACCTTGTTATCACTTTCCATCCCCCATTTATCTTATTAGGTTTTAACCTTATATAGGCATTTCATAGCCTTTCATGTCAGTTAGTAGTTAATGCCTTTCCCACCTACTTGGTAATTAATGCAATACTTTGTTTAAGTTCAACTACCTCACTACTCACCATTGCTTCTCACTTGTCTTTCAGTGTCAATCCATTAGTCATAACTCTATGTTTACCTCTCAAAAATCATGCTAACTCTAACAAGTTTGTCTCTTTTAGGTTGTCATTTTTGTAAATTTTTATTTGTCATGCTAGGCTGGTGCCTACCTTGTTGGCAGACTCTGTAAGGGTACCCACACATGAAGGATTGTTTGGCATGCACCATGATCTATTAATATCATTATTGGGTGAATTAAACATATGAATTAGTCTTAGTTACAACTTTATTATGTGCATATCGATGCCTTTGTCTTGTGTACACCTTAGGCACTTACACAAGGATCAACATTGATAAATCTAGTTTTTCTAAGTTAATAATATATCAAATATGATTTGACCTTGAAGCAATAAGTTATTATTTGTTAAAACTAGTTTTATTATGTTATTTGATTCCAAATAATAGCATATGGAAATTAAATCAAATTAAATTAGTTTATTATCTTTGTTATAGGTTTTTCAATTTATTAATATGCCTTAGGTGAAAAGTATGATTTATAAAATTGATTAGAGAAGTTCATTTGCAAGGTTTCCTAATTAATTTAAAATGGCCAAATAAGTGGGTTAGGTAATTAATAAATTTATTAATGTACTAACATCCATCTAAGGGTTTTCCACTTCACCTAAGTGGAGGTGGGTCAAATCCCTTCCATTAGATTGGGTGGTTATCTACCACTTGATCTAGGTTTCAAAAGTTTGCCCTAAATTTCCTTAAGAACATGATAAACAATAATCACTCATATTTTTTCCTCATTTCTCTTTTCATTTTTTATATTTGGTGGAGGGTTTGGAAGAAGAGTTCAAGAAAGGAGAGCACAACAAATTTAAATCCCATGCTAACAAGAATATATACATTGTTTATATATTTGATATTTTTAGTATTCATATAAAAATATATATTTACTTTATTTAACTTTTAA